>JAQNBH010000267.1:0-28984 GCA_028752905.1 Cladorhizidae sp. MBARI D1340-BT2 | reverse complement strand
AGAGGAGACCCACCAGAGGGAGGGCATTGAGAGGAGAGCCACCAGAGGGAGGGCATTGAGAGGAGAGCCACCAGAGGGAGGGCATTGAGAGGAGAGCCACCAGAGGGAGGGCATTGAGAGGAGAGCCACCAGGGAGGGCATTGAGAGGAGAGCCACCAGAGGGAGGGCATTGAGAGGAGAGCCACCAGAGGGAGGGCATTGAGAGGAGAGCCACCAGAGGGAGGGCATTGAGAGGAGAGCCACCAGAGGGATGGCATTGAGAGGAGAGCCACCAGGGAGGGCATTGAGAGGAGAGCCACCAGAGGGAGGGCATTGAGAGGAGAGCCACCAGAGGGAGGGCATTGAGAGGAGAGCCACCAGAGGGAGGGCATTGAGAGGAGAGCCACCAGAGGGAGGGCATTGAGAGGAGAGCCACCAGAGGGAGGGCCTTATGAGAAGAGAGCCACCAGAGGGAGGGGAGAGCCACCAGAGGGAGGGCATTGAGAGGAGAGCCACCAGAGGGAGGGCATTGAGAGGAGAGCCACCAGAGGGAGGGCATTGAGAGGAGAGCCACCAGAGGGAGGGCATTGAGAGGAGAGCCACCAGAGGGAGAGCATTGAGAGGAGGGCCACCAAAGGGAGGGCCTTATGAGAAGAGAGCCACCAGAAGGAGGGCATTGAGAGGAGAGCCACCAGAGGGAGGGCATTGAGAGGAGTTGCGTTTGATTTAGCATTTGTACCGAGTTACTTTGTATCCACAGTAACCATTCGAGGACATTCAGCAACTGTTCTTGGAACATCAGCTAGTTTCAACTGCAACTTCTTCTTCCTGCCTGTGCATGTGCTTTCCTTCACATGGTAACTGTCAGTAACAGGAAAGCCGAAGTCTTCCGAGACCTCTAAGAGAGGAGGACAAAGTCAGCACAAGAGAGAGTGCACTGCTCCATCAGCAAGTTATATAAACACCTGACAGCCTCACATTCTGGCACTATTGAATGCCGTGCAAGTCTAGAGAGGAGCCAAGTAGGAAACCTTTCAAGGTTCAACTGGATAGTGTGGAATAACTCCTCTCATCTCTTGAGTTCAGAGCTGGTGTATTCAAAATGCCAAGATGTTGAAAGCACCAATCGTCAGTCCTCCTTTTTATGACCTTGCTGGCAATCTAAACAATCTTTATAATAACACAATAAATAGTTTTCTAATTGGTGAGAATAAAACCCACAAATCATGTAGCAAAATAGACGCACAGCTTGTCGTAAACTACTGCACCTCATAATATTCACATGCACACTCATCCACTATATGTTACAATTAGTTAATAATCCTTAGGAAACTGAAGTAAAATCTAGTTGTCAAGGATACTGTGACCAATATGGCTCCCAAGCGGACGAGAGAGGAGACTCTGGAGAAGCATCAACAGCTTCCAGAACTCCTACGAGAACAAGGAAAATAAAACATGTTTTCCTATAAACTTTAAGATTACCAAATTTGTAAGGCTTGCCTCACATACAACGCTTTAGAAACACTGTCCAAGATTCCACTTTCTCTGAAGCACATTCGGCATAAAAAGGTGAGCCAGAAATGACTAAAGATGGATGGCCGAGTCAGGATGTGTAAGCAATACTATCTATTAACAGCATACTAGCTGCAAAGTCTCCCGATGATAAGGTAGTGGTTGAAATGAAATGCAACCCTTGACCCAACATCGACCTACAGATGAACACACTTGCCAGCTCCTTGCTGTATGTAAACCTACTCTATCCTCGATATCTTCAAGTGTGGTGGAACTACATGCGTTGCATAGCAATAACGGATTCCATTGCAGCTGCATATTTGTAGAAAAAAATGATAATAATAATAGTAGTAATAATAATAGTAGCAATAATAATAATAATAATAATAATAATAATAATAATAATAATAATAATAATAATAATAATAATAATAATAATAATAATAATAATAATAATAATAATAATAATAATAATAATAATAATAATAATAATAATAATAATAATAATAATGTAATAATGCATGGAAAATAATAACACAAAATGCAATGGGTCGTAAGGGAAAAAAGGGAAGGATATTAATTATTATTATTATCATCATCACCCCAGACTGGGCCAGTGTCTACACACCATCATTCCAAATGACAACAGCACAAATGAACAAAATTGATGTGGCAGGAATCTGAGGCCCCAATAGAACTGCAGACCACAGAGGTTACAGTGTGTTCAGTCAACCATTTGGTTGAGAGCAGCTGAATTATGCTGGCATAGAAATGGCACCTGCATGCCGTTACTTTTGAGTGTATGCTGAATGGGACCACACCTCCACAGATGCAGGCCGGCTGCTCCGGTACATCTGGCACTTACTGTACTAGGAGACTGACCAATGCCATCATTATCACAATATTGTAATGTAGGACGTTCCAGGGGCAACTACTTCGGTGACAAAATATTTTAATTTTTTAAATTAATTTATTATTACAGAGCTAGGTAAATATTTTCATTCGCAATATCATCGTGCATATCTTTGTGCAACATATACTTGTTGCAACACACAGACAGAACCAGCAAGCAAGCAATATTCATAGCACACCACTGACATGTAAGCAGCAGTCCTCCTTTGCGAGGACTCGTGATGAAGACAAACAAGTGTGACAGTAACGCACAAGAATCACATTCTTGGGAGCTCTTATTGGGTGTGGCTTTGCCTCCTCAATTCCGTATCTTTGAATGCCTGAGATTTCATGCAGAAACACTCCCTATCCTCTTCCCAAGTGGCCTGCTGCTCCTGAGTACCAGTTTTTGCATTTTACCCGGGTAAAACCTATTTAACCCAACGTTGGGTAAAACCTGTGTTTTAGGTATTTTGCCCAGGTTTTACCCGGGTTTTACCCAGTGATATAAAACACTTATTTGTAGCCCTGTCACAGCCCTGTCATAGAGCCACAAGTGTCTGGGTGGTGGTGGACACCAGGGATATTTAAAAGGCAAGCAAATACCACAGGTCGTCATTCACTGCTTACAGTTTAGTAAGTGTACTGCAATTACAAAAATGAGAAAGCCCAGAAACTCGTCCTGGGTTGTATATATCCATGTTTGAGTAAAACCTGGGTAAAACCCGGATAAAAGGTATTTAACCCAACCCGGGTTACACCCAAGCCCTGGGTAAAACCTGCAAACTCTGCTGAGTACAAGTGCCTCATCCACATACAGAGAGAGTAGCAGAATAAAAGACTGAGCCAGTGCCAACTAGAAATGGGGACCTCTTAGATCAGGGGATTCACCATAGCAGTCTTGTTGCACAAACCTACCACTCTGTCTCTAAAAATCCAGGGAATTGGTGACTAAACACCAGATTGTAATCCACCTGATTTAGGATGTGTACAAGTAACGAAACCCAGATTAGAATCAAAGGCCTCGTGTAAACACAGCTAAGTTGAACCTTGCACACATCACAAGAATTGGTTGGAGGGGGCTATTACCACATGCTTCAGGTGCTATAATGATTCTGCGTAGGAACAGCTGACATCTGATCATGCTCAGACTCACACCTACCAATATTTATAAGCTTAATTCTCTCACCTGCATAAGCGCCATATGGCGCAAAACTAAATGGCCTTCACTAGGTTAATTGTAAAAAATTAACCATTCGTGTACAAAGCCTGAAATATTGCACAAGCATGCCTACAGCATTGTTCTATAGCAAACAAAAATATAAAGAATGTGCGGCTTGGGTAACTATGGTAACATAAAGAACACGTGGCTTGGGTAACTATGGTAATGTGACATCAAACTTGCACTTCCGGTATCTCAAAAAGTTATGGCAATCTGTTCTAGTATATTGTTCTAGTATATTAAAATCACCTTCTCAATAATCAACTCTATTCTAGTATAGATGAGAAGTTATTGGCCCTACACCATCTTGTGAAGCATTTGATGGCAGTGAGGATCAGCTGGACTTCTTCAGAAATAGGTAACGATGAATAGAGGTTAGGTCAAGCATAGCAGATGAAGCTAGCATAAAGTCATCATAATTCTAGTATTACACAGTTTTATCCTGAGAATTTCCTAGGATTAGGTTATGCAATCAAGTAATAAGTTTATTCTACATATATATAGTTTCTCCAGCATATGTCTCTGATGAGTCAGTGGCTCTGGCAACTCGTCCTGCTCATCGAGGGCACAGTCATGGATGCAGTCAAGCTAGTTCTCCTGGCCTGTCAACTCCTGGTGGCTCTGTTGCTGGTATGGATATGCTTGTAGTAGTGTAATTGTCTATTCTGTTATATAATATGTCCTTTCCATGTTCTAGCCCCCAACTCTTCATGGGCACAGTCGTGGTTGCGGTCGGGGCATTACTCTTGGTCATCTACCTTGTTGGTCTCCTACTTCTTAGCGAGAGCTTCAAGGTGAAGAAATTCCTTGACTTGTTTTGATGAGCAATGGTCCATGTTGGTGACCAAAAGTTGACAGGATAACACGGCCGATTTTTCATTCATGCACGTCTAATATATGCAAAGGACATTATTTTTTATCTTCAAAATGATGGTAATGATCTTCACATTTATAAGGTTTGTTGCTAAGCAACCAACATTTTATCATAATTTTCTTCAACTTGTCAAATTCCTCCATGGGACGAGGTCAACGGATGTTCACCAGCACTTCAATGGCCAACATGGCAAGATTTCAATAATTATAAAAGCAACTGGGCAGGTTAGAATGATATTCATAGTCACATGGTTTGTTTCTTAGCAACCAAAATTCATCACATTGTTTGTTGTCTCATCAGCTTATGTAGAATCTGAAATTCAGTGGGAAATGGTCAACTGTTGAAGAACAACAGCTGGTAGGTAAAACATTTTTACTTCCTTCCTGTTGGTTATAGCGAGATTAACGGAAATGTGGTTCATTGCTAAGCAACAAAAGTTTGTTACAATTGTTTATCAACTCATTAGGTATCACCTGATATATGGTTGCTAGGTAATATTGTTTACCTTGCTTGCAGTAAGAAAATTAATGTGAAAATCATACATTACGTAGAATATCTCGAATATCTCCACTGCAAACCTGCCGGTGGAAGGGTTGATATCTGGTAGAGCTAATGTGATTCTGAATGAAAGCATTGCTTTAACCATTCATGAATTACATATCAAATATAGGATTAGAGACTATACCTTGTGATAACACAAAAAATAGATTTAGGAGGCTAAAAGTATGGAGAGGCTATCTTTGTAGGAGAAGAAGTGGTGTTTCAGGGGCTAGACGAGCCCTTGGAAGAGTTCACAGAAAAGTCGGGAAAGCAAATGATTGTAAAATTATAAATAAAGGATGGCACTTGGTGCGAGTTACAATATTAGCCAGTGGAGTAGTCGCTGAGAAGCCAACTATGCTGATAAATGGAGGCCACAAATTAGTTGTACCAGTAGAAAGAATGGGAGGCAGTAAACCTAGCTAGAGAGCTCGTTTGCTGCTCAGGAATGTGACTCGCTCTGTCTACAGCTTTCATGTGACATGGAAGCCACCAATTGATAAGGAAAGGAAGGTAGACGGTCTTGTTTGGATGGAGATTTTGCTTAACCTACTTCGCAGCTCAGGAGTGTGATCAATTCTGCATGCCTTTCAAAGCGGAAAGTGAGGTGGTATTCAATCGATGTTCCTCTACATGCAAATATACTGGCGTATTCAATCGATGTTCCTCTACATGCAAATATACTGGCACGTTCACTTGGTGTTTTTCCTCCTTCAGTAAGCATTGAATGCGCTTAGAACAAGTGATTGTAATGAACTGATCCTACAGTCAAGTTCTTCGTTGAGTTGGTGGAGGATGTTTTTGGATGATGCTACAGTCATCTTGAGCAAGGGCATATTGTCAGTGTGGAAGGATTAATTTGACTTTATTAATAACCCTCGAGCCGTTTGAGTCATCACTGGTGTGCATCATGATGTGAAGGACTGCCGGAGAAGTACCGGAGACGATGCAAATATTGACCTCAATGCCACTGGAAAATCTAGATGCTAAGTTTTGTCATGATCTGCTCCATTGGTCATACTCACTTTTCGCAGCCCTTCCCTCTTCATAGCCCAATCCCTCACTCTTAACAGCCCTGCCATCATCCTTCACTACTCACAACCCTGCCCTCTCAACCCTAACCCTCACTCGCACCATCAGCCCTGCCATCAACCCTCACCCACTCCATCATCCTTCACTACTCACAGCCTGGCCCTCTCAACCCTCACCAACTCCATCAGCACTGCCATCAACCCTCACCCACCCCGTCCATGCACTCAGCTCTCACTCTCCACCAGCATGCCAGTGTTTATAATGATACTGTCTTCATAAAGACGGGATGGAAAGAGAAACATTATTGACGGCTCAACGCCTGGTAGACTTATAATCACTACCATGCAAGAAACTTGACTCCGACATTTTATGAAAGAGTTGATTTCCGATTCCTTGTCCATTTTGTGAGACTTCCTTTGGACAGATATCTACCACAGGAACTAGAGTTCCTTCTGCTCCTACAGCCGGGGAAGCTGCGTAAAGAAAAGATGACCAAACCCCATGCTCCTATCAGTTGCATGTGCAATGTTTTTGCATTATATGGCGGATGGGAATGTATAATAATCGCTAATTGTTGTTCTTTTTTAAATTTCCAACTCCGTTCCGTAGGAAAGGAATCTTCTACAACACCTGATAGATTTTCAGTTTTGTGAGACTCCTGGAAGCTACTCCTGCACTGGCGAAGCTACTCCTGCACTGGTGAGGCTACTCCTGCACTGGTGAAGCTACTCCTGCACTGGTGAGGCTACTCCTGCACTGGTGAAGCTACTCCTGCACTGTGAGGCTACTCCTGCACTGGTGAGGCTACTCCTGCACTGGTGAAGCTACTCCTGCACTGGTGAGGCTACTCCTGCACTGGTGAGGCTACTCCTGCACTGGTGAAGCTACTCCTGCACTGGTGAGGCTACTCCTGCACTGGTGAGGCTACTCCTTCACTGGTGAAGCTACTCCTGCACTGGTGAGGCTACTCCTGCACTGGTGAGGCTACTCCTGCACTGGTGAAGCCACTCCTACACTGGTGAAGCCACTCCTGCACTGGTGAGGCTACTCCTGCACTGGTGAAACTACTCCTGCACTGGTGAAGCTACTCCTGCACACACACACACACACACACACACACACACACACCACACACACACACACACTCACACACACACACACACACACACACACACTACTCCTGCACTGGTGAGGCTACTCCTGCACTGGTGAGGCTACTCCTGCACTGGTGAGGCTACTCCTGCACTGGTGAAGCTACTCCTGCACTGGTGAGGCTACTCCTGCACTGGTGAGGCTACTCCTGCACTGGTGAGGCTACTCCTGCACTGGTGAAGCTACTCCTGCACTGGTGAAGCTACTCCTGCACTGGTGAGGCTACTCCTGCACTGGTGAGGCTACTCCTGCACTGGTGAGGCTACTCCTGCACTGGTGAGGCTACTCCTGCACTGGTGAGGCTACTCCTGCACTGGTGAAGCTACTCCTGCACTGGTGAGGCTACTCCTGCACTGGTGAGGCTACTCCTGCACTGGTGAGGCTACTCCTGCACTGGTGAGGCTACTCCTGCACTGGTGAGGCTACTCCTGCACTGGTGAGGCTACTCCTGCACTGGTGAGGCTACTCCTGCACTGGTGAGGCTACTCCTGCACTGGTGAGGCTACTCCTGCACTGGTGAGGCTACTCCTGCACTGGTGAGGCTACTCCTGCACTGGTGAGGCTACTCCTGCACTGGTGAGGCTACTCCTGCACTGGTGAGGCTACTCCTGCACTGGTGAGGCTACTCCTGCACTGGTGAGGCCACTCCTGCACTGGTGAGGCCACTCCTGCACTGGTGAGGCCACTCCTGCACTGGTGAGGCCACTCCTGCACTGGTGAGGCCACTCCTGCACTGGTGAGGCCACTCCTGCACTGGTGAGGCCACTCCTGCACTGGTGAGGCCACTCCTGCACTGGTGAGGCCACTCCTGCACTGGTGAAGCCACTCCTGCACTGGTGAGGCTACTCCTGCACTGGTGAGGCTACTCCTGCACTGGTGAGGCTACTCCTGCACTGGTGAGGCTACTCCTGCACTGGTGAGGCTACTCCTGCACTGGTGAGGCTACTCCTGCACTGGTGAGGCTACTCCTGCACTGGTGAGGCTACTCCTGCACTGGTGAGGCTACTCCTGCACTGGTGAGGCTACTCCTGCACTGGTGAAGCTACTCCTGCACTGGTGAGGCTACTCCTACACTGGTGAAGCTACTCCTGCACTGGCGAAGCCGAAGCTACTCCTGCAATGGCGAAGCTACTCCTGCACTGGTGAGGCTACTCCTGCACTGGTGAGGCTACTCCTGCACTGGCGAGGCTACTCCTGCACTGGTGAGGCTACTCCTGCACTGGTGAAGCTACTCCTGCACTGGTGAAGCTACTCCTGCACTGGTGAAGCTACTCCTGCACTGGTGAGGCTACTCCTACACTGGTGAAGCTACTCCTGCACTGGTGAGGCTACTCCTGCACTGGTGAAGCTACTCCTGCACTGGTGAGGCAACTCCTGCACTGGTGAAGCTACTCCTGCACTGGTGAGGCTACTCCTGCACTGGTGAGGCTACTCCTGCACTGGTGAAGCTACTCCTGCACTGGTGAGGCTACTCCTGCACTGGTGAGGCTACTCCTGCACTGGTGAGGCTACTCCTGCACTGGTGAAGCTACTCCTGCACTGGTGAGGCTACTCCTCACTGGTGAAGCTACTCCTGCACTGGTGAAGCTACTCCTGCACTGGTGAAGCTACTCCTACACTGGTGAAGCTACTCCTGCACTGGTGAAGCTACTCCTGCACTGGTGAAGCTACTCCTGCACTGGTGAAGCTACTCCTGCACTGGTGAGGCTACTCCTGCACTGGTGAAGCTACTCCTGCACTGGTGAAGCTACTCATGCACTGGTGAAGCTACTCCTGCACTGGTGAAGCTACTCCTGCACTGGTGAAGCTACTCCTACACTGGTGAGGCTACTCCTGCACTGGTGAGGCTACTCCTGCACTGGTGAGGCTACTCCTGCACTGGTGAAGCTACTCCTGCACTGGTGAAGCTACTCCTGCACTGGTGAAGCTACTCCTGCACTGGTGAAGCTACTCCTGCACTGGTGAGGCTACTCCTGCACTGGTAAGGCTACTCCTGCACTGGTGAGGCTACTCCTGCACTGGTGAAGCTACTCCTGCACTGGTGAAACTACTCCTGCACTGGTGAGGCTACTCCTGCACTGGTGAGGCTACTCCTGCACTGGTGAGGCTACTCCTGCACTGGTGAGGCTACTCCTGCACTGGTGAGGCTACTCCTGCACTGGTGAGGCTACTCCTACACTGGTGAGGCTACTCCTGCACTGGTGAGGCTACTCCTGCACTGGTGAGGCTACTCCTGCACTGGTGAGGCTACTCCTGCACTGGTGAGGCTACTCCTGCACTGGTGAGGCTACTCCTACACTGGTGAAGCTACTCCTGCACTGGTGAAGCTACTCCTGCACTGCTGACTGGTGAAGCTACTCCTGCACTGGTGAAGCTACTCCTGCACTGGTGAGGCTACTCCTGCACTGGTGAGGCTACTCCTGCACTGGTGAGGCTACTCCTGCACTGGTGAGGCTACTCCTGCACTGGTGAAGCTACTCCTGCACTGGTGAAGATACTCCTGCACTGGTGAAGCTACTCCTGCACTGCTGACTGGTGAAGCTACTCCTGCACTGGTGAAGCTACTCCTGCACTGGTGAAGCTACTCCTGCACTGGTGAAGCTACTCCTGCACTGGTGAGGTTACTCCTGCACTGGTGAAGCTACTCCTGCACTGGTGAAGCTACTCCTGCACTGGTGAGGCTACTCCTGCACTGGTGAGGCTACTCCTGCACTGGTGAAGCTACTCCTGCACTGGTGAGGCTACTCCTGCACTGGTGAGGCTACTCCTGCACTGGTGAGGCTACTCCTGCACTGGTGAAGCTACTCCTGCACTGGTGAGGCTACTCCTGCACTGGTGAGGCTACTCCTGCACTGGTGAGGCTACTCCTGCACTGGTGAGGCTACTCCTGCACTGGTGAAGCTACTCCTGCACTGGTGAAGCTACTCCTGCACTGGTGAAGCTACTCCTGCACTGGTGAGGCTACTCCTGCACTGGTGAAGCTACTCCTGCACTGGTGAGGCTACTCCTGCAATGGTGAGGCTACTCCTGCACTGGTGAAGCTACTCCTGCACTGGTGAAGCTACTCCTACACTGGTGAAGCTACTCCTGCACTGGTGAGGCTACTCCTGCACTGGTGAGGCTACTCCTGCACTGGTGAGGCTACTCCTGCACTGGTGAAGCTACTCCTGCACTGGTGAAGCTACTCCTGCACTGGTGAGGCTACTCCTGCACTGGTGAAGCTACTCCTGCACTGGTGAAGCTACTCCTGCACTGGTGAAGCTACTCCTGCACTGGTGAAGCTACTCCTAGTGAAGCTACTCCTGCACTGGTGAGGCTACTCCTGCACTGGTGAAGCTACTCCTGCACTGGTGAGGCTACTCCTGCACTGGTGAAGCTACTCCTGCACTGGTGAAGCTACTCCTGCACTGGTGAGGCTACTCCTGCACTGGTGAGGCTACTCCTGCACTGGTGAGGCTACTCCTGCACTGGTGAGGCTACTCCTGCACTGGTGAAGCTACTCCTGCACTGGTGAAGCTACTCCTGCACTGGTGAAGCTACTCCTGCACTGGTGAGGCTACTCCTGCACTGGTGAGGCTACTCCTGCACTGGTGAGGCTACTCCTGCACTGGTGAGGCTACTCCTGCACTGGTGAGGCTACTCCTGCACTGGTGAGGCTACTCCTGCACTGGTGAGGCTACTCCTGCACTGGTGAGGCTACTCCTGCACTGGTGAGGCTACTCCTGCACTGGTGAGGCTACTCCTGCACTGGTGAGGCTACTCCTGCACTGGTGAGGCTACTCCTGCACTGGTGAGGCTACTCCTGCACTGGTGAGGCTACTCCTGCACTGGTGAAGCTACTCCTGCACTGGTGAAGCTACTCCTGCACTGGTGAAGCTACTCCTGCACTGGTGAGGCTACTCCTGCACTGGTGAAGCTACTCCTGCACTGGTGAAGCTACTCCTGCACTGGTGAAGCTACTCCTGCACTGGCGAAGCTACTCCTGCACTGGCGAAGCCGAAGCTACTCCTGCACTGGTGAAGCTACTCCTGCACTGGTGAAGCTACTCCTGCACTGGTGAGGCTACTCCTGCACTGGCGAGGCTACTCCTGCACTGGTGAGGCTACTCCTGTACTGGTGAAGCTACTCCTGCACTGGTGAAGCTACTCCTGCACTGGTGAGGCTACTCCTGCACTGGTGAAGCTACTCCTGCACTGGTGAGGCTACTCCTGCACTGGTGAAGCTACTCCTGCACTGGTGAGGCTACTCCTGCACTGGTGAGGCTACTCCTGCACTGGTGAAGCTACTCCTGCACTGGTGAGGCTACTCCTGCACTGGTGAGGCTACTCCTGCACTGGTGAGGCTACTCCTGCACTGGTGAAGCTACTCCTGCACTGGTGAGGCTACTCCTGCACTGGTGAAGCTACTCCTGCACTGGTGAGGCTACTCCTGCACTGGTGAGGCTACTCCTGCACTGGTGAAGCTACTCCTGCACTGGCGAGGCTACTCCTGCACTGGCGAGGCTACTCCTGCACTGGCGAGGCTACTCCTGCACTGGCGAGGCTACTCCTGCACTGGTGAAGCTACTCCTGCACTGGTGAAGCTACTCCTGCACTGGTGAAGCTACTCCTGCACTGGTGAAGCTACTCCTACACTGGTGAGGCTACTCCTGCACTGGTGAAGCTACTCCTGCACTGGTGAGGCTACTCCTGCACTGGTGAGGCTACTCCTGCACTGGTGAAGCTACTCCTGCACTGGTGAAGCTACTCCTGCACTGGTGAGGCTACTCCTGCACTGGTGAAGCTACTCCTGCACTGGTGAGGCTACTCCTGCACTGGTGAGGCTACTCCTGCACTGGTGAAGCTACTCCTGCACTGGTGAGGCTACTCCTGCACTGGTGAGGCTACTCCTGCACTGGTGAAGCTACTCCTGCACTGGTGAAGCTACTCCTGCACTGGTGAAGCTACTCCTGCACTGGTGAAGCTACTCCTGCACTGGTGAAGCTACTCCTGCACTGGCGAAGGTGAAGCTACTCCTGCACTGGTGAGGCTACTCCTGCACTGGTGAAGCTACTCCTGCACTGGTGAGGCTACTCCTGCACTGGTGAGGCTACTCCTGCACTGGTGAAGCTACTCCTGCACTGGTGAGGCTACTCCTGCACTGGTGAAGCTACTCATGCACTGGGGAAGCTACTCCTGCACTGGCGAAGCTACTCCTGCACTGGTGAAGCTACTCCTGCACTGGTGAGGCTACTCCTGCACTGGCGAAGCTACTCCTGCACTGGCGAAGCTACTCCTGCACTGGCGAGGCTACTCCTGCACTGGTGAGGCTACTCCTGCACTGGTGAGGCTACTCCTGCACTGGGGAAGCTACTCCTGCACTGGCGAGGCTACTCCTGCACTGGCGAAGCTACTCCTGCACTGGCGAAGCTACTCCTGCACTGGTGAGGCTACTCCTGCACTGGTGAGGCTACTCCTACACTGGTGACTGGTGAAGCTACTCCTGCACTGGTGAGGCTACTCATGCACTGGTGAAGCTACTCCTGCACTGGTGAGGCTACTCCTGCACTGGTGAGGCTACTCCTGCACTGGTGAAGCTACTCCTGCACTGGTGAGGCTACTCCTGCACTGGTGAGGCTACTCCTGCACTGGTGAGGCTACTCCTGCACTGGTGAGGCTACTCCTGCACTGGTGAAGCTACTCCTGCACTGGTGAGGCTACTCCTGCACTGGTGAAGCTACTCCTGCACTGGTGAGGCTACTCCTGCACTGGTGAGGCTACTCCTGCACTGGTGAGGCTACTCCCGCACTGGTGAGGCTACTCCTGCACTGGTGAGGCTACTCCTGCACTGGTGAGGCTACTCCTGCACTGGTGAGGCTACTCCTGCACTGGTGAGGCTACTCCTGCACTGGTGAGGCTACTCCTGCACTGGTGAGGCTACTCCTGCACTGGTGAGGCTACTCCTGCACTGGTGAGGCTACTCCTGCACTGGTGAGGCTACTCCTGCACTGGTGAGGCTACTCCTGCACTGGTGAGGCTACTCCTGCACTGGTGAGGCTACTCCTGCACTGGTGAGGCTACTCCTGCACTGGTGAGGCTACTCCTGCACTGGTGAGGCTACTCCTGCACTGGTGAGGCTACTCATGCACTGGTGAGGCTACTCCTGCACTGGTGAGGCCACTCCTGCACTGGTGAGGCCACTCCTGCACTGGTGAGGCCACTCCTGCACTGGTGAGGCCACTCCTGCACTGGTGAGGCCACTCCTGCACTGGTGAAGCCACTCCTGCACTGGTGAGGCTACTCCTGCACTGGTGAGGCTACTCCTGCACTGGTGAGGCTACTCCTGCACTGGTGAGGCTACTCCTGCACTGGTGAGGCTACTCCTGCACTGGTGAGGCTACTCCTGCACTGGTGAGGCTACTCCTGCACTGGTGAGGCTACTCCTGCACTGGTGAGGCTACTCCTGCACTGGTGAGGCTACTCCTGCACTGGTGAAGCTACTCCTGCACTGGTGAGGCTACTCCTGCACTGGTGAAGCTACTCCTGCACTGGTGAGGCTACTCCTGCACTGGTGAAGCTACTCCTGCACTGGCGAAGCCGAAGCTACTCCTGCAATGGCGAAGCTACTCCTGCACTGGTGAGGCTACTCCTGCACTGGTGAGGCTACTCCTGCACTGGCGAGGCTACTCCTGCACTGGTGAGGCTACTCCTGCACTGGTGAGGCTACTCCTGCACTGGTGAAGCTACTCCTGCACTGGTGAAGCTACTCCTGCACTGGTGAGGCTACTCCTGCACTGGTGAAGCTACTCCTGCACTGGTGAGGCTACTCCTACACTGGTGAAGCTACTCCTGCACTGGTGAGGCTACTCCTGCACTGGTGAAGCTACTCCTGCACTGGTGAGGCAACTCCTGCACTGGTGAAGCTACTCCTGCACTGGTGAGGCTACTCCTGCACTGGTGAGGCTACTCCTGCACTGGTGAAGCTACTCCTGCACTGGTGAGGCTACTCCTGCACTGGTGAGGCTACTCCTGCACTGGTGAGGCTACTCCTGCACTGGTGAAGCTACTCCTGCACTGGTGAGGCTACTCCTCACTGGTGAAGCTACTCCTGCACTGGTGAAGCTACTCCTGCACTGGTGAAGCTACTCCTACACTGGTGAAGCTACTCCTGCACTGGTGAAGCTACTCCTGCACTGGTGAAGCTACTCCTGCACTGGTGAAGCTACTCCTGCACTGGTGAGGCTACTCCTGCACTGGTGAAGCTACTCCTGCACTGGTGAAGCTACTCATGCACTGGTGAAGCTACTCCTGCACTGGTGAAGCTACTCCTGCACTGGTGAAGCTACTCCTGCACTGGTGAGGCTACTCCTGCACTGGTGAGGCTACTCCTGCACTGGTGAGGCTACTCCTGCACTGGTGAGGCTACTCCTGCACTGGTGAGGCTACTCCTGCACTGGTGAGGCTACTCCTGCACTGGTGAGGCTACTCCTGCACTGGTGAAGCTACTCCTGCACTGGTGAGGCTACTCCTGCACTGGTGAGGCTACTCCTGCACTGGTGAAGCTCCTCCTGCACTGGTGAAGCTACTCCTGCACTGGTGAAGCTACTCCTGCACTGGTGAAGCTACTCCTGCACTGGTGAGGCTACTCCTGCACTGGTGAGGCTACTCCTGCACTGGTGAGGCTACTCCTGCACTGGTGAAGCTACTCCTGCACTGGTGAAGCTACTCCTGCACTGGTGAAGCTACTCCTGCACTGGTGAAGCTACTCCTGCACTGGTGAGGCTACTCCTGCACTGGTGGTAAGGCTACTCCTGCACTGGTGAGGCTACTCCTGCACTGGTGAAGCTACTCCTGCACTGGTGAAACTACTCCTGCACTGGTGAGGCTACTCCTGCACTGGTGAGGCTACTCCTGCACTGGTGAGGCTACTCCTGCACTGGTGAGGCTACTCCTGCACTGGTGAGGCTACTCCTGCACTGGTGAGGCTACTCCTGCACTGGTGAGGCTACTCCTGCACTGGTGAGGCTACTCCTACACTGGTGAAGCTACTCCTGCACTGGTGAAGCTACTCCTGCACTGCTGACTGGTGAAGCTACTCCTGCACTGGTGAAGCTACTCCTGCACTGGTGAGGCTACTCCTGCACTGGTGAGGCTACTCCTGCACTGGTGAGGCTACTCCTGCACTGGTGAGGCTACTCCTGCACTGGTGAAGCTACTCCTGCACTGGTGAAGCTACTCCTGCACTGCTGACTGGTGAAGCTACTCCTGCACTGCTGACTGGTGAAGCTACTCCTGCACTGGTGAAGCTACTCCTGCACTGGTGAAGCTACTCCTGCACTGGTGAAGCTACTCCTGCACTGGTGAGGTTACTCCTGCACTGGTGAAGCTACTCCTGCACTGGTGAAGCTACTCCTGCACTGGTGAGGCTACTCCTGCACTGGTGAGGCTACTCCTGCACTGGTGAAGCTACTCCTGCACTGGTGAGGCTACTCCTGCACTGGTGAGGCTACTCCTGCACTGGTGAGGCTACTCCTGCACTGGTGAAGCTACTCCTGCACTGGTGAGGCTACTCCTGCACTGGTGAGGCTACTCCTGCACTGGTGAGGCTACTCCTGCACTGGTGAGGCTACTCCTGCACTGGTGAAGCTACTCCTGCACTGGTGAAGCTACTCCTGCACTGGTGAAGCTACTCCTGCACTGGTGAGGCTACTCCTGCACTGGTGAAGCTACTCCTGCACTGGTGAGGCTACTCCTGCAATGGTGAGGCTACTCCTGCACTGGTGAAGCTACTCCTGCACTGGTGAAGCTACTCCTACACTGGTGAAGCTACTCCTGCACTGGTGAGGCTACTCCTGCACTGGTGAGGCTACTCCTGCACTGGTGAGGCTACTCCTGCACTGGTGAAGCTACTCCTGCACTGGTGAAGCTACTCCTGCACTGGTGAGGCTACTCCTGCACTGGTGAAGCTACTCCTGCACTGGTGAAGCTACTCCTGCACTGGTGAAGCTACTCCTGCACTGGTGAAGCTACTCCTAGTGAAGCTACTCCTGCACTGGTGAGGCTACTCCTGCACTGGTGAAGCTACTCCTGCACTGGTGAGGCTACTCCTGCACTGGTGAAGCTACTCCTGCACTGGTGAAGCTACTCCTGCACTGGTGAGGCTACTCCTGCACTGGTGAGGCTACTCCTGCACTGGTGAGGCTACTCCTGCACTGGTGAGGCTACTCCTGCACTGGTGAAGCTACTCCTGCACTGGTGAAGCTACTCCTGCACTGGTGAAGCTACTCCTGCACTGGTGAGGCTACTCCTGCACTGGTGAAGCTACTCCTGCACTGGTGAGGCTACTCCTGCACTGGTGAGGCTACTCCTGCACTGGTGAGGCTACTCCTGCACTGGTGAGGCTACTCCTGCACTGGTGAGGCTACTCCTGCACTGGTGAGGCTACTCCTGCACTGGTGAGGCTACTCCTGCACTGGTGAGGCTACTCCTGCACTGGTGAGGCTACTCCTGCACTGGTGAGGCTACTCCTGCACTGGTGAGGCTACTCCTGCACTGGTGAAGCTACTCCTGCACTGGTGAAGCTACTCCTGCACTGGTGAAGCTACTCCTGCACTGGTGAGGCTACTCCTGCACTGGTGAAGCTACTCCTGCACTGGTGAAGCTACTCCTGCACTGGTGAAGCTACTCCTGCACTGGCGAAGCTACTCCTGCACTGGCGAAGCCGAAGCTACTCCTGCACTGGTGAAGCTACTCCTGCACTGGTGAAGCTACTCCTGCACTGGTGAGGCTACTCCTGCACTGGCGAGGCTACTCCTGCACTGGTGAGGCTACTCCTGTACTGGTGAAGCTACTCCTGCACTGGTGAAGCTACTCCTGCACTGGTGAGGCTACTCCTGCACTGGTGAAGCTACTCCTGCACTGGTGAGGCTACTCCTGCACTGGTGAAGCTACTCCTGCACTGGTGAGGCTACTCCTGCACTGGTGAGGCTACTCCTGCACTGGTGAAGCTACTCCTGCACTGGTGAGGCTACTCCTGCACTGGTGAGGCTACTCCTGCACTGGTGAAGCTACTCCTGCACTGGTGAGGCTACTCCTGCACTGGTGAAGCTACTCCTGCACTGGTGAGGCTACTCCTGCACTGGTGAGGCTACTCCTGCACTGGTGAAGCTACTCCTGCACTGGCGAGGCTACTCCTGCACTGGCGAGGCTACTCCTGCACTGGCGAGGCTACTCCTGCACTGGCGAGGCTACTCCTGCACTGGTGAAGCTACTCCTGCACTGGTGAAGCTACTCCTGCACTGGTGAAGCTACTCCTGCACTGGTGAAGCTACTCCTACACTGGTGAGGCTACTCCTGCACTGGTGAAGCTACTCCTGCACTGGTGAGGCTACTCCTGCACTGGTGAGGCTACTCCTGCACTGGTGAAGCTACTCCTGCACTGGTGAAGCTACTCCTGCACTGGTGAGGCTACTCCTGCACTGGTGAAGCTACTCCTACACTGGTGAGGCTACTCCTGCACTGGTGAGGCTACTCCTGCACTGGTGAAGCTACTCCTGCACTGGTGAAGCTACTCCTGCACTGGTGAAGCTAATCCTGCACTGGTGAAGCTACTCCTGCACTGGTGAAGCTACTCCTGCACTGGCGAAGGTGAAGCTACTCCTGCACTGGTGAGGCTACTCCTGCACTGGTGAAGCTACTCCTGCACTGGTGAGGCTACTCCTACACTGGTGAGGCTACTCCTGCACTGGTGAGGCTACTCCTGCACTGGTGAAGCTACTCCTGCACTGGTGAGGCTACTCCTGCACTGGTGAAGCTACTCCTGCACTGGGGAAGCTACTCCTGCACTGGCGAAGCTACTCCTGCACTGGTGAAGCTACTCCTGCACTGGTGAGGCTACTCCTGCACTGGCGAAGCTACTCCTGCACTGGCGAAGCTACTCCTGCACTGGCGAGGCTACTCCTGCACTGGTGAGGCTACTCCTGCACTGGTGAGGCTACTCCTGCACTGGGGAAGCTACTCCTGCACTGGCGAGGCTACTCCTGCACTGGCGAAGCTACTCCTGCACTGGCGAAGCTACTCCTGCACTGGTGAGGCTACTCCTGCACTGGTGAGGTTACTCCTACACTGGTGACTGGTGAAGCTACTCCTGCACTGGTGAGGCTACTCATGCACTGGTGAAGCAACTCCTGCACTGGTGAAGCTACTCCTGCACTGGTGAGGCTACTCCTGCACTGGTGAGGCTACTCCTGCACTGGTGAAGCTACTCCTGCACTGGTGAGGCTACTCCTGCACTGGTGAAGCTACTCCTGCACTGGTGAAGCTACTCCTGCACTGGTGAGGCTACTCCTGCACTGGTGAAGCTACTCCTGCACTGGTGAGGCTACTCCTGCACTGGTGAAGCTACTCCTGCACTGGTGAAGCTACTCCTGCACTGGTGAGGCTACTCCTGCACTGGTGAGGCTACTCCTGCACTGGTGAGGCTACTCCTGCACTGGTGAGGCTACTCCTGCACTGGTGAGGCTACTCCTGCACTGGTGAGGCTACTCCTGCACTGGTGAGGCTACTCCTGCACTGGTGAGGCTACTCCTGCACTGGTGAGGCTACTCCTGCACTGGTGAAGCTACTCCTGCACTGGTGAAGCTACTCCTGCACTGGTGAGGCTACTCCTGCACTGGTGAGGCTACTCCTGCACTGGTGAGGCTACTCCTGCACTGGTGAAGCTACTCCTGCACTGGTGAAACTACTCCTGCACTGGTGAGGCTACTCCTGCACTGGTGAGGCTACTCCTGCACTGGTGAGGCTACTCCTGCACTGGTGAGGCTACTCCTGCACTGGTGAGGCTACTCCTGCACTGGTGAGGCTACTCCTGCACTGGTGAGGCTACTCCTGCACTGGTGAGGCTACTCCTGCACTGGTGAGGCTACTCCTACACTGGTGAAGCTACTCCTGCACTGGTGAAGCTACTCCTGCACTGCTGACTGGTGAAGCTACTCCTGCACTGGTGAAGCTACTCCTGCACTGGTGAGGCTACTCCTGCACTGGTGAGGCTACTCCTGCACTGGTGAGGCTACTCCTGCACTGGTGAGGCTACTCCTGCACTGGTGAAGCTACTCCTGCACTGGTGAAGCTACTCCTGCACTGCTGACTGGTGAAGCTACTCCTGCACTGGTGAAGCTACTCCTGCACTGGTGAAGCTACTCCTGCACTGGTGAAGCTACTCCTGCACTGGTGAGGTTACTCCTGCACTGGTGAAGCTACTCCTGCACTGGTGAAGCTACTCCTGCACTGGTGAGGCTACTCCTGCACTGGTGAGGCTACTCCTGCACTGGTGAAGCTACTCCTGCACTGGTGAGGCTACTCCTGCACTGGTGAGGCTACTCCTGCACTGGTGAGGCTACTCCTGCACTGGTGAAGCTACTCCTGCACTGGTGAGGCTACTCCTGCACTGGTGAGGCTACTCCTGCACTGGTGAGGCTACTCCTGCACTGGTGAGGCTACTCCTGCACTGGTGAAGCTACTCCTGCACTGGTGAAGCTACTCCTGCACTGGTGAAGCTACTCCTGCACTGGTGAGGCTACTCCTGCACTGGTGAAGCTACTCCTGCACTGGTGAGGCTACTCCTGCAATGGTGAGGCTACTCCTGCACTGGTGAAGCTACTCCTGCACTGGTGAAGCTACTCCTACACTGGTGAAGCTACTCCTGCACTGGTGAGGCTACTCCTGCACTGGTGAGGCTACTCCTGCACTGGTGAGGCTACTCCTGCACTGGTGAAGCTACTCCTGCACTGGTGAAGCTACTCCTGCACTGGTGAGGCTACTCCTGCACTGGTGAAGCTACTCCTGCACTGGTGAAGCTACTCCTGCACTGGTGAAGCTACTCCTGCACTGGTGAAGCTACTCCTAGTGAAGCTACTCCTGCACTGGTGAGGCTACTCCTGCACTGGTGAAGCTACTCCTGCACTGGTGAGGCTACTCCTGCACTGGTGAAGCTACTCCTGCACTGGTGAAGCTACTCCTGCACTGGTGAGGCTACTCCTGCACTGGTGAGGCTACTCCTGCACTGGTGAGGCTACTCCTGCACTGGTGAGGCTACTCCTGCACTGGTGAAGCTACTCCTGCACTGGTGAAGCTACTCCTGCACTGGTGAAGCTACTCCTGCACTGGTGAGGCTACTCCTGCACTGGTGAAGCTACTCCTGCACTGGTGAGGCTACTCCTGCACTGGTGAGGCTACTCCTGCACTGGTGAGGCTACTCCTGCACTGGTGAGGCTACTCCTGCACTGGTGAGGCTACTCCTGCACTGGTGAGGCTACTCCTGCACTGGTGAGGCTACTCCTGCACTGGTGAGGCTACTCCTGCACTGGTGAGGCTACTCCTGCACTGGTGAGGCTACTCCTGCACTGGTGAGGCTACTCCTGCACTGGTGAAGCTACTCCTGCACTGGTGAAGCTACTCCTGCACTGGTGAAGCTACTCCTGCACTGGTGAGGCTACTCCTGCACTGGTGAAGCTACTCCTGCACTGGTGAAGCTACTCCTGCACTGGTGAAGCTACTCCTGCACTGGCGAAGCTACTCCTGCACTGGCGAAGCCGAAGCTACTCCTGCACTGGTGAAGCTACTCCTGCACTGGTGAAGCTACTCCTGCACTCACTGGCGAGGCTACTCCTGCACTGGTGAGGCTACTCCTGTACTGGTGAAGCTACTCCTGCACTGGTGAAGCTACTCCTGCACTGGTGAGGCTACTCCTGCACTGGTGAAGCTACTCCTGCACTGGTGAGGCTACTCCTGCACTGGTGAAGCTACTCCTGCACTGGTGAGGCTACTCCTGCACTGGTGAGGCTACTCCTGCACTGGTGAAGCTACTCCTGCACTGGTGAGGCTACTCCTGCACTGGTGAGGCTACTCCTGCACTGGTGAAGCTACTCCTGCACTGGTGAGGCTACTCCTGCACTGGTGAAGCTACTCCTGCACTGGTGAGGCTACTCCTGCACTGGTGAGGCTACTCCTGCACTGGTGAAGCTACTCCTGCACTGGCGAGGCTACTCCTGCACTGGCGAGGCTACTCCTGCACTGGCGAGGCTACTCCTGCACTGGCGAGGCTACTCCTGCACTGGTGAAGCTACTCCTGCACTGGTGAAGCTACTCCTGCACTGGTGAAGCTACTCCTACACTGGTGAGGCTACTCCTGCACTGGTGAAGCTACTCCTGCACTGGTGAGGCTACTCCTGCACTGGTGAGGCTACTCCTGCACTGGTGAAGCTACTCCTGCACTGGTGAAGCTACTCCTGCACTGGTGAGGCTACTCCTGCACTGGTGAAGCTACTCCTACACTGGTGAGGCTACTCCTGCACTGGTGAGGCTACTCCTGCACTGGTGAAGCTACTCCTGCACTGGTGAAGCTACTCCTGCACTGGTGAAGCTACTCCTGCACTGGTGAAGCTACTCCTGCACTGGTGAAGCTACTCCTGCACTGGCGAAGGTGAAGCTACTCCTGCACTGGTGAGGCTACTCCTGCACTGGTGAAGCTACTCCTGCACTGGTGAGGCTACTCCTGCACTGGTGAGGCTACTCCTGCACTGGTGAGGCTACTCCTGCACTGGTGAGGCTACTCCTGCACTGGTTAGGCTACTCCTGCACTGGTGAGGCTACTCCTGCACTGGTGAGGCTACTCCTGCACTGGTGAGGCTACTCCTGCACTGGTGAGGCTACTCCTGCACTGGTGAGGCTACTCCTGCACTGGTGAGGCTACTCCTGCACTGGTGAGGCTACTCCTGCACTGGTGAGGCTACTCCTACACTGGTGAGGCTACTCCTGCACTGGTGAGGCTACTCCTGCACTGGTGAAGCTACTCCTGCACTGGTGAGGCTACTCCTGCACTGGTGAAGCTACTCCTGCACTGGGGAAGCTACTCCTGCACTGGCGAAGCTACTCCTGCACTGGTGAAGCTACTCCTGCACTGGTGAGGCTACTCCTGCACTGGCGAAGCTACTCCTGCACTGGCGAAGCTACTCCTGCACTGGCGAGGCTACTCCTGCACTGGTGAGGCTACTCCTGCACTGGTGAGGCTACTCCTGCACTGGTGAGGCTACTCCTGCACTGGTGAGGCTACTCCTGCACTGGTGAGGCAACTCCTGCACTGGTGAGGCTACTCCTGCACTGGTGAGGCTACTCCTGCACTGGTGAGGCTACTCCTGCACTGGTGAAGCTACTCCTGCACTGGTGAGGCTACTCCTGCACTGGTGAAGCTACTCCTGCACTGGTGAGGCTACTCCTGCACTGGTGAAGCTACTCCTGCACTGGCGAAGCCGAAGCTACTCCTGCAATGGCGAAGCTACTCCTGCACTGGTGAGGCTACTCCTGCACTGGTGAGGCTACTCCTGCACTGGTGAGGCTACTCCTGCACTGGTGAAGCTACTCCTGCACTGGTGAAGCTACTCCTGCACTGGTGAGGCTACTCCTGCACTGGTGAAGCTACTCCTGCACTGGTGAGGCTACTCCTACACTGGTGAAGCTACTCCTGCACTGGTGAGGCTACTCCTGCACTGGTGAAGCTACTCCTGCACTGGTGAGGCAACTCCTGCACTGGTGAAGCTACTCCTGCACTGGTGAGGCTACTCCTGCACTGGTGAGGCTACTCCTGCACTGGTGAGGCTACTCCTGCACTGGTGAGGCTACTCCTGCACTGGTGAGGCTACTCCTGCACTGGTGAGGCTACTCCTGCACTGGTGAGGCTACTCCTGCACTGGTGAGGCTACTCCTGCACTGGTGAGGCTACTCCTGCACTGGTGAGGCTACTCCTGCACTGGTGAGGCTACTCCTGCACTGGTGAGGCTACTCCTGCACTGGTGAAGCTACTCCTGCACTGGTGAAGCTACTCCTGCACTGGTGAAGCTACTCCTGCACTGGTGAAGCTACTCCTGCACTGGTGAGGCTACTCCTGCACTGGCGAGGCTACTCCTGCACTGGTGAGGCTACTCCTGTACTGGTGAAGCTACTCCTGCACTGGTGAAGCTACTCCTGCACTGGTGAGGCTACTCCTGCACTGGTGAAGCTACTCCTGCACTGGTGAGGCTACTCCTGCACTGGTGAAGCTACTCCTGCACTGGTGAGGCTACTCCTGCACTGGTGAGGCTACTCCTGCACTGGTGAAGCTACTCCTGCACTGGTGAGGCTACTCCTGCACTGGTGAGGCTACTCCTGCACTGGTGAGGCTACTCCTGCACTGGTGAAGCTACTCCTGCACTGGTGAGGCTACTCCTGCACTGGTGAAGCTACTCCTGCACTGGTGAGGCTACTCCTGCACTGGTGAGGCTACTCCTGCACTGGTGAAGCTACTCCTGCACTGGCGAGGCTACTCCTGCACTGGCGAGGCTACTCCTGCACTGGCGAGGCTACTCCTGCACTGGCGAGGCTACTCCTGCACTGGTGAAGCTACTCCTGCACTGGTGAAGCTACTCCTGCACTGGTGAAGCTACTCCTGCACTGGTGAAGCTACTCCTACACTGGTGAGGCTACTCCTGCACTGGTGAAGCTACTCCTGCACTGGTGAGGCTACTCCTGCACTGGTGAGGCTACTCCTGCACTGGTGAAGCTACTCCTGCACTGGTGAAGCTACTCCTGCACTGGTGAGGCTACTCCTGCACTGGTGAAGCTACTCCTACACTGGTGAGGCTACTCCTGCACTGGTGAGGCTACTCCTGCACTGGTGAAGCTACTCCTGCACTGGTGAAGCTACTCCTGCACTGGTGAAGCTACTCCTGCACTGGCGAAGGTGAAGCTACTCCTGCACTGGCGAAGGTGAAGCTACTCCTGCACTGGTGAGGCTACTCCTGCACTGGTGAAGCTACTCCTGCACTGGTGAGGCTACTCCTGCACTGGTGAGGCTACTCCTGCACTGGTGAGGCTACTCCTGCACTGGTGAAGCTACTCCTGCACTGGTGAGGCTACTCCTGCACTGGTGAAGCTACTCCTGCACTGGGGAAGCTACTCCTGCACTGGCGAAGCTACTCCTGCACTGGTGAAGCTACTCCTGCACTGGTGAGGCTACTCCTGCACTGGCGAAGCTACTCCTGCACTGGCGAAGCTACTCCTGCACTGGCGAGGCTACTCCTGCACTGGTGAGGCTACTCCTGCACTGGTGAGGCTACTCCTGCACTGGGGAAGCTACTCCTGCACTGGCGAGGCTACTCCTGCACTGGCGAAGCTACTCCTGCACTGGCGAAGCTACTCCTGCACTGGTGAGGCTACTCCTGCACTGGTGAGGCTACTCCTACACTGGTGACTGGTGAAGCTACTCCTGCACTGGTGAGGCTACTCATGCACTGGTGAAGCTACTCCTGCACTGGTGAAGCTACTCCTGCACTGGTGAGGCTACTCCTGCACTGGTGAGGCTACTCCTGCACTGGTGAAGCTACTCCTGCACTGGTGAAGCTACTCCTGCACTGGTGAGGCTACTCCTGCACTGGTGAGGCTACTCCTGCACTGGTGAGGCTACTCCTGCACTGGTGAGGCCACTCCTGCACTGGTGAGGCCACTCCTGCACTGGTGAGGCCACTCCTGCACTGGTGAGGCTACTCCTGCACTGGTGAGGCTACTCCTACACTGGTGAAGCTACTCCTGCACTGGTGAAGCTACTCCTGCACTGCTGACTGGTGAAGCTACTCCTGCACTGGTGAAGCTACTCCTGCACTGGTGAGGCTACTCCTGCACTGGTGAGGCTACTCCTGCACTGGTGAGGCTACTCCTGCACTGGTGAGGCTACTCCTGCACTGGTGAAGCTACTCCTGCACTGGTGAAGCTACTCCTGCACTGGTGAAGCTACTCCTGCACTGCTGACTGGTGAAGCTACTCCTGCACTGGTGAAGCTACTCCTGCACTGGTGAAGCTACTCCTGCACTGGTGAAGCTACTCCTGCACTGGTGAGGTTACTCCTGCACTGGTGAAGCTACTCCTGCACTGGTGAAGCTACTCCTGCACTGGTGAGGCTACTCCTGCACTGGTGAGGCTACTCCTGCACTGGTGAGGCTACTCCTGCACTGGTGAGGCTACTCCTGCACTGGTGAGGCTACTCCTGCACTGGTGAGGCTACTCCTGCACTGGTGAAGCTACTCCTGCACTGGTGAGGCTACTCCTGCACTGGTGAGGCTACTCCTGCACTGGTGAGGCTACTCCTGCACTGGTGAGGCTACTCCTGCACTGGTGAAGCTACTCCTGCACTGGTGAAGCTACTCCTGCACTGGTGAAGCTACTCCTGCACTGGTGAGGCTACTCCTGCACTGGTGAAGCTACTCCTGCACTGGTGAGGCTACTCCTGCAATGGTGAGGCTACTCCTGCACTGGTGAAGCTACTCCTGCACTGGTGAAGCTACTCCTACACTGGTGAAGCTACTCCTGCACTGGTGAGGCTACTCCTGCACTGGTGAGGCTACTCCTGCACTGGTGAGGCTACTCCTGCACTGGTGAAGCTACTCCTGCACTGGTGAAGCTACTCCTGCACTGGTGAGGCTACTCCTGCACTGGTGAAGCTACTCCTGCACTGGTGAAGCTACTCCTGCACTGGTGAAGCTACTCCTGCACTGGTGAAGCTACTCCTAGTGAAGCTACTCCTGCACTGGTGAGGCTACTCCTGCACTGGTGAGGCTACTCTACTCCTGCACTGGTGAAGCTACTCCTGCACTGGTGAAGCTACTCCTGCACTGGTGAGGCTACTCCTGCACTGGTGAGGCTACTCCTGCACTGGTGAGGCTACTCCTGCACTGGTGAGGCTACTCCTGCACTGGTGAAGCTACTCCTGCACTGGTGAAGCTACTCCTGCACTGGTGAAGCTACTCCTGCACTGGTGAGGCTACTCCTGCACTGGTGAAGCTACTCCTGAGGCTACTCCTGCACTGGTGAAGGCTACTCCTGCACTGGTGAAGCTACTCCTGCACTGGTGAAGCTACTCCTGCACTGGTGAGGCTACTCCTGCACTGGTGAAGCTACTCCTGCACTGGTGAGGCTACTCCTGCAACTGGTGAGGCTACTCCTGCACTGGTGAGGCTACTCCTGCACTGGTGAGGCTACTCCTGCACTGGTGAGGCTACTCCTGCACTGGTGAGGCTACTCCTGCACTGGTGAGGCTACTCCTGCACTGGTGAAGCTACTCCTGCACTGGTGAGGCTACTCCTGCACTGGTGAAGCTACTCCTGCACTGGTGAAGCTACTCCTGCACTGGTGAGGCTACTCCTGCACTGGTGAGGCTACTCCTGCACTGGTGAGGCTACTCCTGCACTGGTGAGGCTACTGGTGAGGCTACTCCTGCACTGGTGAGGCTACTCCTGCACTGGTGAGGCTACTCCTGCACTGGTGAAGCTACTCCTGCACTGGTGAAGCTACTCCTGCACTGGTGAGGCTACTCCTGCACTGGTGAGGCTACTCCTGCACTGGTGAGGCTACTCCTGCACTGGTGAGGCTACTCCTGCACTGGTGAAGGCTACTCCTGCACTGGTGAAGCTACTCCTGCACTGGTGAAGCTACTCCTCCTGCACTGGTGAGGCTACTCCTGCACTGGTGAGGCTACTCCTGCACTGGTGAGGCTACTCCTGCACTGGTGAGGCTACTCCTGCACTGGTGAGGCTACTCCTGCACTGGTGAAGCTACTCCTGCACTGGTGAAGCTACTCCTGCACTGGTGAGGCTACTCCTGCACTGGTGACTGGTGAAGCTACTCCTGCACTGGTGAGGCTACTCCTGCACTGGTGAAGCTACTCCTGCACTGGTGAGGCTACTCCTGCACTGGTGAGGCTACTCCTGCACTGGTGAGGCTACTCCTGCACTGGTGAGGCTACTCCTGCACTGGTGAAGCTACTCCTGCACTGGTGAGGCTACTCTTTCACTGGTGAGGCTACTCCTGCACTGGTGAGGCTACTCCTGCACTGGTGAAGCTACTCCTGCACTGGTGAGGCTACTCCTGCACTGGTGAAGCTACTCCTGCACTGGTGAGGCTACTCCTGCACTGGTGAGGCTACTCCTGCACTGGTGAGGCTACTCCTGCACTGGTGAAGCTACTCCTGCACTGGTGAAGCTACTCCTGCACTGGTGAAGCTACTCCTACACTAGGTGAAGCTATCCTGCACTGGTGAGGCTACTCCTGCACTGGTGAAGCTACTCCTGCACTGGTGAGGCTACTCCTGCACTGGTGAGGCTACTCCTGCACTGGTGAGGCTACTCCTGCACTGGTGAGGCTACTCCTGCACTGGTGAAGCTACTCCTGCACTGGTGAAGCTACTCCTGCACTGGTGAGGCTACTCCTGCACTGGTGAAGCTACTCCTGCACTGGTGAAGCTACTCCTGCACTGGTGAAGCTACTCCTGCACTGGTGAAGCTACTCCTGCACTGGTGAAGCTACTCCTGCACTGGTGAAGCTACTCCTGCACTGGTGAAGCTACTCCTACACTGGTGAGGCTACTCCTGCACTGGTGAAGCTACTCCTGCACTGGTGAAGCTACTCCTGCACTGGTGAAGCTACTCCTGCACTGGTGAAGCTACTCCTACACTGGTGAGGCTACTCCTGCACTGGTGAGGCTACTCCTGCACTGGTGAAGCTACTCCTGCACTGGTGAAGCTACTCCTGCACTGGTGAGGCTACTCCTGCACTGGTGAAGCTACTCCTGCACTGGTGAGGCTACTCCCTGCACTGGTGAAGGCTACTCCTGCACTGGTGAAGCTATTCCTGCACTGGTGAAGCTACTCCTGCACTGGTGAGGCTACTCCTGCACTGGTGAGGCTACTCCTGCACTGGTGAAGCTACTCCTACACTGGTGAAGCTACTCCTGCACTGGTGAAGCTACTCCTGCACTGGTGAGGCTACTCCTGCACTGGTGAAGCTACTCCTGCACTGGTGAGGCTACTCCTGCACTGGTGAGGCTACTCCTGCACTGGTGAAGCTACTCCTGCACTGGTGAGGCTACTCCTGCACTGGTGAGGCTACTCCTGCACTGGTGAAGCTACTCCTACACTGGTGAGGCTACTCCTGCACTGGTCGAAGCTACTCCTGACACTGGTGAAGCTACTCCTGCACTGGTGAGGCTACTCCTGCACTGGTGAGGCTACTCCTGCACTGGTGAAGCTACTCCTACACTGGTGAAGCTACTCCTGCACTGGTGAAGCTACTCCTGCACTGGTGAAGCTACTCCTGCACTGGTGAGGCTACTCCTGCACTGGTGAAGCTACTCCTGCACTGTTGAAGCTACTCCTGTACTGGTGAGGCTACTCCTGCACTGGTGAAGCTACTCCTGCACTGGTGAAGCTACTCCTGCACTGGTGAAGCTACTCCTGCACTGGTGAAGCTACTCCTGCACTGGTGAGGCTACTCCTGCACTGGTGAGGCTACTCCTGCACTGGTGAGGCTACTCCTGCACTGGTGAGGCTACTCCTGCACTGGTGAGGCTACTCCTGCACTGGTGAAGGCTACTACTGCACTGGTGAAGCTACTCCTGACACTGGTGAAGCTACTCCTGCACTGGTGAAGCTACTACTGCACTGGTGAAGCTACTCCTGCACTGGTGAGGCTACTCCTGCACTGGTGAAGCTACTCCTGCACTGGTGAAGCTACTCCTGCCACTGGTGAAGCTACTCCTGCACTGGTGAGGCTACTCCTGCACTGGTGAGGCTACTCCTGCACTGGTGAGGCTACTCCTGCACTGGTGAAGGCTACTCCTGCACTGGTGAAGGCTACTCCTACACTGGTGAGGCTACTCCTGCACTGGTGAGGCTACTCCTGCACTGGTGAAGCTACTCACTGCACTGGTGAGGCTACTCCTGCACT
>JAQNBH010000266.1:0-32811 GCA_028752905.1 Cladorhizidae sp. MBARI D1340-BT2 | reverse complement strand
CCACTGTCAGGGAATGTAGATGATCAGGTTGTCACCATTAAAGAGCCACTGTCAGGAATGCCATAGATGACCAGGTTGTCATCATTAAAGAGCCACTGTCAGGAATGCCATAGATGACCAGGTTGTCACCATTAAAGAGCCACTGTCAGGGAATGCCATAGATGACCAGGTTGTCACCATTAAAGAGCCACTGTCAGGGAATGCCATAGATGACCAGGTTGTCAGCATTAAAGAGCCACTGTCAGGGAATGGCATAGATGACCAGGTTGTCACCATTAAAGAGCCACTGTCAGGGAATGGCATAGATGACCAGGTTGTCACCATTAAAGAGCCACTGTCAGGGAATGGCATAGATGACCAGGTTGTCACCATTAAAGAGCCACTGTCAGGGAATGGCATAGATGAACAGGTTGTCACCATTAAAGAGCCACTGTCAGGGAATGCCATAAATGACCAGGTTGTCACCATTAAAGAGCCACTGTCAGGGAATGGCATAGACGACCAGGTTGTCATCGTCATCATTAAAGAGCCACTGTCAGGGAATGCCATAGATGACCAGGTTGTCACCATTAAAGAGCCACTGTCAGGGAATGCCATAGATGACCAGGTTGTCACCATTAAAGAGCCACTGTCAAGGAATGTAGATGACCAGGTTGTCATCATTAAAGAGCAACTGTCAGGAATGCCATAGATGACCAGGTTGTCACCATTAAAGAGCCACTGTCAGGGAATGGCATAGTTGACCAGGTTGTCACCATTAAAGAGCCACTGTCAGGGAATGGCATAGTTGACCAGGTTGTCAGCATTAAAGAGCCACTGTCAGGGAATGCCATAGATGACCAGGTTGTCACCATTAAAGAGCCACTGTCAGGGAATGCCATAGATGACCAGGTTGTCAGCATTAAAGAGCCACTGTCGGGGAATGCCATAGATGACCAGGTTGTCACCATTAAAGAGCCACTGTCGGGGAATGCCATAGATGACCAGGTTGTCACCATTAAAGAGCCACTGTCATGGAATGCCATAGATGACCAGGTTGTCACCATTAAAGAGCCATTGTCAGGGAATGCCATAGATGACCAGGTTGGCAAGAAGAAGCTATTCTTGTTCAGTTTTTGTTCTTTTGCTGTTTGTAACTGCTTTATATTGGGTGTCTTTATGACAGCACAGAATTGACCACAGAATAAGTAGTGCATACCATATCCACACACAAATGGTTTGGATGAGCGCACAAATCCAACCTGGTGCATACACTGGCTAAATTACAACTAGCCTACTAAATGGACTGGGACCTACATATGTTAGGGATCTGTTCTCTAGACAGATCCAGATAAACTTAACTCCACACTGTATTCCACAACATCTTTTACTACCCATGAGGTTTTAGGTCAGGTGAGCTTAATTACTCTACTGACCCTTTACCTCATGACCACAATTGCAATCAAACATTATTCTCCTTCAGTTATGTTGTGTATGTGTGTTTTAATTATTGTTCTGTTCGCTTGTTGGAGCTCTTCTAGGTTGGAAGATCCCCAACACTCCTCCCTCCTCTCCCAGCAGGAAGTCCGTATTATCTGCTTCTTCTTTGTCGGCTCCCAGGCTTATCTAGACAACCCATCCACATTTCCATTGTCCTTCCCTGGCCTATGGATGACTTTGTAGTCATATGGCTGTAACCTCAGTGCCCAACGCATGAGTCTTCCTCCAGAGTCCTTCATGCTGTGAAGGTACTTCAAGCTTCCATGATCTGTCACCACTGTGAACGGCACACCTGTTAAATAAACTTGAAAGTGCTTGATACCGTCCACAATGGCTAGGCATTCTCTCTCAACAGTAGCATAGTTCTTCTCAGCTTTCTTTAATTTTCTCAAGAAGTAAGCCACAGGTCGGTCCTATTCGTGTTCGTCGAACTGGCTCAAAACTGCTCCAATGCCAATCTCTGAGGCATCTGTCTGGAGCACAAATGGTTTTCTATAGTCTGGACCAGTCACGACTGTATCTTTCTTTAGTTTCTTCTTGAGTAATGAGAAGGCTGCCTGGTGCTGCTCTTCCCATTGTAACTTGTCTGGGTGCAATTTTCCAGTGAGATTGTCAAAGGAGCGGCAATGTCTGCATAGTAGTAGTGTGGTACAAAATGCCGGTAGTAACCAGCCAGACTGAGGAAAGCTCTTAAGTCCTTTTTCCTCTTTAGTACCTTAAAATCCTGGATGGCAGACACTTTAGCTTCATTGGGTTGCAGTTTGCCATGTCCAATTCTATGACCCAGATAGTCACAGGATGTCATACCAAACTGGCATTTCTCCAGCTTGATTTGCATCTCCGCCTTTGCTAGTCTCTTCAGTACCTCTCGTAGTTGTACTATGTGGTCCTCCCATGTTTCAGAGTAGATGGCCAGATCATCCATGTACACACCCACCTTTCCATGTAAGTCACCAAATAACTCATTCATGAGTCTTTGAAAGGTGGCTGGGGCTCTGACTAGCCCAAATGGCATCACCATGAACTCATATTTCCCAAAGTCGGTTGAGAAAGCTGTCTCCTCCTGAGAAACTGGCTCCATTGGGACATGCCAATACCCTCTGGCCAAGTCTAAGATCGTGATAAATTTTGCTGAGGACATCCCATCCAACGTCATCCACTCTTGGGATGGGGAATGGATCAGGTGTAGTTATAGCGTTCAACTTGCAATAATCGACACACATCCTCAGACTGCCATCCTTTTTTGGCACTAAAACAATTGGTGCAGCCGATGGACTGTGGCTGGGTTGAATGATACCATCCCTGAGCATCTTCTTAATCTCCTTCTGCACAATCGGTTTCCGGGCATGTGCTAGTCGATAAGGTGGTGAACTTGATGGCAGGGCATTGCCAGTCTCCACCCGCATGATTGGCACGAACTGTCCTCGCTACAGCAGTGCCTCTTGCTTCATTGTATGTTTCCAAGGCCTCCTTAATGTCTCCCTTCCTCTCTCGGATCAGCTTTGTCTCTATGTGTGGCTGGATGGCATCTGTGTTTTCCATCTTCCACGGTGGAAACTCCACTTCAGTGTTGTCTGTTATCTTTTCCGTTTCTTCTGTGCTCAACAGGCAGACAGCTGATGGAGATTCCCACTTTGAGAGCATGCTAACATGGAAAGTTCTTTGATTCTTCCTTGCATGGGGAATAGCAATTTTGTAGGTTGTGTTGGATAACACTTCCTCAACAGCATACGGACCCATCCACTTAGCTAGTAGTTTGTTCGCGGAAGACGGCAGCAACACCAACACCAAATCGCCCATTGTGAAAGATCTATCTCTTGTGTAAGATCTTGGCTTTTTCTGCCTTCTGCGTTTTGTTTTGCTCCTGGTTTGGGCCGGACAGCTGCACTTGTGTTCTCCGCTTGCCAAGATATCCACACCAATGAGTCCATCAGATGCCAAATTTGGATTGACAACCACCTGAGTCGTGACGACCTTTCCCAAGACTTCTATGTCTACTGTGGTAGTTTCTTGGGTTTTCACATCTCCATGAATGCAAGCAATCATGATAGTTGTCTCCCGTCTGTAATCCGGAGCGAGCCATTTTGGGTGAACTTGTGTCACCTGGCAGCCAGAATCTATAATCAGGTCCTCGACTCTCTGTCCATTAATGGAGCCTTGCATTCTCTCCAAATCTCTTAGTTGTACGGTAGCCATCAAACAGAGTTTCGGTTTGGCTATGTGGCCGTACTCGTTGCATTGGAAGCAACGTGGCCCTTTGATAGCATCGAAAGCTGGAGGTCTCGGTGGCTTGTCAGTGTGAGTGGCTGTTGGTATTGTAGCTGCTGGCGTACTTGATCTTGAAGGTTTGGAGTAGTTGGTTCTGCTCGGTTTGGACTTACTCCATTCATGATTTCCTCCAGATCTTGACCATTTTGGTAGCTCCTCTCTCTTTGGCTGAGACATCACATATGTGTCGGCCAGTTCTGTTGAAGTGTCTTCTGTCTTACCCATGTTCGGACTGATGGTTCCATCACATCCAGCAACTTCTCCCTGTTCATCATATCTATGATGTCTGCTCTTGTTGTGGCTGGCTTCATCCAATTGTAGTAAATAGTCTGCGTCCTTTGTGCACATTGCTGGTGTGATTCACCTACTGCAATTTTGATCTCATTCCACTGCGTCCGATAGAAATCCGGCGTTACTCCATGGAATGTCACTAATTTGGCAGCCAATACATCAAAATCCTGTTTGTCCGCCAAGTCTAACCCACTCTGGAAGGTGAGTGATTTATCATCTAGGACAGCCAGCAGATTAGTGGACCAGTAGGCTTTCTCTACACCATACATGGTCATCTGATCGTGAAAAGTCCGTAAAAAATGTTCGATGTCTCTACCATCCTCCAAATGAGGCAGTTGTGGCACATCGTTTGCTGCCAGCTTTCTGTCCCTCTCCAGGTGGTCGCTTTGCTGGTTCATCTGGAAAAACTCAAATTCATATTTCTGCCTCCGAACTTCCTCGTCTTCCTTCCTTCTCCTTTCTCCACTCTTCTTTCTCCTTTCGCTTCTCCTCTTGTCTTTCCTCTTTCTCTCTACATCTCTCTTCTTCTCGTATCTCCCTCCTTCTGTTGTCCTCCAAGCGGGATGTTTCGGCCTGTATGTTAATTTTAGCCATCATCTTGGTGTGCACATAAACACTGCACATGCAGACAGTGATGGCGTGCACATAAACACTGCACATGCAGACAGTGATGGCGTGCACATAAACACTGCACATGCAGACAGTGATGGTGTGCACATAAACACTGCACATGCAGACAGTGATGGTGTGCACATAAACACTGCACATGCAGACAGTGATGGTGTGTACATAAACACTGCACATGCAGACAGTGATGGTGTGTACATAAACACTACACATGCAGACAGTGATGGTGTGCACATAAACACTGCACATGCAGACAGTGATGGTGTGCCACATTAACACTGCACATGCAGGCAGTGATGGTGTGCACATAAACACTACACATGCAGACAGTGATGGCGTGCACATAAACACTGCACATGCAGACAGTGATGGTGTGCACATAAACACTGCACATGCAGACAGTGATGGTGTGTACATAAACACTACACATGCAGACAGTGATGGTGTGCACATAAACACTGCACATGCAGACAGTGATGGTGTGTACATAAACACTGCACATGCAGACAGTGATGGTGTGTACATAAACACTGCACATGCAGACAGTGATGGTGTGTACATAAACACTGCACATGCAGACAGTGATGGTGTGTACATAAACACTGCACGTGCAGACAGTGATGGTGTGCACAGATGGTGTTGCTACTTGCATCATAATTTCATATGTGGCTAGGCCAATTTTTTTTACAACTGTTTATTTCTAGGAACCAAAACTGCTTCATTAGAAATTACTGAGGCTCCTCCCCCAGTAATTATCACTGACACTTGTCTGGTTGTTGAGCATTTTGAATTAGAGTACTTTTCATCTTCCACAGACCAGTGCATATGTGGTGACGAGCAAGTGACTACCATAAAAACATGTCAAGTGTATAAAGAAGACCTCAACACTGATAGGGGCAGGGAATGGTTGGCAAGGTATTTTTAATATGATAAAGAACATAGAAAATCACCCGATCTCTAGTCGTCATAAAGTGATAATCCTCACGAGCTTAAGCCTCATCCATTTTACAATCATCGACACATGCTGTTGAACAGTCAGGGATGCCGTGGGTCAAGTCTGTAGACAAGAGGCAGGAATAGTAGAATAATGGCTTCAATCTGTACACTCGCTGGTTCTTCCTGGGACTCCTAGGCCAGCTCCTTTAAATGGGCTACTGGCCAGAGATCCCAAGGTAATATACATACTAATTAAGCATGTATGACCACACCCACATTGGTTGTTTCTGGTTTGTGCATGTTCTAATGGATTATAGATCCCTGTCCTGCAGTGTGCTTGGGTAAGGGGTCTTCTGGGTCATCAGCCGTCCAGGCCTGTCGGGAGAGGCCATTGACGTCTGCACCTTTTGATTGACTGTGGACATAGTCATCAGCCATCCTTCCCGCCTCCTTGGCTGAGGTCGGGTTCTGCAGGTCTAGGGTCCGAGAAGTGAGAGATGGCTTTGTCCATGGTGATAGTCAATGACTTTTGACCAGTTCCGAGCATCCTTGACCCAGAGGTTGACGAGGGATCCCACTCTCAATATAAACTGTTGGTGGGACTCACCAGCAGGCATTGTGTCAGGTCTCTCAGCTGGACCCCAGTGGTTGGATGTGATCCCGTGGAGGCTGGAACACTACCTTCGCATCAGCTGGCATCTGACCACGTGACCATGGAACTTCGAGAGACTGGATCGAGCAGAGGGAGTTGGTTGGCTGTCCAGTATGCTGGGGGGGGGGGGTGTCTGTTAGCAGAGTGAGGGTGTGCCCTAGCTCTGTACCCTTCACCATTTCTTTTGGCATCATCCAGCCTAGCCTGGTCTCTGTTGGGGAGTAGGGATGTCGCAGGTCAATTACATAGACAAGAGGTAGGAGTAGAATAACTGCTTCAATCTGTACACTCATCAGCTGGTTCTGCCCGGGCCTCCTAGGCAGGCTACTGGCCAGAGAGCCCAGTATTCCCTTATAAGGTGAAATGCATACTAATTAGGCATATGATCCCACCTATAGGGGTTGTTTCTGGTTTTGTAAGTTCTATTGTAACTCGTGATGGTTGCTAGGGTGGTTGCTAGGGTTCTCCATGGATTGGAGATCCCCAACACATGCACTCAGTCATATTGCTCAGGCTAGTAGGGCAGCCAGCCTCTCTGAATGGATGTGCTTACTTTTAAACATTAGAAGAGGTGCACCTTATAGCTCTTAATAAGATGCACACTTCATGGAGGAAGCAAATAAAGTCCACAAATCTGCATATTTGCATCACCTGCTTCTTTTATACTTGGCTCTGCAGAGCTGATGTCGCCATATTTGGATGAAGGAAAAAATGAATTATATCTTAAGAATAAATATATTGCTGTACCAATGCAGGTGGACTCTTGACAACTTATTCCAATGCAGGTGGACTCTTGACAACTTATTCCAATGCAGGTGGGACTCTTGACAACTTATTCCAATGCAGGTGGACTCTTGACAACTTATTCCAATGCAGGTGGACTCTTGACAACTTATTCCAATGCAGGTGGACTCTTGACAACTTATTCCAATGCAGGTGGACTCTTGACAACTTATTCCAATGCAGGTGGACTCTTGACAACTTATTCCAATTTACCAGCAACCTAATTGGTCCTGTGGTGGACTTGGATGTGAAGGAGCCAAGATATTATGCTTAGGAAATCATGGCTTGAGAAACATCTGGTAAGTGTGATTGGCGATATGCACAAAGTTGTAAAGCAAATACTACTGAACTATGGTTACACGACTCTTCGTAAGTGACAATCTCTTATATATATCATATGCAGCTCTTTCGCAGACACTTCATCATCTTGAGGCTGCTCAGCCATGAACTAATGACTCTGTGCTAATGTCAGGGCTTTTACTGTTTCTTCACCTGTAATGTCTCCACAGACATCTCTGTGCCATGCACAAGGAGTGTGGTAAGATACTTTTCTCCATAGAAGGACAGATCATTCGAGTCCACACTTGTCACTTTCCTTGGATCCAAGATGCTCAGTGCTGACAAACCATCTCCAGAAGAAGCTAAACGGTGGAAACGTGATTGTTCAGATGACTGATGAATGCTTGTGCTACTGTGTCCTGGAATGACTTGATGTCTGCCCGAGTAATATTTATCCAGTTGCTCCTGCCAGGTTCTCACTTTCATCCAAAAGCTCTAGCACCCAATTTGCTGCTGGTACAACAGCATCATCCATCATATGGAGGGTTGCACCAACAAGAGACTGGATGTGATGGACAATGATTGTTTTACTGAGTTTGGCTACTTGTGGGAGTGTGTAGTCTAGCAAGAGTATCGCTGCAATTGTATGTTTGCTGAAAACTTTGCTAAGTCCCAATGAATGAATACTATCATGGCAGTTATCTAAGCAGCAATGATCGCAGAATAGCTTACTTTTACAGTCTTGACACACTTCTCATGTACAACCAGAGAGCCATAAGGCTTGATAATCTTCAACTCTGGCATATTAAGTCCATGCTGGTTCTCTTGGTATTCTGTTCTCTTTGGGGAATACTGGAGAAATTCCACAGAGCCATGAATGCTGTATAAACATGCCCTATTCCTGGAGTGGAATTAGCAGCCTGAATACAAGCCAACTGTAAGAAGTGCCACTGCATGCACAGGGCATGAGATGTGACGGTCTTGATGAGAGTCAGGACTCCAGTTTTCTTTCCTGAAAATGCTCCATCAAATCCCTTCCACCAAAATTCTGCTCACTTGAAGATTATTCTGTTTCAAGCATTCAATTCGAGCCGAGTAGACACTCTGTGCACCAGCTTTCTGCAAGTGGATAATCTCCAAGAAATGCTCCTCAGGACATGGAAGCCGAAGTGTGGTGGACAGGAGGATGTCGTGTGGTGGACAGAAGGACATCGTGTGGTGGACAGGAGGACATCGTGTGGTGGACAGGAGGACGTCATACAGCAGATGGTGAAAGTAGGTGTAAATAAACTAAGCGAGGATAGAGGAATCGGATGGTGGGAAGAATATGAGATCTTGGGGAGGAAATGGGTTAAAACATGAGGTTGGGTCAGTACGTAAGTGGAAGGCAAAGATGAAGGTGAGAAATGAGGCTATTCAACCTTGAGAGGAGCGGTGGAAGTTTTATAAATTGGCAAAGAAGGTGCAGGGGTGGAGAGAATGGTGCAGGGGTGGAGAGAATGGTGCAGGGGTGGAGAGAATGGTGCAGGGGTGGAGAGAATCGTGCAGGGGCAGAGAGAATGGTGCAGGGGCAGAGAGAATGGTCTGGGGTGGAGAGAATGGTGCGCAGGGGTGGAGAGAATGGTGCAGGGGCAGAGAGAATGGTGCAGGGGCAGAGAGAATGGTGCAGGGGCAGAGAGAATGGTGCAGGGGTGGAGAGAATGGTGCAGGGGCAGAGAGAATGGTGCAGGGACAGAGAGAATGGTGCAGGGGCGGAGAGGTATGTGAGGTCCGGGCAGGATCAGGAAGGTGTGAGGTTGTAATTTCCTGAGGACTGTGTCAGCTGATTAGAAGAGATGTGGGATAGTTAAGGATGAGAGGTATATCATGTGTGCTAGTGGAGCAGGGAAAATATGACGTTTCTTGGTGATGTGTGGGAAATTTGAGAGGGACCAGACAGTGCTGGTGGATAAGGTGTGCATAATTGCAGGGGCAGGACAGTGGCTGGATGAATATAGAAGAGGATGGAAGGTGGCACTTGTTGGGAAAGTGTGGAGTGAGTAAGTGATGCAGCGATGGAGGAGGTGGGTGAGTGTGTTGTATTGAGTAGGGAAATGGTGGCTGAGGAAGAAGGAACTGTTGAATGGCGAGCTGATGATCTTTGGTCCCCTTCCCCCACCTGGAAGAGCCAGACACTCCTAGCAATTAGTATTATTGCAACTCTTCTATGCACCATTATCACACTGCGCTGCAAGTTAACGGGTTCAACAGGTTCAAGATTAAATTATAGAACTGAGCTGAGGTACCAATAACTGCTCCTTTTCTTACCAAGAGGCAAGTTACCTTCTACAACACCAGGAACTACCTGCAATGCATCTCTATGTTTAGGACTCGAGTAATAAGCGTGGCAATTAATAACATGATTGGGTAGCATCACACCAACCAACTTCTCCCTATGCGGCAAATAGTCTTCACACATGCAGATACAGTGTTACCATAGTGTTGGATTTTATCCAAACTGTTTGGATTTTTGACCCTTAAATTTTCTGTTTGGATTTTATCAATAAATGTTTGGATTTTTCATCATTGGGAAAAAAAGTTTGACATTTCATGCATATCAGACCATGTGCAGCCTATTTCAAAACCACTCTCTGTGGTATTAGCTGAGTGTGGTCATTTTGTGGTCACCTGGTCTGTGCAGGAGTATTCATGTGGTCACTTGGTCTGTGCAGGAATAGAGTCCTGTGCTATTATGTGGTCACCTGGTCTTTGCAGGAATATGCCTGCAGAGCCAGAACCCTTTGATCTATGTGCATGCAGCTATCTGGTTGGGTATTTTAAAGCCTGATTTGTGCAAGAGTTAGAATCTATCACAGTGAGTGTCAGAGAGAGTTAGCTATGGCATCTTCAGAACCCAGTACTTCAAGGTTACCAGAAGAAGATTCTTCAGATATGGATTCTGACTCTGATATAATGAGGTTCACAAATTGACATTGACAGTCAAATCTCTACATCTTCTAAGTCTGCAAAAAAGCGATTGTGTGTCTATCGTGACAGTATGCAAAGACTTTCCCATGGGCCACAACTTTGAGAAAAGGATCTTCTTTTGCCTTCTGTATGAAGTGCTCTCGTGATATAAACCTTGGAAGAGGTGGGACTAGAGATCTCAGGAAACAAAATTACACAAACACTCAGAAAAAGATGGTGTGGGTATACTGCCTCTACAGTCCTACTTTTGCCCAATAAGAGAGGAGTCTGTAATCCGTGCAGAAGTATATACTCTTCGTATATTTCCTTGGAGAGCACCATCTTGCCTTTCAATTTGGAGATCATTGTATCAAACTATTCAAGTTGATGTTTCCTGATTCTTCTATTGCTAAAGATTTTAAGTGCAGTCGTACTAAAGCAACAGCTGTGTCGAAAGTTATTGCCCAGGATTGTTGGAAAACCATTTCCGCAGCAGTTAGAGAGACTAAATACTTCAGCCTCCAAACTGATGAGACAACTGATATTACCTTTACACAACAAGCTGCTATTATGCTTCTATTCTTCGATAACACCCAAGGACAGGTGAGATGTGTCATCTTTGCCCTAGAGAGTGTAGAGAGGGAAACTGCAGAGCTGCTATTTAACGCAATCGATACGATTTTCAAGAATCCACTACCCTCCTTTATGATAATCTTGTCAGATTAGGTACAGATGGGGCCAATGTAATGTTGGGAGCACGAAATTCAGTGATGTCACGGTTACGATGTAAGCAGCCAGCTTTAGTTGCTCTTCATTGTCATTGTCACATAGCAGCACTAATAGCAAATGAGGCCTGCAAAGTCTTGCCTGATGAATTGGAAGATCTGACAACTGATGTATGGTATTATTTCCAGAAGAGCCCAAGGAGGCTGCAACAGTTTGAAGAATTTCAGGGTTTTGTGGTATGCAAGCCACACAAGTTGTTAAAATCATGCCAAACACGACGGCTCAGCCTTGAAGCTTGTGTAAATCATCTTATCGAGCAATATGAAGCCTTACTCTCATACTTTCGAAGTACTGAGGATAAGCAGGCAGTAGTGAGAAGAGTAAAAATTGTATTTGAAAAGCCTCTGACCAAAGCTTACTGGCTCTTTCTATGTTCTGCACTACCAATTGTTAATAATTTCAACAGGTACATGCAGCAGCTATCTCCAATCTTCATGTTCTCTACCAAGAGCTTGATGGCATTATACGAAAATTTCTGTTGCGGTTCATGAATTCTGAGTCCGTGTGTGCTGCTGAACACGTTTCACAAGTGTGTATTGATAACTCAGAAGAGTATCTCCCTTTACACGAAGTTTTCGTAGGTCACAACACACTATCATACCTTGAAGAAAATGATGGATTATCATCTGAAGATGTGAGAAAATTTAGGGAGACGATCCAAGCTTGGTGGATTGCTGCAAGGGAGCCGTCAAACGATTACCTATGAGTCACAAGTTACTCTCCAATCTCAAATAGCTTTCAACCAGGCTTAAATACAGTATGGCTGGTCAGGTGCTTGCTGCAGCCGAGTGTGTTCCTCAGGTAGTTCAAGTTGGTGACAAACCCAGCCTTCAAGGGGAATTTATGGATGTCTGCATGTCGCCATTACCTCCTAAAGTCACGGCCATCACAGAGGTGGATAAGTATTGGCATGCAATCAGCCAAATCAAAGACTGCTTGGAAACAGAGTATCGCTACTCCACATTGGCAAAACTCGCAAAAGCCATTCTAGTTATACCCCATGGCAATGCTGATACCGAACGTTTATTCAGCCACATTGGTCTCAACAAAACGAAGCACAGAAACAGACTAGGAATTCTACATTAAATACACTTTTAACAGTGCAATTTAAACCGAACACTGAACTATTAAAGACATGTGTAAATGCTATGAACACACTTTAGTATGTTATTTCTCATGAAATTGTTGTTTGGATTTTGGTTGCCAAATTTTTTTAGGCTAGTAAGTTGGAAACTTTGGAAACTACCAAAAATATGGCAACACTGCAGATAACAAACCACTTAAGGAGACCCATTACCTATTAACAGAATGGAAATAATAGGTAAAGGGTTCTGTGCTTAAAAATCTTGTTTCATTTCTTCAACTAGTGAAAGTCCATTTTTTGTCATATATATATACATACATATATACACACATACATATATATGCACATAGATATATTCTTGTACATACAAGTGTATATACACACATGTATATAAGCTATATGCATATATACATGTATTAATACACACATGTATATAAAGCATCTATATCTACATGCATAATACACACACATGTATATATATATAATATATACATGCTTGTACATGCTGTGTAAAGTGCATGCATTGTGTGTGCTTGTGTTTCCTTTGGGTGGTTAACATTTCCCAGCAACAATTCCCATGTCTGCAGAACATGTGTGGGTTGGTCTCATTGGTTAGATTTGTCATTATCATTATGATGCACAAACATACACACGTAATCAAAACTTCCCGCCCACTCAGAGCAAGGTTTCACAGCCCATGTCCACCACATGTCCAGTCTGCCCCACCTGCTCCGGGTCATAGCCGGCACACACCAGCAGCTGCAACCTGTCCATCACCGACTGCTGCACCTTCAAGGCCTCCTCGTAGGTCTTGCCTAGGAGACTGATGGAGTTAACCTGCAAGATGCGGGTACCTATAGTTAGCCTGCCATCTCGATGCGCAGCACCTCCAGGGACGACCTACAGGACAGAGAGGAATAAGGGACTGCGTTGTCACACAACTTACTGTGTACTAACTGACATAAACAGCTGTCCCCCTAATACATGAACCCCTCCCTGACCACTATAATCACGCACCCCCACCCACTAATAATCCCCTGCCCCTCCCTACTCCCCCACCCACTAATACTCCCCCTGCCCCTCCCTATCCCCCCACCCACTAATAACCCCCTGCCCCTCCCTACTACCCCACCCACTAATAACCCCCTGCCCCTACCTACTACCACACCCACCCACTAATAATCTCCTGTCCCTCCCTACTCCCCCACCCACTAATAAGCACACCCCACATCTCCTCCCATCCCCTAAGCAGGGGGACAGATACAGGAGGGGAGGATGGATTGGTCTACATTCTCAGTATACCACGCCCACAGTAACAGCCACACCCTAATAGTGTGCCACCACTCCTCGAGGCTGAAATGTTTAGTAGTGACCCTCTAATAGTGTGCCACCTCTCCTCCAGGCTGAAATGTTTAGTAGTCATCCTCTAATAGTGTGCCACCTCTCCTCCAGGCTGAAATGTTTAGTAGTCACCCTCTAATAGTGTGCCACCTCTCCTCGAGGCTGAAATGTTTAGTAGTCACCCTCTAATAGTGTGCCACCTCTCCTCCAGGCTGAAATGTTTAGTAGGCACCCTCTAATAGTGTGCCACCTCTCCTCCAGGCTGAAATGTTTAGTAGTCACCCTCTAATAGTGTGCCACCTCTCCTCCAGGCTGAAATGTTTAGTAGTCAGCCTCTAATAGTGTGCCACCTCTCCTCCAGGCTGAAATGTTTAGTAGTCACCCTCTAATAGTGTGCCACCTCTCCTCGAGGCTGAAATGTTTAGTAGGCACCCTCTAATAGTGTGCCACCTCTCCTCCAGGCTGAAATGTTTAGTAGACACCCTCTAATAGTGTGCCACCTCTCCTCCAGGCTGAAATGTTTAGTAGTCACCCTCTAATAGTGTGCCACCTCTCCTCCAGGCTGAAATGTTTAGTAGTCAGCCTCTAATAGTGTGCCACCTCTCCTCCAGGCTGAAATGTTTAGTAGCCACCCTCTAATAGTGTGCCACCTCTCCTCCAGGCTGAAATGTTTAGTAGGCACCCTCTAATAGTGTGCCACCTCTCCTCCAGGCTGAAATGTTTAGTAGCCACCCTCTAATAGTGTGCCACCTCTCCTCCAGGCTGAAATGTTTAGTAGCCACCCTCTAATAGTGTGCCACCTCTCCTCCAGGCTGAAATGTTTAGTAGGCACCCTCTAATAGTGTGCCACCTCTCCTCCAGGCTGAAATGTTTAGTAGACACCCTCTAATAGTGTGCCACCTCTCCTCCAGGCTGAAATGTTTAGTAGGCACCCTCTAATAGTGTGCCACCTCTCCTCGAGGCTGAAATGTTTAGTAGTCACCCTCTAATAGTGTGCCACCTCTCCTCGAGGCTGAAATGTTTAGTAGGCACCCTCTAATAGTGTGCCACCTCTCCTCCAGGCTGAAATGTTTAGTAGGCACCCTCTAATAGTGTGCCACCTCTCCTCCAGGCTGAAATGTTTAGTAGGCACCCTCTAATAGTGTGCCACCTCTCCTCCAGGCTGAAATGTTTAGTAGGCACCCTCTAATAGTGTGCCACCTCTCCTCCAGGCTGAAATGTTTAGTAGTCCCCCTCTAATAGTGTGCCACCTCTCCTCCAGGCTGAAATGTTTAGTAGCCACCCTCTAATAGTGTGCCACCTCTCCTCCAGGCTGAAATGTTTAGTAGGCACCCTCTAATAGTGTGCCACCTCTCCTCCAGGCTGAAATGTTTAGTAGTCATCCTCTAATAGTGTGCCACCTCTCCTCCAGGCTGAAATGTTTAGTAGGCACCCTCTAATAGTGTGCCACCTCTCCTCCAGGCTGAAATGTTTAGTAGACACCCTCTAATAGTGTGCCACCTCTCCTCCAGGCTGAAATGTTTAGTAGACACCCTCTAATAGTGTGCCACCTCTCCTCCAGGCTGAAATGTTTAGTAGACACCCTCTAATAGTGTGCCACCTCTCCTCCAGGCTGAAATGTTTAGTAGCCACCCTCTAATAGTGTGCCACCTCTCCTCCAGGCTGAAATGTTTAGTAGTCACCCTCTAATAGTGTGCCACCTCTCCTCCAGGCGGAAATGTTTAGTAGCCACCCTCTAATAGTGTGCCACCTCTCCTCCAGGCAGAAATGTTTAGTAGCCACCCTCTAATAGTGTGCCACCTCTCCTCCAGGCTGAAATGTTTAGTAGTCACCCTCTAATAGTGTGCCACCTCTCCTCCAGGCTGAAATGTTTAGTAGGCACCCTCTAATAGTGTGCCACCTCTCCTCCAGGCTGAAATGTTTAGTAGTCACCCTCTAATAGTGTGCCACCTCTCCTCCAGGCTGAAATGTTTAGTAGACACCCTCTAATAGTGTGCCACCTCTCCTCCAGGCTGAAATGTTTAGTAGCCACCCTCTAATAGTGTGCCACCTCTCCTCCAGGCTGAAATGTTTAGTAGTCCCCCTCTAATAGTGTGCCACCTCTCCTCCAGGCTGAAATGTTTAGTAGGCACCCTCTAATAGTGTGCCACCTCTCCTCCAGGCTGAAATGTTTAGTAGTCAGCCTCTAATAGTGTGCCACCTCTCCTCCAGGCTGAAATGTTTAGTAGTCAGCCTCTAATAGTGTGCCACCTCTCCTCCAGGCTGAAATGTTTAGTAGCCACCCTCTAATAGTGTGCCACCTCTCCTCCAGGCTGAAATGTTTAGTAGCCACCCTCTAATAGTGTGCCACCTCTCCTCCAGGCTGAAATGTTTAGTAGCCACCCTCTAATAGTGTGCCACCTCTCCTCCAGGCTGAAATGTTTAGTAGACACCCTCTAATAGTGTGCCACCTCTCCTCCAGGCTGAAATGTTTAGTAGGCACCCTCTAATAGTGTGCCACCTCTCCTCCAGGCTGAAATGTTTAGTAGTCAGCCTCTAATAGTGTGCCACCTCTCCTCCAGGCTGAAATGTTTAGTAGTCACCCTCTAATAGTGTGCCCCCTCTCCTCCAGGCTGAAATGTTTAGTAGTCAGCCTGTAATAGTGTGCCACCTCTCCTCCAGGCTGAAATGTTTAGTAGACACCCTCTAATAGTGTGCCACCTCTCCTCCAGGCTGAAATGTTTAGTAGGCACCCTCTAATAGTGTGCCACCTCTCCTCCAGGCTGAAATGTTTAGTAGGCACCCTCTAATAGTGTGCCACCTCTCCTCCAGGCTGAAATGTTTAGTAGCCAGCCTGTAATAGTGTGCCACCTCTCCTCCAGGCTGAAATGTTTAGTAGTCACCCTCTAATAGTGTGCCACCTCTCCTCCAGGCTGAAATGTTTAGTAGCCACCCTCTAATAGTGTGCCACCTCTCCTCCAGGCTGAAATGTTTAGTAGACACCCTCTAATAGTGTGCCACCTCTCCTCCAGGCTGAAATGTTTAGTAGGCACCCTCTAATAGTGTGCCACCTCTCCTCCAGGCTGAAATGTTTAGTAGTCACCCTCTAATAGTGTGCCACCTCTCCTCCAGGCTGAAATGTTTAGTAGGCACCCTCTAATAGTGTGCCACCTCTCCTCCAGGCTGAAATGTTTAGTAGGCACCCTCTAATAGTGTGCCACCTCTCCTCCAGGCTGAAATGTTTAGTAGTCAGCCTCTAATAGTGTGCCACCTCTACTCCAGGCTGAAATGTTTAGTAGGCACCCTCTAATAGTGTGCCACCTCTCCTCCAGGCTGAAATGTTTAGTAGTCACCCTCTAATAGTGTGCCACCTCTCCTCCAGGCTGAAATGTTTAGTAGCCACCCTCTAATAGTGTGCCACCTCTCCTCCAGGCTGAAATGTTTAGTAGTCACCCTCTAATAGTGTGCCACCTCTCCTCGAGGCTGAAATGTTTAGTAGGCACCCTCTAATAGTGTGCCACCTCTACTCCAGGCTGAAATGTTTAGTAGACACCCTCTAATAGTGTGCCACCTCTCCTCCAGGCTGAAATGTTTAGTAGTCCCCCTCTAATAGTGTGCCACCTCTCCTCCAGGCTGAAATGTTTAGTAGGCACCCTCTAATAGTGTGCCACCTCTCCTCCAGGCTGAAATGTTTAGTAGACACCCTCTAATAGTGTGCCACCTCTCCTCCAGGCTGAAATGTTTAGTAGTCCTCCTCTAATAGTGTGCCACCTCTCCTCCAGGCTGAAATGTTTAGTAGACACCCTCTAATAGTGTGCCACCTCTCCTCCAGGCTGAAATGTTTAGTAGTCAGCCTCTAATAGTGTGCCACCTCTCCTCCAGGCTGAAATGTTTAGTAGTCACCCTCTAATAGTGAGCCACCTCTCCTCCAGGCTGAAATGTTTAGTAGGCACCCTCTAATAGTGTGCCACCTCTCCTCCAGGCTGAAATGTTCAGTAGTCACCCTCTAATAGTGTGCCACCTCTCCTCCAGGCTGAAATGTTCAGTAGTCACCCTCTAATAGTGTGCCACCTCTCCTCCAGGCTGAAATGTTCAGTAGGCACCCTCTAATAGTGTGCCACCTCTCCTCCAGGCTGAAATGTTCAGTAGGCACCCTCTAATAGTGTGCCACCTCTCCTCCAGGCTGAAATGTTTAGTAGGCACACTCTAATAGTGTGCCACCTCTCCTCCAGGCTGAAATGTTTAGTAGCCACCCTCTAATAGTGTGCCACCTCTCCTCCAGGCTGAAATGTTTAGTAGTCAGCCTCTAATAGTGTGCCACCTCTCCTCCAGGCTGAAATGTTTAGTAGGCACCCTCTAATAGTGTGCCACCTCTCCTCCAGGCTGAAATGTTTAGTAGGCACCCTCTAATAGTGTGCCACCTCTCCTCCAGGCTGAAATGTTTAGTAGCCACCCTCTAATAGTGTGCCACCTCTCCTCCAGGCTGAAATGTTTAGTAGTCACCCTCTAATAGTGTGCCACCTCTCCTCCAGGCTGAAATGTTTAGTAGCCACCCTCTAATAGTGTGCCACCTCTCCTCCAGGCTGAAATGTTTAGTAGGCACCCTCTAATAGTGTGCCACCTCTCCTCGAGGCTGAAATGTTTAGTAGCCACCCTCTAATAGTGTGCCACCTCTCCTCCAGGCTGAAATGTTTAGTAGGCACCCTCTAATAGTGTGCCACCTCTCCTCCAGGCTGAAATGTTTAGTAGGCACCCTCTAATAGTGTGCCACCTCTCCTCCAGGCTGAAATGTTTAGTAGTCCCCCTCTAATAGTGTGCCACCTCTCCTCCAGGCTGAAATGTTTAGTAGGCACCCTCTAATAGTGTGCCACCTCTCCTCCAGGCTGAAATGTTTAGTAGCCACCCTCTAATAGTGTGCCACCTCTCCTCCAGGCTGAAATGTTTAGTAGCCACCCTCTAATAGTGTGCCACCTCTCCTCCAGGCTGAAATGTTTAGTAGACACCCTCTAATAGTGTGCCACCTCTCCTCCAGGCTGAAATGTTTAGTAGTCAGCCTCTAATAGTGTGCCACCTCTCCTCCAGGCTGAAATGTTTAGTAGCCACCCTCTAATAGTGTGCCACCTCTCCTCCAGGCTGAAATGTTTAGTAGGCACCCTCTAATAGTGTGCCACCTCTCCTCCAGGCTGAAATGTTTAGTAGCCACCCTCTAATAGTGTGCCACCTCTCCTCCAGGCTGAAATGTTTAGTAGGCACCCTCTAATAGTGTGCCACCTCTCCTCCAGGCTGAAATGTTTAGTAGTCACCCTCTAATAGTGTGCCACCTCTCCTCCAGGCTGAAATGTTTAGTAGACACCCTCTAATAGTGTGCCACCTCTCCTCCAGGCTGAAATGTTTAGTAGTCACCCTCTAATAGTGTGCCACCTCTCCTCCAGGCTGAAATGTTTAGTAGTCACCCTCTAATAGTGTGCCACCTCTCCTCCAGGCTGAAATGTTTAGTAGTCACCCTCTAATAGTGTGCCACCTCTCCTCCAGGCTGAAATGTTTAGTAGCCACCCTCTAATAGTGTGCCACCTCTCCTCCAGGCTGAAATGTTTAGTAGTCACCCTCTAATAGTGTGCCACCTCTCCTCCAGGCTGAAATGTTTAGTAGGCACCCTCTAATAGTGTGCCACCTCTCCTCCAGGCTGAAATGTTTAGTAGTCACCCTCTAATAGTGTGCCACCTCTCCTCCAGGCTGAAATGTTTAGTAGTCATCCTCTAATAGTGTGCCACCTCTCCTCCAGGCTGAAATGTTTAGTAGGCACCCTCTAATAGTGTGCCACCTCTCCTCCAGGCTGAAATGTTTAGTAGGCACCCTCTAATAGTGTGCCACCTCTCCTCCAGGCTGAAATGTTTAGTAGCCACCCTCTAATAGTGTGCCACCTCTCCTCCAGGCTGAAATGTTTAGTAGACACCCTCTAATAGTGTGCCACGTCTCCTCCAGGCTGAAATGTTTAGTAGACACCCTCTAATAGTGTGCCACCTCTCCTCCAGGCTGAAATGTTTAGTAGGCACCCTCTAATAGTGTGCCACCTCTCCTCCAGGCTGAAATGTTTAGTAGTCAGCCTCTAATAGTGTGCCACCTCTCCTCCAGGCTGAAATGTTTAGTAGCCACCCTCTAATAGTGTGCCACCTCTCCTCCAGGCTGAAATGTTTAGTAGACACCCTCTAATAGTGTGCCACCTCTCCTCCAGGCTGAAATGTTTAGTAGCCACCCTCTAATAGTGTGCCACCTCTCCTCCAGGCTGAAATGTTTAGTAGTCACCCTCTAATAGTGTGCCACCTCTCCTCCAGGCTGAAATGTTTAGTAGACACCCTCTAATAGTGTGCCACCTCTCCTCCAGGCTGAAATGTTTAGTAGGCACCCTCTAATAGTGTGCCACCTCTCCTCCAGGCTGAAATGTTTAGTAGTCAGCCTCTAATAGTGTGCCACCTCTCCTCCAGGCTGAAATGTTTAGTAGGCACCCTCTAATAGTGTGCCACCTCTCCTCCAGGCTGAAATGTTTAGTAGGCACCCTCTAATAGTGTGCCACCTCTCCTCCAGGCTGAAATGTTTAGTAGTCACCCTCTAATAGTGTGCCACCTCTCCTCCAGGCTGAAATGTTTAGTAGACACCCTCTAATAGTGTGCCACCTCTCCTCCAGGCTGAAATGTTTAGTAGGCACCCTCTAATAGTGTGCCACCTCTCCTCCAGGCTGAAATGTTTAGTAGGCACCCTCTAATAGTGTGCCACCTCTCCTCCAGGCTGAAATGTTTAGTAGTCACCCTCTAATAGTGTGCCACCTCTCCTCCAGGCTGAAATGTTTAGTAGCCACCCTCTAATAGTGTGCCACCTCTCCTCCAGGCAGAAATGTTTAGTAGCCACCCTCTAATAGTGTGCCACCTCTCCTCCAGGCTGAAATGTTTAGTAGGCACCCTCTAATAGTGTGCCACCTCTCCTCCAGGCTGAAATGTTTAGTAGTCACCCTCTAATAGTGTGCCACCTCTCCTCCAGGCTGAAATGTTTAGTAGTCAGCCTCTAATAGTGTGCCACCTCTCCTCCAGGCTGAAATGTTTAGTAGTCAGCCTCTAATAGTGTGCCACCTCTCCTCCAGGCTGAAATGTTTAGTAGGCACCCTCTAATAGTGTGCCACCTCTCCTCCAGGCTGAAATGTTTAGTAGTCACCCTCTAATAGTGTGCCACCTCTCCTCCAGGCTGAAATGTTTAGTAGCCACCCTCTAATAGTGTGCCACCTCTCCTCCAGGCTGAAATGTTTAGTAGTCACCCTCTAATAGTGTGCCACCTCTCCTCCAGGCTGAAATGTTTAGTAGGCACCCTCTAATAGTGTGCCACCTCTCCTCCAGGCTGAAATGTTTAGTAGTTACCCTCTAATAGTGTGCCACCTCTCCTCCAGGCTGAAATGTTTAGTAGTCCCCCTCTAATAGTGTGCCACCTCTCCTCCAGGCTGAAATGTTTAGTAGCCACCCTCTAATAGTGTGCCACCTCTCCTCCAGGCTGAAATGTTTAGTAGCCACCCTCTAATAGTGTGCCACCTCTCCTCCAGGCTGAAATGTTTAGTAGCCACCCTCTAATAGTGTGCCACCTCTCCTCCAGGCTGAAATGTTTAGTAGACACCCTCTAATAGTGTGCCACCTCTCCTCCAGGCTGAAATGTTTAGTAGGCACCCTCTAATAGTGTGCCACCTCTCCTCCAGGCTGAAATGTTTAGTAGTCAGCCTCTAATAGTGTGCCACCTCTCCTCCAGGCTGAAATGTTTAGTAGTCACCCTCTAATAGTGTGCCCCCTCTCCTCCAGGCTGAAATGTTTAGTAGTCAGCCTGTAATAGTGTGCCACCTCTCCTCCAGGCTGAAATGTTTAGTAGGCACCCTCTAATAGTGTGCCACCTCTCCTCCAGGCTGAAATGTTTAGTAGGCACCCTCTAATAGTGTGCCACCTCTCCTCCAGGCTGAAATGTTTAGTAGGCACCCTCTAATAGTGTGCCACCTCTCCTCCAGGCTGAAATGTTTAGTAGTCACCCTCTAATAGTGTGCCACCTCTCCTCCAGGCTGAAATGTTTAGTAGGCACCCTCTAATAGTGTGCCACCTCTCCTCCAGGCTGAAATGTTTAGTAGACACCCTCTAATAGTGTGCCACCTCTCCTCCAGGCTGAAATGTTTAGTAGTCACCCTCTAATAGTATGCCACCTCTCCTCCAGGCTGAAATGTTTAGTAGGCACCCTCTAATAGTGTGCCACCTCTCCTCCAGGCTGAAATGTTTAGTAGTCACCCTCTAATAGTGTGCCACCTCTCCTCCAGGCTGAAATGTTTAGTAGCCACCCTCTAATAGTGTGCCACCTCTCCTCCAGGCTGAAATGTTTAGTAGGCACCCTCTAATAGTGTGCCACCTCTCCTCCAGGCTGAAATGTTTAGTAGTCCCCCTCTAATAGTGTGCCACCTCTCCTCCAGGCTGAAATGTTTAGTAGCCACCCTCTAATAGTGTGCCACCTCTCCTCCAGGCTGAAATGTTTAGTAGTCACCCTCTAATAGTGTGCCACCTCTCCTCCAGGCTGAAATGTTTAGTAGTCAGCCTCTAATAGTGTGCCACCTCTCCTCCAGGCTGAAATGTTTAGTAGTCAGCCTCTAATAGTGTGCCACCTCTCCTCCAGGCTGAAATGTTTAGTAGTCAGCCTCTAATAGTGTGCCACCTCTACTCCAGGCTGAAATGTTTAGTAGGCACCCTCTAATAGTGTGCCACCTCTCCTCCAGGCTGAAATGTTTAGTAGGCACCCTCTAATAGTGTGCCACCTCTCCTCCAGGCTGAAATGTTTAGTAGTCACCCTCTAATAGTGTGCCACCTCTCCTCCAGGCTGAAATGTTTAGTAGCCACCCTCTAATAGTGTGCCACCTCTCCTCCAGGCTGAAATGTTTAGTAGTCACCCTCTAATAGTGTGCCACCTCTCCTCCAGGCTGAAATGTTTAGTAGCCACCCTCTAATAGTGTGCCACCTCTCCTCCAGGCTGAAATGTTTAGTAGTCACCCTCTAATAGTGTGCCACCTCTCCTCGAGGCTGAAATGTTTAGTAGGCACCCTCTAATAGTGTGCCACCTCTCCTCCAGGCTGAAATGTTTAGTAGGCACCCTCTAATAGTGTGCCACCTCTCCTCCAGGCTGAAATGTTTAGTAGGCACCCTCTAATAGTGTGCCACCTCTCCTCCAGGCTGAAATGTTTAGTAGGCACCCTCTAATAGTGTGCCACCTCTCCTCCAGGCTGAAATGTTTAGTAGGCACCCTCTAATAGTGTGCCACCTCTCCTCCAGGCTGAAATGTTTAGTAGTCACCCTCTAATAGTGTGCCACCTCTCCTCCAGGCTGAAATGTTTAGTAGTCACCCTCTAATAGTGTGCCACCTCTCCTCCAGGCTGAAATGTTTAGTAGACACCCTCTAATAGTGTGCCACCTCTCCTCCAGGCTGAAATGTTTAGTAGTCCCCCTCTAATAGTGTGCCACCTCTCCTCCAGGCTGAAATGTTTAGTAGGCACCCTCTAATAGTGTGCCACCTCTCCTCCAGGCTGAAATGTTTAGTAGGCACCCTCTAATAGTGTGCCACCTCTCCTCCAGGCTGAAATGTTTAGTAGACACCCTCTAATAGTGTGCCACCTCTCCTCCAGGCTGAAATGTTTAGTAGGCACCCTCTAATAGTGTGCCACCTCTCCTCCAGGCTGAAATGTTTAGTAGCCACCCTCTAATAGTGTGCCACCTCTCCTCCAGGCTGAAATGTTTAGTAGTCACCCTCTAATAGTGTGCCACGTCTCCTCCAGGCTGAAATGTTTAGTAGACACCCTCTAATAGTGTGCCACCTCTCCTCCAGGCTGAAATGTTTAGTAGTCATCCTCTAATAGTGTGCCACCTCTCCTCCAGGCTGAAATGTTTAGTAGTCACCCTCTAATAGTGTGCCACCTCTCCTCAAGGCTGAAATGTTTAGTAGTCATCCTCTAATAGTGTGCCACCTCTCCTCCAGGCTGAAATGTTTAGTAGCCACCCTCTAATAGTGTGCCACCTCTTCTCCAGGCTGAAATGTTTAGTAGTCACCCTCTAATAGTGTGCCACCTCTCCTCCAGGCTGAAATGTTTAGTAGCCACCCTCTAATAGTGTGCCACCTCTCCTCCAGGCTGAAATGTTTAGTAGTCACCCTCTAATAGTGTGCCACCTCTCCTCCAGGCTGAAATGTTTAGTAGTCACCCTCTAATAGTGTGCCACCTCTCCTCCAGGCTGAAATGTTTAGTAGCCACCCTCTAATAGTGTGCCACCTCTCCTCCAGGCTGAAATGTTTAGTAGGCACCCTCTAATAGTGTGCCACCTCTCCTCCAGGCTGAAATGTTTAGTAGCCACCCTCTAATAGTGTGCCACCTCTCCTCCAGGCTGAAATGTTTAGTAGACACCCTCTAATAGTGTGCCACCTCTCCTCCAGGCTGAAATGTTTAGTAGTCACCCTCTAATAGTGTGCCACCTCTCCTCCAGGCTGAAATGTTTAGTAGACACCCTCTAATAGTGTGCCACCTCTCCTCCAGGCTGAAATGTTTAGTAGCCACCCTCTAATAGTGTGCCACCTCTCCTCCAGGCTGAAATGTTTAGTAGTCATCCTCTAATAGTGTGCCACCTCTCCTCCAGGCTGAAATGTTTAGTAGCCACCCTCTAATAGTGTGCCACCTCTCCTCCAGGCTGAAATGTTTAGTAGCCACCCTCTAATAGTGTGCCACCTCTCCTCCAGGCTGAAATGTTTAGTAGACACCCTCTAATAGTGTGCCACCTCTCCTCCAGGCTGAAATGTTTAGTAGCCACCCTCTAATAGTGTGCCACCTCTCCTCCAGGCTGAAATGTTTAGTAGCCACCCTCTAATAGTGTGCCACCTCTCCTCCAGGCTGAAATGTTTAGTAGACACCCTCTAATAGTGTGCCACGTCTCCTCCAGGCTGAAATGTTTAGTAGCCACCCTCTAATAGTGTGCCACCTCTCCTCCAGGCTGAAATGTTTAGTAGTCACCCTCTAATAGTGTGCCACCTCTCCTCCAGGCTGAAATGTTTAGTAGCCACCCTCTAATAGTGTGCCACCTCTCCTCCAGGCTGAAATGTTTAGTAGTCACCCTCTAATAGTGTGCCACCTCTCCTCCAGGCTGAAATGTTTAGTAGGCACCCTCTAATAGTGTGCCACCTCTCCTCCAGGCTGAAATGTTCAGTATCCCTATGGAGCGCTTTGACCCGTCACAGTTGACATGAGATTGATAATGATGATGGAGCCCACTGGCAGTCCAAACCCAGCATTCTATCTAATAAACAGATCTATTTAAAGAAAGCTGGTATTGTTTGTCCCTCCAAACAATGGTGATTTTGAAGGCTCTTTGCTGACTTGGACAGTGACCGACCAATGTTGCTCACAGAAATGTATCTGTCATCATGACTGCATGCACATGGCCATGCATAGGACTGCATGCACATGGCCATGCATAGGACTGCATGCACATGGCCATGCATAGGAATCCGCAATACATTTTTCAGATTGTCAGCAAACAATAGATTGGGAACTCGCCTCCAGCTTGCTTTCCTTTCCTCTGGCCATTGTTTTTGATTTCTGGGGGCGTGGTCACCAGCATTGAGGGTGTGGTCACCAGCATTGAGGGTGTGGTCACCAGCATTGCTGCAGTAGCTCATCAACAAACAAAACAGAGTTGGAGAGTGGGTGTGGTTGATCACACACAAAAATGTTGTATGCTTTGTAAGGACTCCAGCAGTTATCACTGGTGTTGGTACATGTAACTACAGAGGTCCCTATGGCAAGGACTCCAGCAGTTATCACTGGTGTTGGTAACTATGAGGTCCCTACTGTGGCAAGGATTCCAGCAGTTATCACTGGTGTTGGTAACTATGAGGTCCCTACTGTGGCAAGGACACCAGCAGTTATCACTGGTGTTGGTAACTATGAGGTCCCTACTGTGGCACAGCAGTTATCACTGGTGTTGGTAACTACATGAGGTCCCTACTGTGGCAAGGACTCCAGCAGTTATCACTGGTGTTGGTATCACTGGTGTTGGTAACTATGAGGTCCCTACTGAGGCAAGGACACCAGCAGTTATCACTGGTGTTGGTAACTATGAGGTCCCTACTGTGGCAAGGACTCCAGCAGTTATCACTGGTGTTGGTAACTATGAGGTCCCTACTGTAGCAAGGACACCAGCAGTTATCACTGGTGTTGGTAACTATGAGGTCCCTACTGTGGCAAGGACTCCAGCAGTTATCACTGGTGTTGGTAACTATGAGGTCCCCACTGTGGCAAGGACTCCAGCAGTTATCACTGGTGTTGGTAACTATGAGGTCCCTACTGTGGAAAGGACACCAGCAGTTATCACTGGTGTTGGTAACTATGAGGTCCCTACTGTGGCAAGGACTCCAGCAGTTATCACTGGTGTTGGTAACTATGAGGTCCCTACTGTGGCAAGGACACCAGCAGTTATCACTGGTGTTGGTAACTATGAGGTCCCTACTGTGGTAAGGATTCCAGCAGTTATCACTGGTGTTGGTAACTATGAGGTCCCTACTGTGGTAAGGACACCAGCAGTTATCACTGGTGTTGGTAACTATGAGGTCCCTACTGTGGCAAGGACTCCAGCAGTTATCACTGGTGTTGGTAACTATGAGGTCCCTACTGTGGCAAGGACTCCAGCAGTTATCACTGGTGTTGGTAACTATGAGGTCCCTAGGCAAGGACTCCAGCAGTTATCACTGGTGTTGGTTATCACTGGTGTTGGTAACTATGAGGTCCCTACTGTGGCAAGGACTCCAGCAGTTATCACTGGTGTTGGTAACTATGAGGTCCCTACTGTGGCAAGGACTCCAGCAGTTATCACTGGTGTTGGTAACTATGAGGTCCCTACTGTGGCAAAGACTCCAGCAGTTATCACTGGTGTTGGTAACTATGAGGTCCCTACTGTGGCAAGGACTCCAGCAGTTATCACTGGTGTTGGTAACTATGAGGTCCCTACTGAGGCAAGGACTCCAGCAGTTATCACTGGTGTTGGTAACTATGAGGTCCCTACTGTGGCAAGGACTCCAGCAGTTATCATATGACAAGAATGCACACACAATCAACCTACACCCCCCAACCCCCCCCCCCCCTCCCCCCCCACCACACACATAAACACACACACTACACTGTATGTGCAAGGCTACTGGTGAACTTTCTATAAACCTGTGAAATGAAGATTCCTTCATCAGTGTCATCCAATGGGTTCCCGGAGTAGCTACTGACGCCACCATTGATGGAGAAGCCAAAGCCTTCACCAGGCTGGGTCACTAAGGTGAGTTCCACCAGCCCTGCCGGAGGAGGTTCATGGCGCACGTGTAAGGTTATAGGATCACCGCTTGTCTTCAGTATGCTAATAGCCTCATCATGACTCACTGTCGTCATATCATAATCATTGACCTGCAGCAAGGAAGTAAGAGCACGGGCAAGGAAGTAAGAGCACGGGCAAGGAAGTAAGAGCATGGGAAAGGAAGTATGTGAACGGGCAAGGAAGTAAGAGCACGGGCAAGGAAGTAAGAGCGGGCAAGGAACTAAGAACACGGGCAAGGAACTAAGAGCACGGGAAAGGAACTAAGAGCACGGGAAAGGAACTAAGAGCATGGGCAAGGTAGTATGAGCACGGGCAAGGAAGTATGAGCACGGGCAAGGAAGAGCATGGGCAAGGAACTAAGAGCACGGGAAAGGAAGTAAGAGCATGGTCAAGGTAGTATGAGCACGGGCAAGTAACTAAGAGCACGGGCAAGGAAGTAAGAGCATGGGCAAGGAAGTAAGAGCACGGGCAAGGAAGTAAGAGCACGGGAAAGGAAGTAAGAGCACGGGCAAGTAACTAAGAGCACGGGCAAGGAACTAAGAGCACGGGCAATGACCTAAGAGCACGGGAAAGGAAGTAAGAGCATGGGCAAGGAAGTATGAGCATGGGCAAGGAAGTATAAGCACGGGCAAGGAAGTATGAGCACGGGCAAGTAACTAAGAGCACGGGAAAGGAAGTAAGAGCATGGGCAAGGAAGTATGAGCACGGGCAAGGAAGTAAGAGCACGGCAAGGAAGTAAGAACACGGGCAAGGAAGTAAGAGCATGGGCAAGGAAGTAAGAGCACGGGCAAGGAAGTAAGAGAACGGGCAAGGAACTAAGAGCACGGGCAAGGAAGTAAGAGCATGGGCAAGGAAGTAAGAGCACGGGCAAGGAAGTAAGAGCATGGGCAAGTAAGTAAGAGCACGGGCAAGGAAGTAAGAGCATGGGCAATTAAGACCACAGGCAAGGAAGTAAGAGCACGGGCAAGGAAGTAAGAGCACGGGCAAGGAAGTAAGAGCATGGGCAATTAAGACCACAGGCAAGGAAGTAAGAGCATGGGCAAGGAAGTAAGAGCACGGGCAAGGAAGTAAGAGCACGGGCAAGGAAGTAAGAGCACGGGCAAGGAAGTAAGAGCATGGGCAATTAAGACCACAGGCAAGGAAGTAAGAGCGGCAAGGAAGTAAGAGCGGGCAAGGAAGTAAGAGCACGGGCAAGGAAGTAAGAGCACGGGCAAGGAAGTAAGAGCACGGGAAAGGAAGTAAGAGCACGGGCAATTAAGACCACAGGGAAGGAAGTAAGAGCATGGGCAAGGAAGTAAGACGGGCAAGGAAGTAAGAGCACGGGCAAGGAAGTAAGAGCACGGGCAAGGAAGTAAGAGCAAGTAAGTAAGAGCACGGGCAAGGAAGTAAGAGCACGGGCAATTAAGACCACAGGCAAGAAAGTAAGAGTGGGCAAGGAAGTAAGAGCAAGGAAGTAAGAGCACGGGCTAAGAGCAAGGAAGTAAGAGCACGGGCAAGGAACTAAGAGCACGGGCAAGGAAGTAAGAGCATGGGCAATCAATGGCCAGTTGAACAATCACATGAAAGTTCAAGGTCAATGTAATTAGGGTTGGTCATGTGACCTCCAGTCTATTAGGTGCTCATAAACCATGTTCACATGAAGCGGTTTTCAATTACATTTAATGCACACCAACTCTGTACTAAAAATACTTTGTACCAACTAACAACCTAATTATAGCTCTAGTGAAGAAGCTAGCCAGTGAGCCCTCCATAAGGAGGCCACCACATGAGCCTCCAGTGAGCCCCTCCATAAGGAGGCCACCACATGATGCAGTGCCAGCCTCCAGTGAGCCCCTCCATAAGGAGGCCACCACATGATGCAGTGCCAGCCTCCAGTGAGCCCCTCCATAAGGAGGCCACCACATGATGCAGTGCCAGCCTCCAGTGAGTCCCTCCATAAGGAGGCCACCACATGATGCAGTGCCAGCCTCCAGTGAGCCCCTCCATAAGGAGGCCACCACATGATGCAGTGCCAGCCTCCAGTGAGCCCCTCCATAAGGAGGCCACCACATGATGCAGTGCCAGCCTCCAGTGAGCCCCTCCATAAGGAGGCCACCACATGATGCAGTGCCAGCCTCCAGTGAGTCCCTCCATAAGGAGGCCACCACATGATGCAGTGCCAGCCTCCAGTGAGTCCCTCCATAAGGAGGCCACCACATGATGCAGTGCCAGCCTCCAGTGAGCCCCTCCATAAGGAGGCCACCACATGATGCAGTGCCAGCCTCCAGTGAGTCCCTCCATAAGGAGGCCACCACATGATGCAGTGCCAGCCTCCAGTGAGCCCCTCCATAAGGAGGCCACCACATGATGCAGTGCCAGCCTCCAGTGAGCCCCTCCATAAGGAGGCCACCACATGATGCAGTGCCAGCCTCCAGTGAGCCCCTCCATAAGGAGGCCACCACATGATGCAGTGCCAGCCTCCAGTGAGCCCCTCCATAAGGAGGCCACCACATGATGCAGTGCCAGCCTCCAGTGAGCCCCTCCATAAGGAGGCCACCACATGATGCAGTGCCAGCCTCCAGTGAGCCCCTCCATAAGGAGGCCACCACATGATGCAGTGCCAGCCTCCAGTGAGACCCTCCATAAGGAGGCCACCACATGATGCAGTGCCAGCCTCCAGTGAGCCCCTCCATAAGGAGGCCACCACATGATGCAGTGCCAGCCTCCGGTGAGTCCCTCCATAAGGAGGCCACCACATGATGCAGTGCCAGCCTCCAGTGAGCCCCTCCATAAGGAGGCCACCACATGATGCAGTGCCAGCCTCCAGTGAGCCCCTCCATAAGGAGGCCACCACATGATGCAGTGCCAGCCTCCGGTGAGTCCCTCCATAAGGAGGCCACCACATGATGCAGTGCCAGCCTCCAGTGAGCCCCTCCATAAGGAGGCCACCACATGATGCAGTGCCAGCCTCCAGTGAGACCCTCCATAAGGAGGCCACCACATGATGCAGTGCCAGCCTCCAGTGAGCCCCTCCATAAGGAGGCCACCACATGATGCAGTGCCAGCCTCCAGTGAGTCCCTCCATAAGGAGGCCACCACATGATGCAGTGCCAGCCTCCAGTGAGCCCCTCCATAAGGAGGCCACCACATGATGCAGTGCCAGCCTCCAGTGAGCCCCTCCATAAGGAGGCCACCACATGATGCAGTGCCAGCCTCCAGTGAGCCCCTCCATAAGGAGGCCACCACATGATGCAGTGCCAGCCTCCAGTGAGTCCCTCCATAAGGAGGCCACCACATGATGCAGTGCCAGCCTCCGGTGAGTCCCTCCATAAGGAGGCCACCACATGGTGCAGTGCCAGCCTCCAGTGAGCCCCTCCATAAGGAGGCCACCACATGATGCAGTGCCAGCCTCCAGTGAGCCCCTCCATAAGGAGGCCACCACATGATGCAGTGCCAGCCTCCAGTGAGCCCCTCCATAAGGAGGCCACCACATGATGCAGTGCCAGCCTCCAGTGAGCCCCTCCATAAGGAGGCCACCACATGATGCAGTGCCAGCCTCCAGTGAGCCCCTCCATAAGGAGGCCACCACATGATGCAGTGCCAGCCTCCAGTGAGTCCCTCCATAAGGAGGCCACCACATGATGCAGTGCCAGCCTCCAGTCAGTCCCTCCATAAGGAGGCCACCACATGATGCAGTGCCAGCCTCCAGTGAGTCCCTCCATAAGGAGGCCACCACATGATGCAGTGCCAGCCTCTCCCGACATAAACCCTCTAAAACCACACCTATATATCTTGGAGCCTCATTTATGAAGCCACACCCACTTGATTGAAATCATATTCACTCTCCCTGAAGCCCACCCCCCTGTGAACCTCCTCCCACTCCATTGAGAATCACTACCTTAATGATCCTGTCTCCTGTCATTAGCTTTCCCACTTTAGCCGCTGCCCCTTGGTCCAGAATTTGCAGGATGAATATGCCAGGCTTGTCTCCCTGTCTGAAGATGTGGTGAGCACGGTCCCTACCCCCCATAATCCGCAGACCCAAGCAGGTGTTCAGCCGGGAGACCTCTATCACCTACACACGTGGGTACGCACATGTGCATATAGATATAATAAAGTACGCACATGTGCATATAGGTATAATAATGTATGCACATGTGCACATAGGTATAATAAAGTATGCACATGTGCACATAGGTATAATAAAGTATGCACATGGTATAATAAAGTATGCACATGTGCACATAGGTATAATAAAGTACGCACATGTGCACATAGGTATAATAAAGTATGCACACGTGCACATAGGTATAATAATGTATGCATACATGTGCACATAGGTATAATAAAGTATGCACATGTGCACATAGGTATAATAAAGTATGGACATGTGCACATAGGTATAATAAAGTATGGACATGTGCACATAGGTATAATAAAGTATGCACATGTGCACATAGGTATAATAAAGTATGGACATGTGCACATAGGTATAATAAAGTATGGACATGTGCACATAGGTATAATAAAGTATGGACATGTGCACATAGGTATAATAAAGTACGCACATGTGCACATAGGTATAATAAAGTATGCACACATGTGCACATAGGTATAATAATGTATGCATACATGTGCACATAGGTATAATAAAGTATGCACATGTGCACATAGGTATAATAAAGTATGGACATGTGCACATAGGTATAATAAAGTATGGACATGTGCACATAGGTATAATAAAGTATGGACATGTGCATATAGGTATAATAAAGTATGCACATGTGCACATAGGTATAATAAAGTATGCACACATGTGCACATAGGTATAATAATGTATGCATACATGTGCACATAGGTATAATAAAGTACGCACATGTGCACATAGGTATAATAAAGTATGCACATGTGCACATAGGTATAATAATGTATGCATACATGTGCACATAGGTATAATAAAGTATGCACATGTGCACATAGGTATAATAAAGTATGGACATGTGCACATAGGTATAATAAAGTATGGACATGTGCACATAGGTATAATAAAGTATGCACATGTGCATATAGGTATAATAAAGTATGCACATGTGCACATAGGTATAATAAAGTATGGACACATGTGCACATAGGTATAATAAAGTATGCATACATGTGCACATAGGTATAATAAAGTATGCACATGTGCACATAGGTATAATAAAGTATGCACATGTGCACATAGGTATAATAAAGTATGGACATGTGCACATAGGTATAATAAAGTATGCACATGTGCATATAGGTATAATAAAGTATGCACATGTGCACATAGGTATAATAAAGTATGGACATGTGCACATAGGTATAATAAAGTATGGACATGTGCACATAGGTATAATAAAGTACGCACATGTGCACATAGGTATAATAAAGTATGCACACATGTGCACATAGGTATAATAAAGTATGCACATGTGCACATAGGCATAATAAAGTATGCACATGTGCACATAGGTATAATAAAGTATGCACACATGTGCACATAGGTATAATAAAGTATGCACATGTGCACATAGGTATAATAAAGTACGCACATGTGCACATTAAATAAGGTAGTGTGGTGTGTACACTCATCCATAAAATATTAGAACAGGTCATCGGCCTCAAATATGACGTGGGCTTACGTAAATATGGAATGGTTGTCATAGTGAAGAGATCAGTTTGAGAGAATGCCACAAGCTGACCTGCCCTGGGCTGCACTGAGCAAGTGAGAACTGGCTGCAAGGTTAGCAGCTGAGATAACCCCTTACCAGATAGCAGAACAAGCCACAGCCAGAAATAGGACCAACAACAAAACAACATCCGAATAGACCACACCCCTATTGCTAATAACACCCGCAAGCCCTCCAAAACCACCTACCCCATAGCGCGTGCCACTTGCTGGAGCACGAGGTGCGTACCTCTTGCTGGAGTATGAGGTGCGTGCCACTTGCTGCAGCACG
>JAQNBH010000265.1:0-32116 GCA_028752905.1 Cladorhizidae sp. MBARI D1340-BT2 | reverse complement strand
CACCACTTTAGGGTCTAGTAACTTGCCTATAGTTATACCTATGAAACATATTTTAGTATCAAAAGAGAGCACACAGAGAGACATATCTTTTGAGCTATATATCAAGTCCATACCATGAAGTTTGCAGAATCTATGGAGCTCTAAAGTTGTAACCACAAGTTAAAAAAATTAAAAAGTAAAAAAAATACCAAACGTCAAATCCTGTGCCCTTGCTATCTATACATGACTATATATCACTCATCTATTTTCTCTAAGACTTTCCCAACACCATCTCCCAAATGACTGGAGAGTTCATTCTATTATTCCAATATATATATAAATCAGGTGACAAGTCTTCCGTCACAAAGTACAGGCCCATCTCGCTTCTAAGTACCATCTCCCTTATCTTCGAGAGACTAATATAATTATTATAACAAAATGGCTGTCTTTGTAGAGAAATCCATCTCCTTGTCACAATTTGGATTTTTGAAAGGTCGTTCTACGACTCACCTTAAATATACTAATCTTATCAATTGCTCACTAAATGAAAAGTCTCAAGTTGATGTTATTTATCTGGATTTCTGTAAAGCCTTCGATAAGGTTCCTCATAATGAGCTTTTCTATAAGTTATGGATGGTCCTTTGGCATCACTGGTAATTTATGGCACTGGTTTTAAGACCTACCTTTCTTCCAAGTCTCAACAAGTGTTCCTTGACGCCAATCCTCTCTGCCCCTACGTGTAATCTCTGGTGTCCCCTAAGGAAGTATTCTTGGTCCCCTTCTGTTCTTGATCTACATTAACCTTCTTGCACCTCAACCTTATCTACGCTGCTCTATGCTGAGGATACCAAGAAAATCTCCATCCAATACAGCTTCTTTACAAGTTGCTCTCTCCAAGTGGTCGAAAGATTGGCACCTCCTCTTCAATAATCAAAAGTGCCATCTTATGAGATTCTGTACCAATTCACCATTGTACAACATTGATTACCTTATTGAAGAAGCGACCATTACCAGAAAAAGCTTCACCAAAGATTTAGGAGTTCTGATTTCATCTGACCTATCATTGAGTCTCCATGTATCATTTAAAATTGGTAAATCCTACAATTCCCTTGGGCGTACTTTCCATTGTTCTCATAATGAGGATCTCTATATTTATATTTAGAAACAACCGGTTCTATCTCTTTATATTATATTAGTCGTCGATCATGTCAACATAGCCTCAACAAGATGTCCACTGGCTTTGCCTACATCCCTGTTACTTGATATTTCCTGGGCTGTCCCTACTGGCTAACTATCCATCATGCGTCCTAGAATACTTGGGACTATCCTGGGAAGTCCCTAGTCCTTAGCCCTGCCTCCCTCTCCCCCCCCCCCCCCCCCCCCCCCCGGCTAGAGTACCCATAACCTAGCCCTAGTCTCCTAGCCCTGGTCCTAGAATATCTCTAACCTTAGCCCTGGCCCTAGTCCTAGAATATCCCTGACCTTAGCCCTAGGCCTATTGCCCTAGCACTGAATCCCAGGATACCCCAGGCCTATGTGTGGTAGTGACTGAGAGTTTATGCTGATACCCTCTGCAAAGTGTGACATTTTCTTCTTGGTGTGCACTGCATTTCAGCCATTATCGTGCAGCAACAACAATAAATCATGTCCCTAGTTTCTCCTGTACTATTAGTTGTGTAGGATGACTGCATGCACTCAGTCTCGTTCTGAGATGGCCTGAAGTCTTGCATCCACTTCACGATCGCTCAGCAACCTGCACAAAACAATACTAATGATTAACCCTGCACAAAACAACACTAATAATTAACCCTGCACAAAACAACACTAATGATTAACCCTGCACAAAACAACACTATTAATTAACCCTGCACAAAACAACACTAATAATTAACCCTGCACAAAACAACACTAATAATTAACCCTGCACAAAACAACAGTAATAATTAACCCTGCACAAAACAACACTAATGATTAACCCTGCACAAAACAACACTAATAATTAACCCTGCACAAAACAACACTAATAATTAACCCTGCACAAAACAACACTAATGATTAACCCTGCACAAAACAACACTAATAGTTAACCCTGCACAAAACAACACAACACTTATAATTAACCCTGCACAAAACAACACTAATAATTAACCCTGCACAAAACAACACTAATAAGTAACCCTGCACAAAACACTAATAATTAACCCTGCACAAAACAACACAACACTAATAATTAACCCTGCACAAAACAACACTAATAATTAACCCTGCACAAAACAACACTAATAATCAACCCTGCACAAAACAACACTAATAATTAACCCTGCACAAAACAACACTAATAATTAACCCTGCACAAAACAACACTAATAATTAACCCTGCACAAAACAGCACAACACTAATAATTAACCCTGCACAAAACAAAACAACAATAATTATTAACCCTGCACAAAACAACACTAATAATTAACCCTGCACAAAACAACATTAATGATTAACCCTGCACAAAACAACACTAATGATTAACCCTGCACAAAACAATACAATACTAATAATTAACCCTGCACAACCCTGCACAAAACAACACTAATAATTAACTCCTGCATAATAGAACACTTATAATTCACTAACTGTATACCTGCCCAACACTTCTAACTAATAGCGGGGCAGATTAGTCACAACACTTCTAATTAATAGCGGGGCAGATTAGTCACAACACTTCTAATTAATAGCGGGGCAGATCAGTCACAACACTTCTAATTAATAGCGGGGAGATTAGTGACAACACTTCTAATTAATAGCGGGGCAGATCAGTCACAACACTTCTAATTAATAGCGGGGAGATTAGTGACAACACTTTTGCGGGCAGATTAGTGACATCGCTTCTAATTAATAGCGGGCAGATTAATGACAATGCTTCAAATTAATAGCAGGGCCGATTAGGGACAACACTTCTAATTAACAATCGACCAACTGATGATCAAGCTCCCAAATTTGATGTTAGCCATTTGAAAATCCAAAATTGTCAAGATGGCCACCATTGATTACCAACTTTAATATGATCCTGGTGATAATTTTGATGTTTTTACTATGCCACTATGCGTGTGTGGGTGGGAGGGGCTCCTGCATCATCTCATTATGTGCTTTAATAACCGACCTTTGACCTTGATGATCAGACCATGTAATTCATTTTTGTTGAACAAGTCACATGATGTAACAATGGTCATTGCTGACTCTGAATAAGTAATAGCTGCCCAGGGGGAAATCCGGAATCAGCAAGTGGAAGCCATTGAAAAAATCCTTTGCCAAAACAGCCATCACTTCTATCCACACTAGATGAACAGTGATTATGCTCACAGGAAGTGCTACTCTGCTTGCTACTTACTAACTATTATACTATTACTAACTATTATACTATTACTAACTATTATACTATTACTAACTATTATACTATGCTTACTAACTATTATACTATTACTAACTATTATACTATTACTAACTATTATACTATTACTAACTATTATACTATGCTTACTAACTATTATACTATGCTTACTAACTACTATACTATTACTAACTATTATACTATGCTTGCTAACTATTATACTTACTAACTATTATACTATGCTTACTGACTATTATACTATTACTAACTATTATACTATGCTTACTAACTATTATACGATGCTTACTAACTATTATACTATGCTTACTAACTATTATGCTATGCTTACTAACTATTATACTATTACTAACTATTATATTTACTAACTATTATACTATGCTTACTAACTATTATGCTATGCTTACTAACTATTATACTATTACTAACTATTATACTTACTAACTATTATACTATTACTAACTATTATACTTGCTAACTATTATACTATGCTTACTAACTATTATACTCTGCTTACTAACTATTATACTATTACTAACTATTATACTATGCTTACTAACTATTATACTATGCTTACTATTATACTATGCTTACTAACTATTATACTCTGCTTACTAACTATATGCTTACTAACTATTATACTATGCTTGCTAACTATTATACTATTACTAACTATTATACTATTACTAACTATTATACTTACTTACTAACTATTATACTTACTAACTATTATACTATTACTAACTATTATACTTACTAACTATTATACTTACTAACTATTATACTATGCTTACTAACTATTATACTATTACTAACTATTATACTTACTAACTATTATACTATGCTTACTAACTATTATACTTACTAACTATTATACTATGCTTACTGACTATTATACTATTACTAACTATTATACTATGCTTACTAACTATTATACTATTACTAACTATTATACTATGCCTACTAACTAGTATACTATGCTTACTAACTATTATACTCTGCTTACAACTATATGCTTACTAACTATTATACTATTCTTACTAACTATTATACTATTACTAACTATTATACTATGCTTACTAACTATTATACTATTACTAACTATTATACTATGCTTACTAACTATTATACTCTGCTTACAACTATATGCTTACTAACTATTATACTATTACTAACTATTATACTATGCTTACTAACTATTATACTATGCTTACTAACTATTATACTATGCTTATTAACTATTATACTCTGCTTGCTAACTATTATACTCTGCTTACTAACTATTATACTATTACTAACTATTATACTATGCTTACTAACTATTATACTATGCTTACTAACTATTATACTATTACTAACTATTATACTATTACTAACTATTATACTATGCTTATAACTATTATCCTCTCTTAACTACATGGACTGATGGGGACATCATTACAATGCTAGTAGTGGTTAACTACATGGACTGATGAGGACATCATTACAATGCCAGTAGTGGTTAACTACATGGACTGATGGTGACATCATTGCAATGCTAGTAGTGCTTAACCACATGGACTGATGGGGACATCATTGCAATGCTAGTAGTGGTTAACTACATGGACTGATGGGGCTATCATTACAATGCTAGTAGTGGTTAACTACATGGACTGATGGGGACATCATTACAATGCTAGTAGTGGTTAACTACATGGACTGATGGGGCCATCATTACAATGCTAGTAGTGGTTAACTACATGGACTGATGGGGCTATCATTACAATGCTAGTAGTGGTTAACTACATGGACTGATGGGGACATCATTGCAATGCCAGTAGTGGTTAACTACATGGACTGATGGGGACATCATTACAATGCTAGTAGTGCTTAACTACATGGACTGATGGGGACATCATTGCAATGCTAGTAGTGGTTAACTACATGGACTGATGGGGACATCATTACAATGCTAGTAGTGGTTAACTACATGGACTGATGGGGACATCATTACAATGCTAGTAGTGGTTAACTACATGGACTGATGGGGACATCATTACAATGCTAGTAGTGGTTAACTACATGGACTGATGGGGCCATCATTGCAATGCTAGTAGTGGTTAACTACATGGACTGATGGGGACATCATTACAATGCTAGTAGTGGTTAACTACATGGACTGATGGGGACATCATTACAATGCTAGTAGTGGTTAACTACATGGACTGATGGGGACATCATTACAATGCTAGTAGTGGTTAACTACATGGACTGATGGGGCCATCATTACAATGCTAGTAGTGCTTAACTACATGGACTGATGAGGACATCATTACAATGCTAGTAGTGCTTAACTACATGGACTGATGGGGACATCATTGCAATGCTAGTAGTGGTTAACTACATGGACTGATGGGGCCATCATTACAATGCTAGTAGTGCTTAACTACATGGACTGATGAGGACATCATTACAATGCTAGTAGTGGTTAACTACATGGACTGATGGGGACATCATTACAATGCTAGTAGTGCTTAACTACATGGACTGATGGGGACATCATTACAATGCTAGTAGTGCTTAACTACATGGACTGATGGGGACATCATTACAATGCTAGTAGTGGTTAACTACATGGACTGATGGGGACATCATTACAATGCTAGTAGTGCTTAACTACATGGACTGATGAGGACATCATTACAATGCTAGTAGTGGTTAACTACATGGACTGATGGGGACATCATTACAATGCTAGTAGTGCTTAACTACATGGACTGATGGGGCCATCATTGCAATGCTAGTAGTGGTTAACTACATGGACTGATGGGGACATCATTACAATGCTAGTAGTGGTTAACTACATGGACTGATGGGGACATCATTACAATGCTAGTAGTGGTTAACTACATGGACTGATGGGGACATCATTACAATGCTAGTAGTTGTTAACTACATGGACTGATGGGGACATCATTACAATGCTAGTAGTGGTTAACTACATGGACTGATGGGGACATCATTACAATGCTAGTAGTGGTTAACTACATGGACTGATGGGGCCATCATTGCAATGCTAGTAGTGGTTAACTACATGGACTGATGGGGACATCATTACAATGCTAGTAGTGGTTAACTACATGGACTGATGGGGACATCATTACAATGCTAGTAGTGGTTAACTACATGGACTGATGGGGACATCATTACAATGCTAGTAGTGGTTAACTACATGGACTGATGGGGCCATCATTGCAATGCTAGTAGTGGTTAACTACATGGACTGATGGGGACATCATTACAATGCTAGTAGTGCTTAACTACATGGACTGATGAGGACATCATTACAATGCTAGTAGTGCTTAACTACATGGACTGATGGGGACATCATTACAATGCCAGTAGTGGTTAACTACATGGACTGATGGGGACATCATTACAATGCTAGTAGTGCTTAACTACATGGACTGATGGGGCCATCATTGCAATGCTAGTAGTGGTTAACTACATGGACTGATGGGGACATCATTACAATGCTAGTAGTGGTTAACTACATGGACTAATGGGGACATCATTGCAATGCTAGTAGTGGTTAACTACATGGACTGATGGGGACATCATTACAATGCTAGTAGTGGTTAACTACATGTCTCTAGACTTCCAATGTGAAAAAGCTATTGAGAGGATCAATACATGCAAAAGTTTCTGCATGTTTAGAAACGTCAAAAAAGACACCAACATCATTCAAATAGGTGAACTGTCCAGTTCTCTAGGTGAAAATGTCACGTCCCTCCACGTCCCTCCCCACAATAAGTGACCCAAAGGGAGTGTCTATGCAAACCTTGGTGCTTGTATTAGCATTGGGTCTAGCGTGCGGTTAATCTGGCCCACTATAACCAACCACCTGCATAACACAAGACTTCTAATTAACCAACAATCTAAAACACAATACTTCCAACAATCTACATAGCACAATACTTCTTATTAAAACCTATTTAACGCAACACTTCTAATTAACCAACAACCTGCACACAACACACATCTAATTAACTCAACTACCTATAAACTCCATGTCTCAGGATCATTTTGCCTGGGAAGATACTAAAGTTGCATTCAAAATGCAATTACCCACTGTTCTACATGGGTGGAGTTTTTCTGCAAATGAATGAGCTTTATGTCAATGTGGGCGTGGCTGTGGAGATGATGTCATAAACGGAGACAAAAGAAAATGATTTCTGCATGTTCTCATTCGTGCTCTGAAGCTGGCCTCTCCTTACTACTGAAGGGAAGAGGTTCTGAATCTTTAGCTTCTACTCCACAGTCCACAAGTGTGTACTCCTCACAGACCACAAGTATGTACACATCACAGACCACAAGTATGTACTCCTCACAGACCACAAGTATGTACTGCTCACAGACCACAAGTATGTACACATCACAGACCACAAGTATGTACTCCTCACAGACCACAAGTATGTACTCCTCACAGACCACAAGTATGTACTCCTCACAGATCACAGACCACAAGTATGTACTCACAGACCACAAGTATGTACTCACAGACCACAAGTATATGATCAATTACTCCACTAGAGGGGCAGCTTTCTCCTCAGGTAAGGGGTGGCTGTCTCCTAAGGTCAGGTAAGGGGTGGCTGTCTCCTAGGGTAAGGGGTGGCTTTCTCCTCAGGTAAGGGATGGCTTTCTCTTCAGGTAAGGGATGGCTTTCTCTTCAGGTAAGGGATGGCTTTCTCCTCAGGTAAGGGGTGGCTGTCTCCTAGGGTAAGGGATGGCTTTCTCCTCAGGTAAGGGATGGCTTTCTCCTCAGGTAAGGAGTGCTACATGAGACTAAATGTTAATGATAAGGCTCTATCCATGTGCTTGCATTTGGTGATCCTATGGACTCTGAACTCAAAGACATTGAATTGAATGTCTGCGGCCCTAACCTAGCAACGACTTGATCCACCCACCCCCCCACCCCCACACACACACACACTTAACTCACTGCCCCCCCCCCCCCCCCTCACACACACACTTAACCTAGCAACGACTTGATCTAGCAGGTGCTCAACACCACTCACTGCCCCCCCCCCCCCCCTCACACACACACAAGTAACCTAGCAACAACTTGATCTAGCAGGTGCTCAACACACACAAACATGAGCTGCTCAACAGAAGAAGTAAGTACATTTCTGAAGGTTTCATATTCTTCCTCAGCTCTCAATAAACTCTGTAACTTACTATCCCATAATTACATACCTGAAGCGAGGGTTATCAGCTGTAACCACGCCCACCTCAATGTCAGAGGACTTAAAGTCAGCAGCCAGGACATTTGCCAAGGCAGAGATGGCAATTTCCACAGTTTGATGGAAAGACCATGCTGGGTTCTTGCGCAGCTTCTTCTCCAGATAGTTGTTGGCTTCCGTCTGCTTCACGCCCACACTGGTGGCCTTGTAGCCGCAGAAGTAGCCAGCTGGGTCCGTCTTGTATACTAGAGGGCCCTTCTCAGGATCCATGGCAATCAGAATCATACCTAAGAGATGAATAACAGAACCATACCACGAACCACATGTGAAGAGCCCCATGTGAAGATTACTGTAGCCCAGTGGCCCAATATTGAGAACTCTGGCACTTACTGTAGCCCAGTGGCACAGTATTGAGAGCTCTGGCACTTACTGCAGCCCAGTGGCCCAGTATTGAGGGCTCTGGCACTTACTGTAGCCCAGTGGCCCAGTATTGAGAGCTCTGGCACTTACTGTAGCCCAGTGGTCCAAAATTAGAGCTCTGGCACTTACTGCAGCCAAGTGGCCCACTATTGAGAGCTTGGCCTTACTGCAGCCCAGTGGCCCAGTATTGATAGCTCTGGCACTTACTGCAGCCCAGTGGCCTCATGTTGACATTTTGGGTGTTCACTTGAGAGATGTCGGCCATCCTCCTACACACTGTGTCTACAGGGATCTCGTAACCATAGTTGTATTGGAACTCTGCAGCCTCTTGCCGGGCACGATGGATCTGAGCTCTACTGTCACCTATAATTGGTAAAAAACATGACACACATCACACACAAAGGAAGTGAACCTCACTATCATGCATACACGCATGCACACATGCCCACACAAAGAGATCGAGTATAACTGAATGGGTCAGAAGTGGTGCAGGGACTAGTGTATTAGGACAGAAGTGGTGCAGGGGCTAGTGTATTAGGACAGAAGTGGTGCAGGGGCTAGTGTATTAGGACAGAAGTGGTGCAGGGGCTAGTGTATTAGGACAGAAGTGGTGCAGGGGCTAGTGTATTAGGACAGAAGTGGTGCAGGGACTAGTTTATTAGGACAGAAGTGGTGCAGGGGCTAGTGTATCAGGACAGAAGTGGTGCAGGGGCTAGTGTATTAGGACAGAAGTGGTGCAGGGGCTAGTGTATTAGGACAGAAGTGGTGCAGGGGCTAGTGTATTAGGACAGAAGTGGTGCAGGGGCTAGTGTATTAGGACAGAAGTGGTGCAGGGGCTAGTGTATTAGGACAGAAGTGGTGCAGGGACTAGTGTATTAGGACAGAAGTGGTGCAGGGGCTAGTGTATTAGGACAGAAGTGGTGCAGGGACTAGTGTATTAGGACAGTTCTAAGTGGTGCAGGGACTAGTGTATTAGGACAGAAGTGGTGCAGGGACTAGTGTATTAGGACAGAAGTGGTGCAGGGACTAGTGTATTAGGACAGAAGTGGTGCAGGGACTAGTGTATTAGGACAGAAGTGGTGCAGGGACTAGTGTATTAGGACAGAAGTGGTGCAGGGGCTAGTGTATTAGGACAGAAGTGGTGCAGGGACTAGTGTATTAGGACAGAAGTGGTGCAGGGGCTAGTGTATTAGGACAGAGGTGGTGCAGGGGCTAGTGTATTAGGACAGAAGTGGTGCAGGGGCTAGTGTATTAGGACAGAAGTGGTGCAGGGACTAGTGTATTAGGACAGAAGTGGTGCAGGGACTAGTGTATTAGGACAGAAGTGGTGCAGGGACTAGTGTAGTAGGACAGAAGTGGTGCAGGGACTAGTGTATTAGGACAGAAGTGGTGCAGGGACTAGTGTATTAGGACAGAAGTGGTGCAGGGGCTAGTGTATTAGGACAGAAGTGGTGCAGGGGCTAGTGTATTAGGACAGAAGTGGTGCAGGGGCTAGTGTATTAGGACAGAAGTGGTTCAGGGCCTAGTGTATTAGGACAGAAGTGGTGCAGGGCCTAGTGTATTAGGACAGAAGTGGTGCAGGGGCTATTGTATTAGGACAGAAGTGGTGCAGGGACTAGTGTATTAGGACAGAAGTGGTGCAGGGGCTAGTGTATTAGGACAGAAGTGGTGCAGGGGCTAGTGTATTAGGACAGAAGTGGTGCAGGGGCTAGTGTATTAGGACAGAAGTGATGCAGGGACTAGTGTAGTAGGACAGAAGTGGTGCAGGGACTAGTGTATTAGGACAGAAGTGGTGCAGGGACTAGTGTAGTAGGACAGAAGTGGTGCAGGGGCTAGTGTATTAGGACAGAAGTGGTGCAGGGGCTAGTGTATTAGGACAGAAGTGGTGCAGGGACTAGTGTATTAGGACAGAAGTGGTGCAGGGACTAGTGTATTAGGACAGAAGTGGTGCAGGGGCTAGTGTATTAGGACAGAAGTGGTGCAGGGGCTAGTGTATTAGGACAGAAGTGGTGCAGGGACTAGTGTATTAGGACAGAAGTGGTGCAGGGACTAGTGTATTAGGACAGAAGTGGTGCAGGGACTAGTGTATTAGGACAGTTCTAAGTGGTGCAGGGGCTAGTGTATTAGGAACAGAAGTGGTGCAGGGGCTAGTGTATTAGGACAGAAGTGGTGCAGGGACTAGTGTATTAGGACAGAAGTGGTGCAGGGACTAGTGTATTAGGACAGAAGTGGTGCAGGGGCTAGTGTATTAGGGCAGAAGTGGTGCAGGGGCTAGTGTATTAGGACAGAAGTGGTGCAGGGACTAGTGTATTAGGACAGAAGTGGTGCAGGGACTAGTGTATTAGGACAGAAGTGGTGCAGGGACTAGTGTATTAGGACAGAAGTGGTGCAGGGACTAGTGTATTAGGACAGAAGTGGTGCAGGGACTAGTGTATTAGGACAGAAGTGGTGCAGGGACTAGTGTATTAGGACAGAAGTGGTGCAGGGACTAGTGTATTAGGACAGAAGTGGTGCAGGGGCTAGTGTATTAGGACAGAAGTGGTGCAGGGGCTAGTGTAGTAGGACAGAAGTGGTGCAGGGGCTAGTGTATTAGGACAGAAGTGGTGCAGGGACTAGTGTATTAGGACAGAAGTGGTGCAGGGACTAGTGTATTAGGACAGAAGTGGTGCAGGGACTAGTGTATTAGGACAGAAGTGGTGCAGGGACTAGTGTAGTAGGACAGAAGTGGTGCAGGGGCTAGTGTATTAGGACAGAAGTGGTGCAGGGACTAGTGTATTAGGACAGAAGTGGTGCAGGGGCTAGTGTAGTAGGACAGAAGTGGTGCAGGGGCTAGTGTATTAGGACAGAAGTGGTGCAGGGGCTAGTGTATTAGGACAGAAGTGGTGCAGGGGCTAGTGTATTAGGACAGAAGTGGTGCAGGGACTAGTGTATTAGGACAGAAGTGGTGCAGGGACTAGTGTATTAGGACAGAAGTGGTGCAGGGGCTAGTGTATTAGGACAGAAGTGGTGCAGGGACTAGTGTATTAGGACAGAAGTGGTGCAGGGGCTAGTGTATTAGGACAGAAGTGGTGCAGGGGCTAGTGTATTAGGACAGAAGTGGTGCAGGGACTAGTGTATTAGGACAGAAGTGGTGCAGGGACTAGTGTATTAGGACAGAAATGGTGCAGGGACTAGTGTATTAGGACAGAAGTGGTGCAGGGACTAGTGTATTAGGACAGAAGTGGTGCAGGGACTAGTGTATTAGGACAGAAGTGGTGCAGGGACTAGTGTATTAGGACAGAAGTGGTGCAGGGACTAGTGTATTAGGACAGAAGTGGTGCAGGGACTAGTGTATTAGGACAGAAGTGGTGCAGGGACTAGTGTATTAGGACAGAAGTGGTGTAGGGACTAGTGTATTAGGACAGAAGTGGTGCAGGGACTAGTGTATTAGGACAGAAGTGGTGCAGGGACTAGTGTATTAGGACAGAAGTGGTGCAGGGACTAGTGTATTAGGACAGAAGTGGTGCAGGGGCTAGTGTATTAGGACAGAAGTGGTGCAGGGGCTAGTGTATTAGGACAGAAGTGGTGCAGGGGCTAGTGTATTAGGACAGAAGTGGTGCAGTGACTAGTTTATTAGGACAGAAGTGGTGCAGGGACTAGTGTATTAGGACAGAAGTGGTGCAGGGACTAGTGTAGTAGGACAGAAGTGGTGCAGGGACTAGTGTATTAGGACAGAAGTGGTGCAGGGACTAGTGTATTAGGACAGAAGTGGTGCAGGGACTAGTGTATTAGGACAGAAGTGGTGCAGGGACTAGTGTATTAGGACAGAAGTGGTGCAGGGGCTAGTGTATTAGGACAGAAGTGGTGCAGGGGCTAGGTATTAGGACAGAAGTGGTGCAGGGACTAGTGTATTAGGACAGAAGTGGTGCAGGGACTAGTGTATTAGGACAGAAGTGGTGCAGGGGCTAGTGTATTAGGACAGAAGTGGTGCAGGGACTAGTGTAGTAGGACAGAAGTGGTGCAGGGACTAGTGTATTAGGACAGAAGTGGTGCAGGGACTAGTGTATTAGGACAGAAGTGGTGCATTAGACAGAGCCTGGAGTGTGCACTACATTAGACAGAGCCTGGAGTGTGTGCTACATTAGACAGAGCCTGGAGTGTGTGCTACATTAGACAGAGCCTGGAGTGTGTGCTACATTAGACAGAGCCTGGAGTGTGCACTACATTAGACAGAGCCTGGAGTGTGTGCTACATTAGACAGAGCCTGGAGTGTGCACTACATTAGACAGAGCCTGGAGTGTGTGCTACATTAGACAGAGCCTGGAGTGTGTGCTACATTAGACAGAGCCTGGAGTGTGTGCTACATTAGACAGAGCCTGGAGTGTGCACTACATTAGACAGAGCCTGGAGTGTGTGCTACATTAGACAGAGCCTGGAGTGTGCACTACATTAGACAGAGCCTGGAGTGTGTGCTACATTAGACAGAGCCTGGAGTGTGCACTACATTAGACAGAGCCTGGAGTGTGTGCTACATTAGACAGAGCCTGGAGTGTGTGCTACATTAGACAGAGCCTGGAGTGTGTGCTACATTAGACAGAGCCTGGAGTGTGCACTACATTAGACAGAGCCTGGAGTGTGCACTACATTAGACAGAGCCTGGAGTGTGTGCTACATTAGACAGAGCCTGGAGTGTGTGCTACATTAGACAGAGCCTGGAGTGTGCACTACATTAGACAGAGCCTGGAGTGTGTGCTACATTAGACAGAGCCTGGAGTGTGTGCTACATTAGACAGAGCCTGGAGTGTGTGCTACATTAGACAGAGCCTGGAGTGTGTGCTACATTAGACAGAGCCTGGAGTGTGCGCTACATTAGACAGAGCCTGGAGTGTGTGCTACATTAGACAGAGCCTGGAGTGTGTGCTACATTAGACAGAGCCTGGAGTGTGTGCTACATTAGACAGAGCCTGGAGTGTGTACTACATTAGACAGAGCCTGGAGTGTGCACTACATTAGACAGAGCCTGGAGTGTGTGCTACATTAGACAGAGCCTGGAGTGTGCACTACATTAGACAGAGCCTGGAGTGTGTGCTACATTAGACAGAGCCTGGAGTGTGCACTACATTAGACAGAGCCTGGAGTGTGTGCTACATTAGACAGAGCCTGGAGTGTGTACTACATTAGACAGAGCCTGGAGTGTGCACTACATTAGACAGAGCCTGGAGTGTGCACTACATTAGACAGAGCCTGGAGTGTGCGCTACATTAGACAGAGCCTGGAGTGTGTGCTACATTAGACAGAGCCTGGAGTGTGCACTACATTAGACAGAGCCTGGAGTGTGCACTACATTAGACAGAGCCTGGAGTGTGCACTACATTAGACAGAGCCTGGAGTGTGCACTACATTAGACAGAGCCTGGAGTGTGTGCTACATTAGACAGAGCCTGGAGTGTGTGCTACATTAGACAGAGCCTGGAGTGTGCACTACATTAGACAGAGCCTGGAGTGTGTGCTACATTAGACAGAGCCTGGAGTGTGCACTACATTAGACAGAGCCTGGAGTGTGTGCTACATTAGACAGAGCCTGGAGTGTGCACTACATTAGACAGAGCCTGGAGTGTGTGCTACATTAGACAGAGCCTGGAGTGTGTGCTACATTAGACAGAGCCTGGAGTGTGCACTACATTAGACAGAGCCTGGAGTGTGCACTACATTAGACAGAGCCTGGAGTGTGTGCTACATTAGACAGAGCCTGGAGTGTGTGCTACATTAGACAGAGCCTGGAGTGTGTGCTACATTAGACAGAGCCTGGAGTGTGTGCTACATTAGACAGAGCCTGGAGTGTGTGCTACATTAGACAGAGCCTGGAGTGTGTGCTACATTAGACAGAGCCTGGAGTGTGCACTACATTAGACAGAGCCTGGAGTGTGTGCTACATTAGACAGAGCCTGGAGTGTGCACTACATTAGACAGAGCCTGGAGTGTGCACTACATTAGACAGAGCCTGGAGTGTGTGCTACATTAGACAGAGCCTGGAGTGTGTGCTACATTAGACAGAGCCTGGAGTGTGCACTACATTAGACAGAGCCTGGAGTGTGCACTACATTAGACAGAGCCTGGAGTGTGTACTACATTAGACAGAGCCTGGAGTGTGTGCTACATTAGACAGAGCCTGGAGTGTGTGCTACACTAGACAGAGCCTGGAGTGTGCACTACATTAGACAGAGCCTGGAGTGCGTGCTACATTAGACAGAGCCTGGAGTGTGTGCTACATTAGACAGAGCCTGGAGTGTGTGCTACATTAGACAGAGCCTGGAGTGTGCACTACATTAGACAGAGCCTGGAGTGTGCACTACATTAGACAGAGCCTGGAGTGTGTGCTACATTAGACAGAGCCTGGAGTGTGTGCTACATTAGACAGAGCCTGGAGTGTGCACTACATTAGACAGAGCCTGGAGTGTGTGCTACATTAGACAGAGCCTGGAGTGTGTGCTACATTAGACAGAGTCTGGAGTGTGCACTACATTAGACAGAGCCTGGAGTGTGCACTACATTAGACAGAGCCTGGAGTGTGTGCTACATTAGACAGAGCCTGGAGTGTGCACTACATTAGACAGAGCCTGGAGTGTGTGCTACATTAGACAGAGCCTGGAGTGTGCACTACATTAGACAGAGCCTGGAGTGTGTGCTACATTAGACAGAGCCTGGAGTGTGTTCTACATTAGACAGAGCCTGGAGTGTGCACTACATTAGACAGAGCCTGGAGTGTGCACTACATTAGACAGAGCCTGGAGTGTGTGCTACATTAGACAGAGCCTGGAGTGTGTGCTACATTAGACAGAGCCTGGAGTGTGTACTACATTAGACAGAGCCTGGAGTGTGTGCTACATTAGACAGAGCCTGGAGTGTGTGCTACATTAGACAGAGCCTGGAGTGTGCACTACATTAGACAGAGCCTGGAGTGTGTGCTACATTAGACAGAGCCTGGAGTGTGCACTACATTAGACAGAGCCTGGAGTGTGTGCTACATTAGACAGAGCCTGGAGTGTGTGCTACATTAGACAGAGCCTGGAGTGTGTGCTACATTAGACAGAGCCTGGAGTGTGCACTACATTAGACAGAGCCTGGAGTGTGCACTACATTAGACAGAGCCTGGAGTGTGTGCTACATTAGACAGAGCCTGGAGTGTGTGCTACATTAGACAGAGCCTGGAGTGTGTGCTACATTAGACAGAGCCTGGAGTGTGCACTACATTAGACAGAGCCTGGAGTGTGTGCTACATTAGACAGAGCCTGGAGTGTGCACTACATTAGACAGAGCCTGGAGTGTGCACTACATTAGACAGAGCCTGGAGTGTGTGCTACATTAGACAGAGCCTGGAGTGTGTGCTACATTAGACAGAGCCTGGAGTGTGCACTACATTAGACAGAGCCTGGAGTGTGCACTACATTAGACAGAGCCTGGAGTGTGTGCTACATTAGACAGAGCCTGGAGTGTGCACTACATTAGACAGAGCCTGGAGTGTGCACTACATTAGACAGAGCCTGGAGTGTGTGCTACATTAGACAGAGCCTGGAGTGTGCACTACATTAGACAGAGCCTGGAGTGTGTGCTACATTAGACAGAGCCTGGAGTGTGCACTACATTAGACAGAGCCTGGAGTGTGTGCTACATTAGACAGAGCCTGGAGTGTGTGCTACATTAGACAGAGCCTGGAGTGTGCTGCTACATTAGACAGAGCCTGGAGTGTGTGCTACATTAGACAGAGCCTGGAGTGTGTGCTACATTAGACAGAGCCTGGAGTGTGTGCTACATTAGACAGAGCCTGGAGTGTGTGCTACATTAGACAGAGCCTGGAGTGTGTGCTACATTAGACAGAGCCTGGAGTGTGCACTACATTAGACAGAGCCTGGAGTGTGCACTACATTAGACAGAGCCTGGAGTGTGTGCTACATTAGACAGAGCCTGGAGTGTGCACTACATTAGACAGAGCCTGGAGTGTGCACTACATTAGACAGAGCCTGGAGTGTGCACTACATTAGACAGAGCCTGGAGTGTGTGCTACATTAGACAGAGCCTGGAGTGTGTGCTACATTAGACAGAGCCTGGAGTGTGCACTACATTAGACAGAGCCTGGAGTGTGTGTACATTAGACAGAGCCTGGAGTGTGTGCTACATTAGACAGAGCCTGGAGTGTGTGCTACATTAGACAGAGCCTGGAGTGTGCACTACATTAGACAGAGCCTGGAGTGTGCCACTACATTAGACAGAGCCTGGAGTGTGTGCTACATTAGACAGAGCCTGGAGTGTGTGCTACATTAGACAGAGCCTGGAGTGTGTGCTACATTAGACAGAGCCTGGAGTGTGTACTACATTAGACAGAGCCTGGAGTGTGCACTACATTAGACAGAGCCTGGAGTGTGTGCTACATTAGACAGAGCCTGGAGTGTGTGCTACATTAGACAGAGCCTGGAGTGTGTACTACATTAGACAGAGCCTGGAGTGTGCACTACATTAGACAGAGCCTGGAGTGTGTGCTACATTAGACAGAGCCTGGAGTGTGCACTACATTAGACAGAGCCTGGAGTGTGCACTACATTAGACAGAGCCTGGAGTGTGTGCTACATTAGACAGAGCCTGGAGTGTGCACTACATTAGACAGAGCCTGGAGTGTGTGCTACATTAGACAGAGCCTGGAGTGTGTGCTACATTAGACAGAGCCTGGAGTGTGTGCTACATTAGACAGAGCCTGGAGTGTGTGCTACATTAGACAGAGCCTGGAGTGTGCACTACATTAGACAGAGCCTGGAGTGTGTGCTACATTAGACAGAGCCTGGAGTGTGAGCTACATTAGACAGAGCCTGGAGTGTGCACTACATTAGACAGAGCCTGGAGTGTGTGCTACATTAGACAGAGCCTGGAGTGTGCACTACATTAGACAGAGCCTGGAGTGTGTGCTACATTAGACAGAGCCTGGAGTGTGCACTACATTAGACAGAGCCTGGAGTGTGTGCTACATTAGACAGAGCCTGGAGTGTGTGCTACATTAGACAGAGCCTGGAGTGTGCACTACATTAGACAGAGCCTGGAGTGTGTGCTACATTAGACAGAGCCTGGAGTGTGTGCTGCATTAGACAGAGCCTGGAGTGTGTGCTACATTAGACAGAGCCTGGAGTGTGCACTACATTAGACAGAGCCTGGAGTGTGTGCTACATTAGACAGAGCCTGGAGTGTGTGCTACATTAGACAGAGCCTGGAGTGTGTGCTACATTAGACAGAGCCTGGAGTGTGTGCTACATTAGACAGAGCCTGGAGTGTGTGCTACATTAGACAGAGCCTGGAGTGTGCACTACATTAGACAGAGCCTGGAGTGTGTGCTACATTAGACAGAGCCTGGAGTGTGTGCTACATTAGACAGAGCCTGGAGTGTGCACTACATTAGACAGAGCCTGGAGTGTGCACTACATTAGACAGAGCCTGGAGTGTGCACTACATTAGACAGAGCCTGGAGTGTGTGCTACATTAGACAGAGCCTGGAGTGTGCACTACATTAGACAGAGCCTGGAGTGTGCACTACATTAGACAGAGCCTGGAGTGTGTGCTACATTAGACAGAGCCTGGAGTGTGCACTACATTAGACAGAGCCTGGAGTGTGTGCTACATTAGACAGAGCCTGGAGTGTGTGCTACATTAGACAGAGCCTGGAGTGTGTGCTACATTAGACAGAGCCTGGAGTGTGCACTACATTAGACAGAGCCTGGAGTGTGCACTACATTAGACAGAGCCTGGAGTGTGTGCTACATTAGACAGAGCCTGGAGTGTGTGCTACATTAGACAGAGCCTGGAGTGTGCACTACATTAGACAGAGCCTGGAGTGTGTGCTACATTAGACAGAGCCTGGAGTGTGTGCTACATTAGACAGAGCCTGGAGTGTGTACTACATTAGACAGAGCCTGGAGTGTGTGCTACATTAGACAGAGCCTGGAGTGTGTGCTACATTAGACAGAGCCTGGAGTGTGCACTACATTAGACAGAGCCTGGAGTGTGTGCTACATTAGACAGAGCCTGGAGTGTGTGCTACATTAGACAGAGCCTGGAGTGTGCACTACATTAGACAGAGCCTGGAGTGTGTGCTACATTAGACAGAGCCTGGAGTGTGCACTACATTAGACAGAGCCTGGAGTGTGCACTACATTAGACAGAGCCTGGAGTGTGTGCTACATTAGACAGAGCCTGGAGTGTGTGCTACATTAGACAGAGCCTGGAGTGTGTGCTACATTAGACAGAGCCTGGAGTGTGTGCTACATTAGACAGAGCCTGGAGTGTGCACTACATTAGACAGAGCCTGGAGTGTGTGCTACATTAGACAGAGCCTGGAGTGTGCACTACATTAGACAGAGCCTGGAGTGTGTGCTACATTAGACAGAGCCTGGAGTGTGTGCTACATTAGACAGAGCCTGGAGTGTGTGCTACATTAGACAGAGCCTGGAGTGTGTGCTACATTAGACAGAGCCTGGAGTGTGTGCTACATTAGACAGAGCCTGGAGTGTGTGCTACATTAGACAGAGCCTGGAGTGTGTGCTACATTAGACAGAGCCTGGAGTGTGCACTACATTAGACAGAGCCTGGAGTGTGCACTACATTAGACAGAGCCTGGAGTGTGTGCTACATTAGACAGAGCCTGGAGTGTGTGCTACATTAGACAGAGCCTGGAGTGTGCACTACATTAGACAGAGCCTGGAGTGTGTGCTACATTAGACAGAGCCTGGAGTGTGTGCTACATTAGACAGAGCCTGGAGTGTGCACTACATTAGACAGAGCCTGGAGTGTGTGCTACATTAGACAGAGCCTGGAGTGTGTGCTACATTAGACAGAGCCTGGAGTGTGCACTACATTAGACAGAGCCTGGAGTGTGCACTACATTAGACAGAGCCTGGAGTGTGTGCTACATTAGACAGAGCCTGGAGTGTGCACTACATTAGACAGAGCCTGGAGTGTGTGCTACATTAGACAGAGCCTGGAGTGTGCACTACATTAGACAGAGCCTGGAGTATGTGCTACATTAGACAGAGCCTGGAGTGTGCACTACATTAGACAGAGCCTGGAGTGTGCACTACATTAGACAGAGCCTGGAGTGTGTGCTACATTAGACAGAGCCTGGAGTGTGTGCTACATTAGACAGAGCCTGGAGTGTGCACTACATTAGACAGAGCCTGGAGTGTGCACTACATTAGACAGAGCCTGGAGTGTGTGCTACATTAGACAGAGCCTGGAGTGTGTGCTACATTAGACAGAGCCTGGAGTGTGTGCTACATTAGACAGAGCCTGGAGTGTGCACTACATTAGACAGAGCCTGGAGTGTGTGCTACATTAGACAGAGCCTGGAGTGTGTGCTACATTAGACAGAGCCTGGAGTGTGTGCTACATTAGACAGAGCCTGGAGTGTGTGCTACATTAGACAGAGCCTGGAGTGTGTGTACATTAGACAGAGCCTGGAGTGTGTGCTACATTAGACAGAGCCTGGAGTGTGTGCTACATTAGACAGAGCCTGGAGTGTGTGCTACATTAGACAGAGCCTGGAGTGTGTGCTACATTAGACAGAGCCTGGAGTGTGCACTACATTAGACAGAGCCTGGAGTGTGCACTACATTAGACAGAGCCTGGAGTGTGTGCAACATTAGACAGAGCCTGGAGTGTGCACTACATTAGACAGAGCCTGGAGTGTGTGCTACATTAGACAGAGCCTGGAGTGTGTGCTACATTAGACAGAGCCTGGAGTGTGTGCTACATTAGACAGAGCCTGGAGTGTGCACTACATTAGACAGAGCCTGGAGTGTGCACTACATTAGACAGAGCCTGGAGTGTGTGCTACATTAGACAGAGCCTGGAGTGTGTGCTACATTAGACAGAGCCTGGAGTGTGCACTACATTAGACAGAGCCTGGAGTGTGTGCTACATTAGACAGAGCCTGGAGTGTGTGCTACATTAGACAGAGCCTGGAGTGTGTGCTACATTAGACAGAGCCTGGAGTGTGCACTACATTAGACAGAGCCTGGAGTGTGTACTACATTAGACAGAGCCTGGAGTGTGCACTACATTAGACAGAGCCTGGAGTGTGCACTACATTAGACAGAGCCTGGAGTGTGTGCTACATTAGACAGAGCCTGGAGTGTGCACTACATTAGACAGAGCCTGGAGTGTGTGTACATTAGACAGAGCCTGGAGTGTGTACTACATTAGACAGAGCCTGGAGTGTGTGCTACATTAGACAGAGCCTGGAGTGTGTGCTACATTAGACAGAGCCTGGAGTGTGCACTACATTAGACAGAGCCTGGAGTGTGCACTACATTAGACAGAGCCTGGAGTGTGTGCTACATTAGACAGAGCCTGGAGTGTGTGCTCATTAGACAGAGCCTGGAGTGTGCACTACATTAGACAGAGCCTGGAGTGTGTGCTACATTAGACAGAGCCTGGAGTGTGTGTACATTAGACAGAGCCTGGAGTGTGCACTACATTAGACAGAGCCTGGAGTGTGTGCTACATTAGACAGAGCCTGGAGTGTGCACTACATTAGACAGAGCCTGGAGTGTGCACTACATTAGACAGAGCCTGGAGTGTGCACTACATTAGACAGAGCCTGGAGTGTGTGCTACATTAGACAGAGCCTGGAGTGTGCACTACATTAGACAGAGCCTGGAGTGTGTGCTACATTAGACAGAGCCTGGAGTGTGTGCTACATTAGACAGAGCCTGGAGTGTGTGCTACATTAGACAGAGCCTGGAGTGTGTGCTACATTAGACAGAGCCTGGAGTGTGTGCTACATTAGACAGAGCCTGGAGTGTGTGCTACATTAGACAGAGCCTGGAGTGTGCACTACATTAGACAGAGCCTGGAGTGTGCACTACATTAGACAGAGCCTGGAGTGTGTGCTACATTAGACAGAGCCTGGAGTGTGCACTACATTAGACAGAGCCTGGAGTGTGTGCTACATTAGACAGAGCCTGGAGTGTGCACTACATTAGACAGAGCCTGGAGTGTGTGCTACATTAGACAGAGCCTGGAGTGTGCACTACATTAGACAGAGCCTGGAGTGTGCGCTACATTAGACAGAGCCTGGAGTGTGCGCTACATTAGACAGAGCCTGGAGTGTGCACTACATTAGACAGAGCCTGGAGTGTGCACTACATTAGACAGAGCCTGGAGTGTGTACTACATTAGACAGAGCCTGGAGTGTGTGTACATTAGACAGAGCCTGGAGTGTGCACTACATTAGACAGAGCCTGGAGTGTGTGCTACATTAGACAGAGCCTGGAGTGTGTGCTACATTAGACAGAGCCTGGAGTGTGTGCTACATTAGACAGAGCCTGGAGTGTGCACTACATTAGACAGAGCCTGGAGTGTGTGCTACATTAGACAGAGCCTGGAGTGTGTGCTACATTAGACAGAGCCTGGAGTGTGCACTACATTAGACAGAGCCTGGAGTGTGTGCTACATTAGACAGAGCCTGGAGTGTGCACTACATTAGACAGAGCCTGGAGTGTGTGCTACATTAGACAGAGCCTGGAGTGTGTGCTACATTAGACAGAGCCTGGAGTGTGCACTACATTAGACAGAGCCTGGAGTGTGTGCTACATTAGACAGAGCCTGGAGTGTGTGCTACATTAGACAGAGCCTGGAGTGTGCACTACATTAGACAGAGCCTGGAGTGTGCACTACATTAGACAGAGCCTGGAGTGTGCACTACATTAGACAGAGCCTGGAGTGTGTGCTACATTAGACAGAGCCTGGAGTGTGTGCTACATTAGACAGAGCCTGGAGTGTGCACTACATTAGACAGAGCCTGGAGTGTGTGCTACATTAGACAGAGCCTGGAGTGTGTGTACATTAGACAGAGCCTGGAGTGTGTGCTACATTAGACAGAGCCTGGAGTGTGTGCTACATTAGACAGAGCCTGGAGTGTGCACTACATTAGACAGAGCCTGGAGTGTGAGCTACATTAGACAGAGCCTGGAGTGTGCACTACATTAGACAGAGCCTGGAGTGTGCACTACATTAGACAGAGCCTGGAGTGTGTGCTACATTAGACAGAGCCTGGAGTGTGTGCTACATTAGACAGAGCCTGGAGTGTGCACTACATTAGACAGAACCTGGAGTGTGTGCTACATTAGACAGAGCCTGGAGTGTGTGCTACATTAGACAGAGCCTGGAGTGTGTGCTACATTAGACAGAGCCTGGAGTGTGTGCTACATTAGACAGAGCCTGGAGTGTGTGCTACATTAGACAGAGCCTGGAGTGTGTGCTACATTAGACAGAGCCTGGAGTGTGCACTACATTAGACAGAGCCTGGAGTGTGTGCTACATTAGACAGAGCCTGGAGTGTGTGCTACATTAGACAGAGCCTGGAGTGTGTACTACATTAGACAGAGCCTGGAGTGTGTGCTACATTAGACAGAGCCTGGAGTGTGCACTACATTAGACAGAGCCTGGAGTGTGTGCTACATTAGACAGAGCCTGGAGTGTGTGCTACATTAGACAGAGCCTGGAGTGTGTGCTACATTAGACAGAGCCTGGAGTGTGCACTACATTAGACAGAGCCTGGAGTGTGAGCTACATTAGACAGAGCCTGGAGTGTGAGCTACATTAGACAGAGCCTGGAGTGTGTGCTACATTAGACAGAGCCTGGAGTGTGTGCTACATTAGACAGAGCCTGGAGTGTGCACTACATTAGACAGAGCCTGGAGTGTGTGCTACATTAGACAGAGCCTGGAGTGTGTACTACATTAGACAGAGCCTGGAGTGTGTGCTACATTAGACAGAGCCTGGAGTGTGTGCTACATTAGACAGAGCCTGGAGTGTGTGCTACATTAGACAGAGCCTGGAGTGTGCACTACATTAGACAGAGCCTGGAGTGTGCACTACATTAGACAGAGCCTGGAGTGTGCACTACATTAGACAGAGCCTGGAGTGTGTGCTACATTAGACAGAGCCTGGAGTGTGTGCTACATTAGACAGAGCCTGGAGTGTGTGCTACATTAGACAGAGCCTGGAGTGTGTGCTACATTAGACAGAGCCTGGAGTGTGTGCTACATTAGACAGAGCCTGGAGTGTGTGCTACATTAGACAGAGCCTGGAGTGTGTGCTACATTAGACAGAGCCTGGAGTGTGTGCTACATTAGACAGAGCCTGGAGTGTGTGCTACATTAGACAGAGCCTGGAGTGTGTGCTACATTAGACAGAGCCTGGAGTGTGTGCTACATTAGACAGAGCCTGGAGTGTGCACTACATTAGACAGAGCCTGGAGTGTGTGCTACATTAGACAGAGCCTGGAGTGTGCACTACATTAGACAGAGCCTGGAGTGTGTGCTACATTAGACAGAGCCTGGAGTGTGTACTACATTAGACAGAGCCTGGAGTGTGTGCTACATTAGACAGAGCCTGGAGTGTGCACTACATTAGACAGAGCCTGGAGTGTGTGCTACATTAGACAGAGCCTGGAGTGTGCACTACATTAGACAGAGCCTGGAGTGTGCACTACATTAGACAGAGCCTGGAGTGTGCACTACATTAGACAGAGCCTGGAGTGTGTGCTACATTAGACAGAGCCTGGAGTGTGTGCTACATTAGACAGAGCCTGGAGTGTGCACTACATTAGACAGAGCCTGGAGTGTGCACTACATTAGACAGAGCCTGGAGTGTGCACTACATTAGACAGAGCCTGGAGTGTGCACTACATTAGACAGAGCCTGGAGTGTGTGCTACATTAGACAGAGCCTGGAGTGTGTGCTACATTAGACAGAGCCTGGAGTGTGCACTACATTAGACAGAGCCTGGAGTGTGTGCTACATTAGACAGAGCCTGGAGTGTGCACTACATTAGACAGAGCCTGGAGTGTGTGCTACATTAGACAGAGCCTGGAGTGTGCACTACATTAGACAGAGCCTGGAGTGTGTGCTACATTAGACAGAGCCTGGAGTGTGTGCTACATTAGACAGAGCCTGGAGTGTGTGCTACATTAGACAGAGCCTGGAGTGTGAGCTACATTAAACAGAGCCTGGAGTGTGTGCTACATTAGACAGAGCCTGGAGTGTGCACTACATTAGACAGAGCCTGGAGGGCAAGGTCACGAAATCATGACATTTGAGATGGGAAAAAAAAACTCAATGGTATTGCCATAAAAGTTTATGTATATGAAAGTAGACGCCACTGTTTCAGAAAATGTGGAGTTTAGGCAGATATCTCCATTTACTACCCAGAACCATTGCTCTGAAGGAGAACATAATTTTGAGGCTCGTTTTTGAGTAAATATATCTAAAATGTACAAAAGCTAAAATCCTTCCTAAAATATAGCTATGCCACATATGTTGATACTTTTGCGCGGGGATTTCAATCAACTTTCTATATTGAGAAACATTTTTTGTTATTATCAACATGATATGGGTGCTTGATAGATTTTTGATTACCTGACATCACATGTAACACGCATCACGGAAAACATCATAAGTTCAAGCTACCCTCATAGTTTTAAACCTATGTTGATAAAATCTTGTAGTCTCCTTCCCTAACTTAAGCCCCTCCTGCCTACCAAAAATGGTCCATATTGAAGGAGGATATTTCTTGTATATTCCAATTAAAGTTTGTAACATGCATCACAGGGGGAGAGGGTGTGTTCAATATGCTATACATCAAAGGCTAAACATAAAATTAAAAAAACTGATTGTAGGGAGGGGGGTCTGCCTATCTGTCACATCAAAGGCTTCAGATATAGAGGTGCAGGTATATAGGTGTTGTATAGAGGTTTTGTGATTAACGATTTAACTAGGCCACAGAGACACCTACCTGAATTAAGACACAGAGATACCAATGCTGAATTATGCCACCAAGACACTTATGCTGAGCCACATAGTCACCTATACTGAACTAAACAACGGAGACACCTATGATGAACTAGTCTACAGAGCATGTATAGAGGTATAGAGGTGCATGTATAGAGGTGAATGTACATGCACCTCTATACATGCACCTCTATATCTCTACACATGCACCATCTCTACACATGCACCTCTGAATTAAGACACATGTGGAATAGGATCAAGTCTCGTCAGTCACTTGTCCGCGGTTCGCCTCATCCGCAGCTGCAGCAGCCTTAATGCCATCAGTGATGGTTACTGATGTCATCAACGATGAGATAGTGGAGCGAAATCATCAGATGGGGCTAGATGATGCATTCTGGGCAGCCTCACCTGCGGTAAATGGCATCCGAAGGTTGGTGGGAAAGTACAACATGCTTGTCTCAGTAGAGACTTTGAGGTAGCTCAGGAGGTTGAACCAGATATGGAAGTGCAGGAGAAGCAGGATATGGAAGTGGAGGAAAACTTCATCACTGCTACTTTCAGCAAGAATGACTTCCTGGCATTAGTGTATGATGGAAAAGCATATCTTGGTGTTGTGGAGGGCAGCATGCCAACACATGTGGACATATCTTTTATGAAAAATGCCGGACTTGGCAGATACAACTGGCCAATGAAGCCAGATCGGCTCCCTGTCACACGTGAGGACGTGCTGGCACGGGTTCAAGCCCCAGCACCAATCTGCCACTCCTCCCGATTCTTTGGATTTAATAAAAATGATATGAATTTAGTGACCAAGTCCATCCGGGGAATGAAAGAAAAATAATTGATCGTGTTTCATGTATTTTCCTGTAGACCTATCTCTGTCTAATACATAGACATGATTGGATGAATACACATGAATGCATATATATACATAACTAACCTCCAGGAGACCACTCACTCAGATGCATCATGCCCCCCCCCCCCCCTTCCCCTCGATGCATCATATCCTCCCCCTCCCAGTGAGGTACTTTTTGGGATGTAGATTAGCAATATTTGTGTCAGTTTGTCCTGATTTTTTTTTGTAACGCGCATCACGTGACACAGTCGTACCCCGGTGGGCCCCCTACGCACATCGGTCAAGTTTGAAATATCACATTTGGAGGATGTTTAGTCAACGTAGTTCTACTGAAGATATATATGAATTAACTAAATTGAAGGAGCCGTTTTTCTAGAAACTTGTGTACAAATCGAGTTAAGAAATTTTGTGTCACAATTTCGTAACGCGCATCACGATCACTTATCAAGCTCTAGCTCCTAGGTAACTTACAGGGAAACTTTTTATGACAATTGGTTAAAAGTTTAGCTATGTCTGATATTCACTAGGGAATTTGAGTGGTGCTCATATATTGAAGCATAGTAAAATAGTAGGCAAGTAAAGTCGAAAAAAGTCTAAAAAACGTAACACGCATCACGGTGACCTTGCCCTGGAGTGTATGCTACATTAGACAGAGCCTGGAGTGTGCACTACATTAGACAGAGCCTGGAGTGTGTGCTACATTAGACAGAGCCTGGAGTGTGTGCTACATTAGACAGAGCCTGGAGTGTGCACTACATTAGACAGAGCCTGGAGTGTGTGCTACATTAGACAGAGCCTGGAGTGTGCACTACATTAGACAGAGCCTGGAGTGTGTGCTACATTAGACAGAGCCTGGAGTGTGTGCTACATTAGACAGAGCCTGGAGTGTGTGCTACATTAGACAGAGCCTGGAGTGTGCACTACATTAGACAGAGCCTGGAGTGTGTGCTACATTAGACAGAGCCTGGAGTGTGCACTACATTAGACAGAGCCTGGAGTGTGCACTACATTAGACAGAGCCTGGAGTGTGTGCTACATTAGACAGAGCCTGGAGTGTGTGCTACATTAGACAGAGCCTGGAGTGTGTGCTACATTAGACAGAGCCTGGAGTGTGTGCTACATTAGACAGAGCCTGGAGTGTATGCTACATTAGACAGAGCCTGGAGTGTGCACTACATTAGACAGAGCCTGGAGTGTGCACTACATTAGACAGAGCCTGGAGTGTGTGCTACATTAGACAGAGCCTGGAGTGTGTACTACATTAGACAGAGCCTGGAGTGTGTGCTACATTAGACAGAGCCTGGAGTGTGTGCTACATTAGACAGAGCCTGGAGTGTGTGCTACATTAGACAGAGCCTGGAGTGTGCACTACATTAGACAGAGCCTGGAGTGTGTGCTACATTAGACAGAGCCTGGAGTGTGTGCTACATTAGACAGAGCCTGGAGTGTGTGCTACATTAGACAGAGCCTGGAGTGTGTGCTACATTAGACAGAGCCTGGAGTGTGTGCTACATTAGACAGAGCCTGGAGTGTGCACTACATTAGACAGAGCCTGGAGTGTGTGCTACATTAGACAGAGCCTGGAGTGTGCGCTACATTAGACAGAGCCTGGAGTGTGCACTACATTAGACAGAGCCTGGAGTGTGCACTACATTAGACAGAGCCTGGAGTGTGCACTACATTAGACAGAGCCTGGAGTGTGTACTACATTAGACAGAGCCTGGAGTGTGTGCTACATTAGACAGAGCCTGGAGTGTGTGCTACATTAGACAGAGCCTGGAGTGTGTGCTACATTAGACAGAGCCTGGAGTGTGCACTACATTAGACAGAGCCTGGAGTGTGTGCTACATTAGACAGAGCCTGGAGTGTGTGTACATTAGACAGAGCCTGGAGTGTGTGCTACATTAGACAGAGCCTGGAGTGTGTGCTACATTAGACAGAGCCTGGAGTGTGTGCTACATTAGACAGAGCCTGGAGTGTGCACTACATTAGACAGAGCCTGGAGTGTGCACTACATTAGACAGAGCCTGGAGTGTGTGCTACATTAGACAGAGCCTGGAGTGTGCACTACATTAGACAGAGCCTGGAGTGTGTGTACATTAGACAGAGCCTGGAGTGTGTGCTACATTAGACAGAGCCTGGAGTGTGTGCTACATTAGACAGAGCCTGGAGTGTGCACTACATTAGACAGAGCCTGGAGTGTGTGCTACATTAGACAGAGCCTGGAGTGTGTGCTACATTAGACAGAGCCTGGAGTGTGTACTACATTAGACAGAGCCTGGAGTGTGTGCTACATTAGACAGAGCCTGGAGTGTGTGCTACATTAGACAGAGCCTGGAGTGTGTGCTACATTAGACAGAGCCTGGAGTGTGTGCTACATTAGACAGAGCCTGGAGTGTGCACTACATTAGACAGAGCCTGGAGTGTGTGCTACATTAGACAGAGCCTGGAGTGTGCACTACATTAGACAGAGCCTGGAGTGTGAGCTACATTAGACAGAGCCTGGAGTGTGTGCTACATTAGACAGAGCCTGGAGTGTGTGCTACATTAGACAGAGCCTGGTGTGTGCTACATTAGACAGAGCCTGGAGTGTGTGCTACATTAGACAGAGCCTGGAGTGTGCACTACATTAGACAGAGCCTGGAGTGTGTGCTACATTAGACAGAGCCTGGAGTGTGCACTACATTAGACAGAGCCTGGAGTGTGAGCTACATTAGACAGAGCCTGGAGTGTGCACTACATTAGACAGAGCCTGGAGTGTGTGCTACATTAGACAGAGCCTGGAGTGTGTGCTACATTAGACAGAGCCTGGAGTGTGTGGTGCATTAGACAGAGCCTGGAGTGTGTGCTACATTAGACAGAGCCTGGAGTGTGTGCTACATTAGACAGAGCCTGGAGTGTGCACTACATTAGACAGAGCCTGGAGTGTGTGCTACATTAGACAGAGCCTGGAGTGTGTGCTACATTAGACAGAGCCTGGAGTGTGTGCTACATTAGACAGAGCCTGGAGTGTGTGCTACATTAGACAGAGCCTGGAGTGTGCACTACATTAGACAGAGCCTGGAGTGTGTGCTACATTAGACAGAGCCTGGAGTGTGCACTACATTAGACAGAGCCTGGAGTGTGTGCTACATTAGACAGAGCCTGGAGTGTGCACTACATTAGACAGAGCCTGGAGTGTGCACTACATTAGACAGAGCCTGGAGTGTGCACTACATTAGACAGAGCCTGGAGTGTGTGCTACATTAGACAGAGCCTGGAGTGTGCACTACATTAGACAGAGCCTGGAGTGTGTGCTACATTAGACAGAGCCTGGAGTGCATTAGACAGAGCCTGGAGTGTGTGCTACATTAGACAGAGCCTGGAGTGTGTGCTACATTAGACAGAGCCTGGAGTGTGTGCTACATTAGACAGAGCCTGGAGTGTGCACTACATTAGACAGAGCCTGGAGTGTGTGCTACATTAGACAGAGCCTGGAGTGTGTGCTACATTAGACAGAGCCTGGAGTGTGTGCTACATTAGACAGAGCCTGGAGTGTGCACTACATTAGACAGAGCCTGGAGTGTGTGCTACATTAGACAGAGCCTGGAGTGTGTACTACATTAGACAGAGCCTGGAGTGTGCACTACATTAGACAGAGCCTGGAGTGTGTGCTACATTAGACAGAGCCTGGAGTGTGTGCTCATTAGACAGAGCCTGGAGTGTGTGCTCATTAGACAGAGCCTGGAGTGTGTGCTACATTAGACAGAGCCTGGAGTGTGCACTACATTAGACAGAGCCTGGAGTGTGTGCTACATTAGACAGAGCCTGGAGTGTGTGCTACATTAGACAGCACATCTGCAAGTCTGCCTGGCTCAAGATATGGAAGAAATACTGACTCCAAGTAACACAAATTAAGATTAGTACATGGAGGGAGGGGGGAGGGGCACTAAGGAACCAGCTGCTCAGTAGCCAGTCCTCTCACTGTCTGGCAGGCGATGTCACTGTCTGCATAACTCACCAACCATGCCTGTCATGACAACTCCTATGCTAGGTGTTATCTTATGGATGTGGGAGATGGTGGACGGGTCTAGCAGCTTGTCTGGCACCTTCTTCTGAGTAATGATGACGGCTGAATCCTTCCCTCGAACCCCTATGGAGGTCATCCCTCCCTGGTTGACTGCCTTAAAGGCATACTCTAATAGCAAACAACCCGACCAATCAACAACCATAGCAGGTTAGAAGGGGGCGGGGTGGACAGATCAATAAATGAAGGCACAAGGTTGCTATGAGTTACTAGGAATCTTCAGTTTAATTTCTTAAAAACTAGCCTATCAACATATTTATAATATAGCATTGTACACAGCAACATTTTTATAATATAGCATTGTACACAGCAACATATTTATAATATAGCACTGTACGCAGCAACATATTTATAATATAGCACTGTACACAGCAACATATTTATAATATAGCATTGTACACAGCAACATATTTATAATATGTGTACGCAGCAACATATTTATAATATAGCATTGTACACAGCAACATATTTATAATATAGCATTGTACACAGCAACATATTTATAATATAGCACTGTACACAGCAACATATTTATAATATAGCACTGTACACAGCAACATATTTATAATATAGCATTGTACACAGCAACATATTTATAATATAGCACTGTACACAGCAACATATTTATAATATAGCACTGTACACAGCAACATATTTATAATATAGCACTGTACGCAGCAACATATTTATAATATAGCACTGTACACAGCAACATATTTATAATATAGCATTGTACACAGCAACATATTTATAATATACATTGTACACAGCAACATATTTATAATATAGCATTGTACACAGCAACATATTTATAATATAGCACTGTACGCAGCAACATATTTATAATATAGCACTGTACACAGCAACATATTTAGAATATAGCATTGTACACAGCAACATATTTATAATATAGCACTGTACACAGCAACATATTTATAATATAGCATTGTACACAGCAACATATTTCATTGTACATAGCAACATATTTATAATATAGCATTGTACACAATAACATATTTATAATATAGCATTGTACACAATAACATATTTATAATATAGCACTGTACGCAGCAACATATTTATAATATAGCACTGTACGCAGCAACATATTTATAATATAGCACTGTACGCAGCAACATATTTATAATATAGCACTGTACTCAGCAACATATTTATAATATAGCACTGTACACAGCAACATATTTATAATATAGCACTGTACACAATAACATATTTATAATATAGCACTGTACGCAGCAACATATTTATAATATAGCATTGTACACAATAACATATTTATAATATAGCACTGTACGCAGCAACATATTTATAATATAGCACTGTACGCAGCAACATATTTATAAT
>JAQNBH010000264.1:0-24416 GCA_028752905.1 Cladorhizidae sp. MBARI D1340-BT2 | reverse complement strand
TGAGAACAAACTGTGTGCATGTATATATGTGAGAACAAACTGTGTGCATGTATATATGTGAGAACAAACTGTGTGCATGTATATATGTGAGAACAAACTGTGTGCATGTATATATGTGAGAACAAACTGTGTGCATGTATATATGTGAGAACAAACTGTGTGCATGTATATATGTGAGAACAAACTGTGTGCATGTATATATGTGAGAACAAACTGTGTGCATGTATATATGTGAGAACAAACTGTGTGCATGTATATATGTGAGAACAAACTGTGTGCATGTATATATGTGAGAACAAACTGTGTGCATGTATATATGTGAGAACAAACTGTGTGCATGTATATATGTGAGAACAAACTGTGTGCATGTATATATGTGAGAACAAACTGTGTGCATGTATATATGTGAGAACAAACTGTGTGCATGTATATATGTGAGAACAAACTGTGTGCATGTATATATGTGAGAACAAACTGTGTGCATGTATATATGTGAGAACAAACTGTGTGCATGTATATATGTGAGAACAAACTGTGTGCATGTATATGTGAGAACAAACTGTGTGCATGTATATATGTGAGAACAAACTGTGTGCATGTATATATGTGAGAACAAACTGTGTGCATGTATATATGTGAGAACAAACTGTGTGCATGTATATATGTGAGAACAAACTGTGTGCATGTATATATGTGAGAACAAACTGTGTGCATGTATATATGTGAGAACAAACTGTGTGCATGTATATATGTGAGAACAAACTGTGTGCATGTATATATGTGAGAACAAACTGTGTGCATGTATATATGTGAGAACAAACTGTGTGCATGTATATATGTGAGAACAAACTGTGTGCATGTATATATGTGAGAACAAACTGTGTGCATGTATATATGTGAGAACAAACTGTGTGCATGTATATATGTGAGAACAAACTGTGTGCATGTATATATGTGAGAACAAACTGTGTGCATGTATATATGTGAGAACAAACTGTGTGCATGTATATATGTGAGAACAAACTGTGTGCATGTATATATGTGAGAACAAACTGTGTGCATGTATATATGTGAGAACAAACTGTGTGCATGTATATATGTGAGAACAAACTGTGTGCATGTATATATGTGAGAACAAACTGTGTGCATGTATATATGTGAGAACAAACTGTGTGCATGTATATATGTGAGAACAAACTGTGTGCATGTATATATGTGAGAACAAACTGTGTGCATGTATATATGTGAGAACAAACTGTGTGCATGTATATATGTGAGAACAAACTGTGTGCATGTATATATGTGAGAACAAACTGTGTGCATGTATATATGTGAGAACAAACTGTGTGCATGTATATATGTGAGAACAAACTGTGTGCATGTATATATGTGAGAACAAACTGTGTGCATGTATATATGTGAGAACAAACTGTGTGCATGTATATATGTGAGAACAAACTGTGTGCATGTATATATGTGAGAACAAACTGTGTGCATGTATATATGTGAGAACAAACTGTGTGCATGTATATATGTGAGAACAAACTGTGTGCATGTATATATGTGAGAACAAACTGTGTGCATGTATATATGTGAGAACAAACTGTGTGCATGTATATATGTGAGAACAAACTGTGTGCATGTATATATGTGAGAACAAACTGTGTGCATGTATATATGTGAGAACAAACTGTGTGCATGTATATATGTGAGAACAAACTGTGTGCATGTATATATGTGAGAACAAACTGTGTGCATGTATATATGTGAGAACAAACTGTGTGCATGTATATATGTGAGAACAAACTGTGTGCATGTATATATGTGAGAACAAACTGTGTGCATGTATATATGTGAGAACAAACTGTGTGCATGTATATATGTGAGAACAAACTGTGTGCATGTATATATGTGAGAACAAACTGTGTGCATGTATATATGTGAGAACAAACTGTGTGCATGTATATATGTGAGAACAAACTGTGTGCATGTATATATGTGAGAACAAACTGTGTGCATGTATATATGTGAGAACAAACTGTGTGCATGTATATATGTGAGAACAAACTGTGTGCATGTATATATGTGAGAACAAACTGTGTGCATGTATATATGTGAGAACAAACTGTGTGCATGTATATATGTGAGAACAAACTGTGTGCATGTATATATGTGAGAACAAACTGTGTGCATGTATATATGTGAGAACAAACTGTGTGCATGTATATATGTGAGAACAAACTGTGTGCATGTATATATGTGAGAACAAACTGTGTGCATGTATATATGTGAGAACAAACTGTGTGCATGTATATATGTGAGAACAAACTGTGTGCATGTATATATGTGAGAACAAACTGTGTGCATGTATATATGTGAGAACAAACTGTGTGCATGTATATATGTGAGAACAAACTGTGTGCATGTATATATGTGAGAACAAACTGTGTGCATGTATATATGTGAGAACAAACTGTGTGCATGTATATATGTGAGAACAAACTGTGTGCATGTATATATGTGAGAACAAACTGTGTGCATGTATATATGTGAGAACAAACTGTGTGCATGTATATATGTGAGAACAAACTGTGTGCATGTATATATGTGAGAACAAACTGTGTGCATGTATATATGTGAGAACAAACTGTGTGCATGTATATATGTGAGAACAAACTGTGTGCATGTATATATGTGAGAACAAACTGTGTGCATGTATATATGTGAGAACAAACTGTGTGCATGTATATATGTGAGAACAAACTGTGTGCATGTATATATGTGAGAACAAACTGTGTGCATGTATATATGTGAGAACAAACTGTGTGCATGTATATATGTGAGAACAAACTGTGTGCATGTATATATGTGAGAACAAACTGTGTGCATGTATATATGTGAGAACAAACTGTGTGCATGTATATATGTGAGAACAAACTGTGTGCATGTATATATGTGAGAACAAACTGTGTGCATGTATATATGTGAGAACAAACTGTGTGCATGTATATATGTGAGAACAAACTGTGTGCATGTATATATGTGAGAACAAACTGTGTGCATGTATATATGTGAGAACAAACTGTGTGCATGTATATATGTGAGAACAAACTGTGTGCATGTATATATGTGAGAACAAACTGTGTGCATGTATATATGTGAGAACAAACTGTGTGCATGTATATATGTGAGAACAAACTGTGTGCATGTATATATGTGAGAACAAACTGTGTGCATGTATATATGTGAGAACAAACTGTGTGCATGTATATATGTGAGAACAAACTGTGTGCATGTATATATGTGAGAACAAACTGTGTGCATGTATATATGTGAGAACAAACTGTGTGCATGTATATATGTGAGAACAAACTGTGTGCATGTATATATGTGAGAACAAACTGTGTGCATGTATATATGTGAGAACAAACTGTGTGCATGTATATATGTGAGAACAAACTGTGTGCATGTATATATGTGAGAACAAACTGTGTGCATGTATATATGTGAGAACAAACTGTGTGCATGTATATATGTGAGAACAAACTGTGTGCATGTATATATGTGAGAACAAACTGTGTGCATGTATATATGTGAGAACAAACTGTGTGCATGTATATATGTGAGAACAAACTGTGTGCATGTATATATGTGAGAACAAACTGTGTGCATGTATATATGTGAGAACAAACTGTGTGCATGTATATATGTGAGAACAAACTGTGTGCATGTATATATGTGAGAACAAACTGTGTGCATGTATATATGTGAGAACAAACTGTGTGCATGTATATATGTGAGAACAAACTGTGTGCATGTATATATGTGAGAACAAACTGTGTGCATGTATATATGTGAGAACAAACTGTGTGCATGTATATATGTGAGAACAAACTGTGTGCATGTATATATGTGAGAACAAACTGTGTGCATGTATATATGTGAGAACAAACTGTGTGCATGTATATATGTGAGAACAAACTGTGTGCATGTATATATGTGAGAACAAACTGTGTGCATGTATATATGTGAGAACAAACTGTGTGCATGTATATATGTGAGAACAAACTGTGTGCATGTATATATGTGAGAACAAACTGTGTGCATGTATATATGTGAGAACAAACTGTGTGCATGTATATATGTGAGAACAAACTGTGTGCATGTATATATGTGAGAACAAACTGTGTGCATGTATATATGTGAGAACAAACTGTGTGCATGTATATATGTGAGAACAAACTGTGTGCATGTATATATGTGAGAACAAACTGTGTGCATGTATATATGTGAGAACAAACTGTGTGCATGTATATATGTGAGAACAAACTGTGTGCATGTATATATGTGAGAACAAACTGTGTGCATGTATATATGTGAGAACAAACTGTGTGCATGTATATATGTGAGAACAAACTGTGTGCATGTATATATGTGAGAACAAACTGTGTGCATGTATATATGTGAGAACAAACTGTGTGCATGTATATATGTGAGAACAAACTGTGTGCATGTATATATGTGAGAACAAACTGTGTGCATGTATATATGTGAGAACAAACTGTGTGCATGTATATATGTGAGAACAAACTGTGTGCATGTATATATGTGAGAACAAACTGTGTGCATGTATATATGTGAGAACAAACTGTGTGCATGTATATATGTGAGAACAAACTGTGTGCATGTATATATGTGAGAACAAACTGTGTGCATGTATATATGTGAGAACAAACTGTGTGCATGTATATATGTGAGAACAAACTGTGTGCATGTATATATGTGAGAACAAACTGTGTGCATGTATATATGTGAGAACAAACTGTGTGCATGTATATATGTGAGAACAAACTGTGTGCATGTATATATGTGAGAACAAACTGTGTGCATGTATATATGTGAGAACAAACTGTGTGCATGTATATATGTGAGAACAAACTGTGTGCATGTATATATGTGAGAACAAACTGTGTGCATGTATATATGTGAGAACAAACTGTGTGCATGTATATATGTGAGAACAAACTGTGTGCATGTATATATGTGAGAACAAACTGTGTGCATGTATATATGTGAGAACAAACTGTGTGCATGTATATATGTGAGAACAAACTGTGTGCATGTATATATGTGAGAACAAACTGTGTGCATGTATATATGTGAGAACAAACTGTGTGCATGTATATATGTGAGAACAAACTGTGTGCATGTATATATGTGAGAACAAACTGTGTGCATGTATATATGTGAGAACAAACTGTGTGCATGTATATATGTGAGAACAAACTGTGTGCATGTATATATGTGAGAACAAACTGTGTGCATGTATATATGTGAGAACAAACTGTGTGCATGTATATATGTGAGAACAAACTGTGTGCATGTATATATGTGAGAACAAACTGTGTGCATGTATATATGTGAGAACAAACTGTGTGCATGTATATATGTGAGAACAAACTGTGTGCATGTATATATGTGAGAACAAACTGTGTGCATGTATATATGTGAGAACAAACTGTGTGCATGTATATATGTGAGAACAAACTGTGTGCATGTATATATGTGAGAACAAACTGTGTGCATGTATATATGTGAGAACAAACTGTGTGCATGTATATATGTGAGAACAAACTGTGTGCATGTATATATGTGAGAACAAACTGTGTGCATGTATATATGTGAGAACAAACTGTGTGCATGTATATATGTGAGAACAAACTGTGTGCATGTATATATGTGAGAACAAACTGTGTGCATGTATATATGTGAGAACAAACTGTGTGCATGTATATATGTGAGAACAAACTGTGTGCATGTATATATGTGAGAACAAACTGTGTGCATGTATATATGTGAGAACAAACTGTGTGCATGTATATATGTGAGAACAAACTGTGTGCATGTATATATGTGAGAACAAACTGTGTGCATGTATATATGTGAGAACAAACTGTGTGCATGTATATATGTGAGAACAAACTGTGTGCATGTATATATGTGAGAACAAACTGTGTGCATGTATATATGTGAGAACAAACTGTGTGCATGTATATATGTGAGAACAAACTGTGTGCATGTATATATGTGAGAACAAACTGTGTGCATGTATATATGTGAGAACAAACTGTGTGCATGTATATATGTGAGAACAAACTGTGTGCATGTATATATGTGAGAACAAACTGTGTGCATGTATATATGTGAGAACAAACTGTGTGCATGTATATATGTGAGAACAAACTGTGTGCATGTATATATGTGAGAACAAACTGTGTGCATGTATATATGTGAGAACAAACTGTGATGCATGTATATATGTGAGAACAAACTGTGTGCATGTATATATGTGAGAACAAACTGTGTGCATGTATATATGTGAGAACAAACTGTGTGCATGTATATATGTGAGAACAAACTGTGTGCATGTATATATGTGAGAACAAACTGTGTGCATGTATATATGTGAGAACAAACTGTGTGCATGTATATATGTGAGAACAAACTGTGTGCATGTATATATGTGAGAACAAACTGTGTGCATGTATATATGTGAGAACAAACTGTGTGCATGTATATATGTGAGAACAAACTGTGTGCATGTATATATGTGAGAACAAACTGTGTGCATGTATATATGTGAGAACAAACTGTGTGCATGTATATATGTGAGAACAAACTGTGTGCATGTATATATGTGAGAACAAACTGTGTGCATGTATATATGTGAGAACAAACTGTGTGCATGTATATATGTGAGAACAAACTGTGTGCATGTATATATGTGAGAACAAACTGTGTGCATGTATATATGTGAGAACAAACTGTGTGCATGTATATATGTGAGAACAAACTGTGTGCATGTATATATGTGAGAACAAACTGTGTGCATGTATATATGTGAGAACAAACTGTGTGCATGTATATATGTGAGAACAAACTGTGTGCATGTATATATGTGAGAACAAACTGTGTGCATGTATATATGTGAGAACAAACTGTGTGCATGTATATATGTGAGAACAAACTGTGTGCATGTATATATGTGAGAACAAACTGTGTGCATGTATATATGTGAGAACAAACTGTGTGCATGTATATATGTGAGAACAAACTGTGTGCATGTATATATGTGAGAACAAACTGTGTGCATGTATATATGTGAGAACAAACTGTGTGCATGTATATATGTGAGAACAAACTGTGTGCATGTATATATGTGAGAACAAACTGTGTGCATGTATATATGTGAGAACAAACTGTGTGCATGTATATATGTGAGAACAAACTGTGTGCATGTATATATGTGAGAACAAACTGTGTGCATGTATATATGTGAGAACAAACTGTGTGCATGTATATATGTGAGAACAAACTGTGTGCATGTATATATGTGAGAACAAACTGTGTGCATGTATATATGTGAGAACAAACTGTGTGCATGTATATATGTGAGAACAAACTGTGTGCATGTATATATGTGAGAACAAACTGTGTGCATGTATATATGTGAGAACAAACTGTGTGCATGTATATATGTGAGAACAAACTGTGTGCATGTATATATGTGAGAACAAACTGTGTGCATGTATATATGTGAGAACAAACTGTGTGCATGTATATATGTGAGAACAAACTGTGTGCATGTATATATGTGAGAACAAACTGTGTGCATGTATATATGTGAGAACAAACTGTGTGCATGTATATATGTGAGAACAAACTGTGTGCATGTATATATGTGAGAACAAACTGTGTGCATGTATATATGTGAGAACAAACTGTGTGCATGTATATATGTGAGAACAAACTGTGTGCATGTATATATGTGAGAACAAACTGTGTGCATGTATATATGTGAGAACAAACTGTGTGCATGTATATATGTGAGAACAAACTGTGTGCATGTATATATGTGAGAACAAACTGTGTGCATGTATATATGTGAGAACAAACTGTGTGCATGTATATATGTGAGAACAAACTGTGTGCATGTATATATGTGAGAACAAACTGTGTGCATGTATATATGTGAGAACAAACTGTGTGCATGTATATATGTGAGAACAAACTGTGTGCATGTATATATGTGAGAACAAACTGTGTGCATGTATATATGTGAGAACAAACTGTGTGCATGTATATATGTGAGAACAAACTGTGTGCATGTATATATGTGAGAACAAACTGTGTGCATGTATATATGTGAGAACAAACTGTGTGCATGTATATATGTGAGAACAAACTGTGTGCATGTATATATGTGAGAACAAACTGTGTGCATGTATATATGTGAGAACAAACTGTGTGCATGTATATATGTGAGAACAAACTGTGTGCATGTATATATGTGAGAACAAACTGTGTGCATGTATATATGTGAGAACAAACTGTGTGCATGTATATATGTGAGAACAAACTGTGTGCATGTATATATGTGAGAACAAACTGTGTGCATGTATATATGTGAGAACAAACTGTGTGCATGTATATATGTGAGAACAAACTGTGTGCATGTATATATGTGAGAACAAACTGTGTGCATGTATATATGTGAGAACAAACTGTGTGCATGTATATATGTGAGAACAAACTGTGTGCATGTATATATGTGAGAACAAACTGTGTGCATGTATATATGTGAGAACAAACTGTGTGCATGTATATATGTGAGAACAAACTGTGTGCATGTATATATGTGAGAACAAACTGTGTGCATGTATATATGTGAGAACAAACTGTGTGCATGTATATATGTGAGAACAAACTGTGTGCATGTATATATGTGAGAACAAACTGTGTGCATGTATATATGTGAGAACAAACTGTGTGCATGTATATATGTGAGAACAAACTGTGTGCATGTATATATGTGAGAACAAACTGTGTGCATGTATATATGTGAGAACAAACTGTGTGCATGTATATATGTGAGAACAAACTGTGTGCATGTATATATGTGAGAACAAACTGTGTGCATGTATATATGTGAGAACAAACTGTGTGCATGTATATATGTGAGAACAAACTGTGTGCATGTATATATGTGAGAACAAACTGTGTGCATGTATATATGTGAGAACAAACTGTGTGCATGTATATATGTGAGAACAAACTGTGTGCATGTATATATGTGAGAACAAACTGTGTGCATGTATATATGTGAGAACAAACTGTGTGCATGTATATATGTGAGAACAAACTGTGTGCATGTATATATGTGAGAACAAACTGTGTGCATGTATATATGTGAGAACAAACTGTGTGCATGTATATATGTGAGAACAAACTGTGTGCATGTATATATGTGAGAACAAACTGTGTGCATGTATATATGTGAGAACAAACTGTGTGCATGTATATATGTGAGAACAAACTGTGTGCATGTATATATGTGAGAACAAACTGTGTGCATGTATATATGTGAGAACAAACTGTGTGCATGTATATATGTGAGAACAAACTGTGTGCATGTATATATGTGAGAACAAACTGTGTGCATGTATATATGTGAGAACAAACTGTGTGCATGTATATATGTGAGAACAAACTGTGTGCATGTATATATGTGAGAACAAACTGTGTGCATGTATATATGTGAGAACAAACTGTGTGCATGTATATATGTGAGAACAAACTGTGTGCATGTATATATGTGAGAACAAACTGTGTGCATGTATATATGTGAGAACAAACTGTGTGCATGTATATATGTGAGAACAAACTGTGTGCATGTATATATGTGAGAACAAACTGTGTGCATGTATATATGTGAGAACAAACTGTGTGCATGTATATATGTGAGAACAAACTGTGTGCATGTATATATGTGAGAACAAACTGTGTGCATGTATATATGTGAGAACAAACTGTGTGCATGTATATATGTGAGAACAAACTGTGTGCATGTATATATGTGAGAACAAACTGTGTGCATGTATATATGTGAGAACAAACTGTGTGCATGTATATATGTGAGAACAAACTGTGTGCATGTATATATGTGAGAACAAACTGTGTGCATGTATATATGTGAGAACAAACTGTGTGCATGTATATATGTGAGAACAAACTGTGTGCATGTATATATGTGAGAACAAACTGTGTGCATGTATATATGTGAGAACAAACTGTGTGCATGTATATATGTGAGAACAAACTGTGTGCATGTATATATGTGAGAACAAACTGTGTGCATGTATATATGTGAGAACAAACTGTGTGCATGTATATATGTGAGAACAAACTGTGTGCATGTATATATGTGAGAACAAACTGTGTGCATGTATATATGTGAGAACAAACTGTGTGCATGTATATATGTGAGAACAAACTGTGTGCATGTATATATGTGAGAACAAACTGTGTGCATGTATATATGTGAGAACAAACTGTGTGCATGTATATATGTGAGAACAAACTGTGTGCATGTATATATGTGAGAACAAACTGTGTGCATGTATATATGTGAGAACAAACTGTGTGCATGTATATATGTGAGAACAAACTGTGTGCATGTATATATGTGAGAACAAACTGTGTGCATGTATATATGTGAGAACAAACTGTGTGCATGTATATATGTGAGAACAAACTGTGTGCATGTATATATGTGAGAACAAACTGTGTGCATGTATATATGTGAGAACAAACTGTGTGCATGTATATATGTGAGAACAAACTGTGTGCATGTATATATGTGAGAACAAACTGTGTGCATGTATATATGTGAGAACAAACTGTGTGCATGTATATATGTGAGAACAAACTGTGTGCATGTATATATGTGAGAACAAACTGTGTGCATGTATATATGTGAGAACAAACTGTGTGCATGTATATATGTGAGAACAAACTGTGTGCATGTATATATGTGAGAACAAACTGTGTGCATGTATATATGTGAGAACAAACTGTGTGCATGTATATATGTGAGAACAAACTGTGTGCATGTATATATGTGAGAACAAACTGTGTGCATGTATATATGTGAGAACAAACTGTGTGCATGTATATATGTGAGAACAAACTGTGTGCATGTATATATGTGAGAACAAACTGTGTGCATGTATATATGTGAGAACAAACTGTGTGCATGTATATATGTGAGAACAAACTGTGTGCATGTATATATGTGAGAACAAACTGTGTGCATGTATATATGTGAGAACAAACTGTGTGCATGTATATATGTGAGAACAAACTGTGTGCATGTATATATGTGAGAACAAACTGTGTGCATGTATATATGTGAGAACAAACTGTGTGCATGTATATATGTGAGAACAAACTGTGTGCATGTATATATGTGAGAACAAACTGTGTGCATGTATATATGTGAGAACAAACTGTGTGCATGTATATATGTGAGAACAAACTGTGTGCATGTATATATGTGAGAACAAACTGTGTGCATGTATATATGTGAGAACAAACTGTGTGCATGTATATATGTGAGAACAAACTGTGTGCATGTATATATGTGAGAACAAACTGTGTGCATGTATATATGTGAGAACAAACTGTGTGCATGTATATATGTGAGAACAAACTGTGTGCATGTATATATGTGAGAACAAACTGTGTGCATGTATATATGTGAGAACAAACTGTGTGCATGTATATATGTGAGAACAAACTGTGTGCATGTATATATGTGAGAACAAACTGTGTGCATGTATATATGTGAGAACAAACTGTGTGCATGTATATATGTGAGAACAAACTGTGTGCATGTATATATGTGAGAACAAACTGTGTGCATGTATATATGTGAGAACAAACTGTGTGCATGTATATATGTGAGAACAAACTGTGTGCATGTATATATGTGAGAACAAACTGTGTGCATGTATATATGTGAGAACAAACTGTGTGCATGTATATATGTGAGAACAAACTGTGTGCATGTATATATGTGAGAACAAACTGTGTGCATGTATATATGTGAGAACAAACTGTGTGCATGTATATATGTGAGAACAAACTGTGTGCATGTATATATGTGAGAACAAACTGTGTGCATGTATATATGTGAGAACAAACTGTGTGCATGTATATATGTGAGAACAAACTGTGTGCATGTATATATGTGAGAACAAACTGTGTGCATGTATATATGTGAGAACAAACTGTGTGCATGTATATATGTGAGAACAAACTGTGTGCATGTATATATGTGAGAACAAACTGTGTGCATGTATATATGTGAGAACAAACTGTGTGCATGTATATATGTGAGAACAAACTGTGTGCATGTATATATGTGAGAACAAACTGTGTGCATGTATATATGTGAGAACAAACTGTGTGCATGTATATATGTGAGAACAAACTGTGTGCATGTATATATGTGAGAACAAACTGTGTGCATGTATATATGTGAGAACAAACTGTGTGCATGTATATATGTGAGAACAAACTGTGTGCATGTATATATGTGAGAACAAACTGTGTGCATGTATATATGTGAGAACAAACTGTGTGCATGTATATATGTGAGAACAAACTGTGTGCATGTATATATGTGAGAACAAACTGTGTGCATGTATATATGTGAGAACAAACTGTGTGCATGTATATATGTGAGAACAAACTGTGTGCATGTATATATGTGAGAACAAACTGTGTGCATGTATATATGTGAGAACAAACTGTGTGCATGTATATATGTGAGAACAAACTGTGTGCATGTATATATGTGAGAACAAACTGTGTGCATGTATATATGTGAGAACAAACTGTGTGCATGTATATATGTGAGAACAAACTGTGTGCATGTATATATGTGAGAACAAACTGTGTGCATGTATATATGTGAGAACAAACTGTGTGCATGTATATATGTGAGAACAAACTGTGTGCATGTATATATGTGAGAACAAACTGTGTGCATGTATATATGTGAGAACAAACTGTGTGCATGTATATATGTGAGAACAAACTGTGTGCATGTATATATGTGAGAACAAACTGTGTGCATGTATATATGTGAGAACAAACTGTGTGCATGTATATATGTGAGAACAAACTGTGTGCATGTATATATGTGAGAACAAACTGTGTGCATGTATATATGTGAGAACAAACTGTGTGCATGTATATATGTGAGAACAAACTGTGTGCATGTATATATGTGAGAACAAACTGTGTGCATGTATATATGTGAGAACAAACTGTGTGCATGTATATATGTGAGAACAAACTGTGTGCATGTATATATGTGAGAACAAACTGTAGTGCATGTATATATGTGAGAACAAACTGTGTGCATGTATATATGTGAGAACAAACTGTGTGCATGTATATATGTGAGAACAAACTGTGTGCATGTATATATGTGAGAACAAACTGTGTGCATGTATATATGTGAGAACAAACTGTGTGCATGTATATATGTGAGAACAAACTGTGTGCATGTATATATGTGAGAACAAACTGTGTGCATGTATATATGTGAGAACAAACTGTGTGCATGTATATATGTGAGAACAAACTGTGTGCATGTATATATGTGAGAACAAACTGTGTGCATGTATATATGTGAGAACAAACTGTGTGCATGTATATATGTGAGAACAAACTGTGTGCATGTATATATGTGAGAACAAACTGTGTGCATGTATATATGTGAGAACAAACTGTGTGCATGTATATATGTGAGAACAAACTGTGTGCATGTATATATGTGAGAACAAACTGTGTGCATGTATATATGTGAGAACAAACTGTGTGCATGTATATATGTGAGAACAAACTGTGTGCATGTATATATGTGAGAACAAACTGTGTGCATGTATATATGTGAGAACAAACTGTGTGCATGTATATATGTGAGAACAAACTGTGTGCATGTATATATGTGAGAACAAACTGTGTGCATGTATATATGTGAGAACAAACTGTGTGCATGTATATATGTGAGAACAAACTGTGTGCATGTATATATGTGAGAACAAACTGTGTGCATGTATATATGTGAGAACAAACTGTGTGCATGTATATATGTGAGAACAAACTGTGTGCATGTATATATGTGAGAACAAACTGTGTGCATGTATATATGTGAGAACAAACTGTGTGCATGTATATATGTGAGAACAAACTGTGTGCATGTATATATGTGAGAACAAACTGTGTGCATGTATATATGTGAGAACAAACTGTGTGCATGTATATATGTGAGAACAAACTGTGTGCATGTATATATGTGAGAACAAACTGTGTGCATGTATATATGTGAGAACAAACTGTGTGCATGTATATATGTGAGAACAAACTGTGTGCATGTATATATGTGAGAACAAACTGTGTGCATGTATATATGTGAGAACAAACTGTGTGCATGTATATATGTGAGAACAAACTGTGTGCATGTATATATGTGAGAACAAACTGTGTGCATGTATATATGTGAGAACAAACTGTGTGCATGTATATATGTGAGAACAAACTGTGTGCATGTATATATGTGAGAACAAACTGTGTGCATGTATATATGTGAGAACAAACTGTGTGCATGTATATATGTGAGAACAAACTGTGTGCATGTATATATGTGAGAACAAACTGTGTGCATGTATATATGTGAGAACAAACTGTGTGCATGTATATATGTGAGAACAAACTGTGTGCATGTATATATGTGAGAACAAACTGTGTGCATGTATATATGTGAGAACAAACTGTGTGCATGTATATATGTGAGAACAAACTGTGTGCATGTATATATGTGAGAACAAACTGTGTGCATGTATATATGTGAGAACAAACTGTGTGCATGTATATATGTGAGAACAAACTGTGTGCATGTATATATGTGAGAACAAACTGTGTGCATGTATATATGTGAGAACAAACTGTGTGCATGTATATATGTGAGAACAAACTGTGTGCATGTATATATGTGAGAACAAACTGTGTGCATGTATATATGTGAGAACAAACTGTGTGCATGTATATATGTGAGAACAAACTGTGTGCATGTATATATGTGAGAACAAACTGTGTGCATGTATATATGTGAGAACAAACTGTGTGCATGTATATATGTGAGAACAAACTGTGTGCATGTATATATGTGAGAACAAACTGTGTGCATGTATATATGTGAGAACAAACTGTGTGCATGTATATATGTGAGAACAAACTGTGTGCATGTATATATGTGAGAACAAACTGTGTGCATGTATATATGTGAGAACAAACTGTGTGCATGTATATATGTGAGAACAAACTGTGTGCATGTATATATGTGAGAACAAACTGTGTGCATGTATATATGTGAGAACAAACTGTGTGCATGTATATATGTGAGAACAAACTGTGTGCATGTATATATGTGAGAACAAACTGTGTGCATGTATATATGTGAGAACAAACTGTGTGCATGTATATATGTGAGAACAAACTGTGTGCATGTATATATGTGAGAACAAACTGTGTGCATGTATATATGTGAGAACAAACTGTGTGCATGTATATATGTGAGAACAAACTGTGTGCATGTATATATGTGAGAACAAACTGTGTGCATGTATATATGTGAGAACAAACTGTGTGCATGTATATATGTGAGAACAAACTGTGTGCATGTATATATGTGAGAACAAACTGTGTGCATGTATATATGTGAGAACAAACTGTGTGCATGTATATATGTGAGAACAAACTGTGTGCATGTATATATGTGAGAACAAACTGTGTGCATGTATATATGTGAGAACAAACTGTGTGCATGTATATATGTGAGAACAAACTGTGTGCATGTATATATGTGAGAACAAACTGTGTGCATGTATATATGTGAGAACAAACTGTGTGCATGTATATATGTGAGAACAAACTGTGTGCATGTATATATGTGAGAACAAACTGTGTGCATGTATATATGTGAGAACAAACTGTGTGCATGTATATATGTGAGAACAAACTGTGTGCATGTATATATGTGAGAACAAACTGTGTGCATGTATATATGTGAGAACAAACTGTGTGCATGTATATATGTGAGAACAAACTGTGTGCATGTATATATGTGAGAACAAACTGTGTGCATGTATATATGTGAGAACAAACTGTGTGCATGTATATATGTGAGAACAAACTGTGTGCATGTATATATGTGAGAACAAACTGTGTGCATGTATATATGTGAGAACAAACTGTGTGCATGTATATATGTGAGAACAAACTGTGTGCATGTATATATGTGAGAACAAACTGTGTGCATGTATATATGTGAGAACAAACTGTGTGCATGTATATATGTGAGAACAAACTGTGTGCATGTATATATGTGAGAACAAACTGTGTGCATGTATATATGTGAGAACAAACTGTGTGCATGTATATATGTGAGAACAAACTGTGTGCATGTATATATGTGAGAACAAACTGTGTGCATGTATATATGTGAGAACAAACTGTGTGCATGTATATATGTGAGAACAAACTGTGTGCATGTATATATGTGAGAACAAACTGTGTGCATGTATATATGTGAGAACAAACTGTGTGCATGTATATATGTGAGAACAAACTGTGTGCATGTATATATGTGAGAACAAACTGTGTGCATGTATATATGTGAGAACAAACTGTGTGCATGTATATATGTGAGAACAAACTGTGTGCATGTATATATGTGAGAACAAACTGTGTGCATGTATATATGTGAGAACAAACTGTGTGCATGTATATATGTGAGAACAAACTGTGTGCATGTATATATGTGAGAACAAACTGTGTGCATGTATATATGTGAGAACAAACTGTGTGCATGTATATATGTGAGAACAAACTGTGTGCATGTATATATGTGAGAACAAACTGTGTGCATGTATATATGTGAGAACAAACTGTGTGCATGTATATATGTGAGAACAAACTGTGTGCATGTATATATGTGAGAACAAACTGTGTGCATGTATATATGTGAGAACAAACTGTGTGCATGTATATATGTGAGAACAAACTGTGTGCATGTATATATGTGAGAACAAACTGTGTGCATGTATATATGTGAGAACAAACTGTGTGCATGTATATATGTGAGAACAAACTGTGTGCATGTATATATGTGAGAACAAACTGTGTGCATGTATATATGTGAGAACAAACTGTGTGCATGTATATATGTGAGAACAAACTGTGTGCATGTATATATGTGAGAACAAACTGTGTGCATGTATATATGTGAGAACAAACTGTGTGCATGTATATATGTGAGAACAAACTGTGTGCATGTATATATGTGAGAACAAACTGTGTGCATGTATATATGTGAGAACAAACTGTGTGCATGTATATATGTGAGAACAAACTGTGTGCATGTATATATGTGAGAACAAACTGTGTGCATGTATATATGTGAGAACAAACTGTGTGCATGTATATATGTGAGAACAAACTGTGTGCATGTATATATGTGAGAACAAACTGTGTGCATGTATATATGTGAGAACAAACTGTGTGCATGTATATATGTGAGAACAAACTGTGTGCATGTATATATGTGAGAACAAACTGTGTGCATGTATATATGTGAGAACAAACTGTGTGCATGTATATATGTGAGAACAAACTGTGTGCATGTATATATGTGAGAACAAACTGTGTGCATGTATATATGTGAGAACAAACTGTGTGCATGTATATATGTGAGAACAAACTGTGTGCATGTATATATGTGAGAACAAACTGTGTGCATGTATATATGTGAGAACAAACTGTGTGCATGTATATATGTGAGAACAAACTGTGTGCATGTATATATGTGAGAACAAACTGTGTGCATGTATATATGTGAGAACAAACTGTGTGCATGTATATATGTGAGAACAAACTGTGTGCATGTATATATGTGAGAACAAACTGTGTGCATGTATATATGTGAGAACAAACTGTGTGCATGTATATATGTGAGAACAAACTGTGTGCATGTATATATGTGAGAACAAACTGTGTGCATGTATATATGTGAGAACAAACTGTGTGCATGTATATATGTGAGAACAAACTGTGTGCATGTATATATGTGAGAACAAACTGTGTGCATGTATATATGTGAGAACAAACTGTGTGCATGTATATATGTGAGAACAAACTGTGTGCATGTATATATGTGAGAACAAACTGTGTGCATGTATATATGTGAGAACAAACTGTGTGCATGTATATATGTGAGAACAAACTGTGTGCATGTATATATGTGAGAACAAACTGTGTGCATGTATATATGTGAGAACAAACTGTGTGCATGTATATATGTGAGAACAAACTGTGTGCATGTATATATGTGAGAACAAACTGTGTGCATGTATATATGTGAGAACAAACTGTGTGCATGTATATATGTGAGAACAAACTGTGTGCATGTATATATGTGAGAACAAACTGTGTGCATGTATATATGTGAGAACAAACTGTGTGCATGTATATATGTGAGAACAAACTGTGTGCATGTATATATGTGAGAACAAACTGTGTGCATGTATATATGTGAGAACAAACTGTGTGCATGTATATATGTGAGAACAAACTGTGTGCATGTATATATGTGAGAACAAACTGTGTGCATGTATATATGTGAGAACAAACTGTGTGCATGTATATATGTGAGAACAAACTGTGTGCATGTATATATGTGAGAACAAACTGTGTGCATGTATATATGTGAGAACAAACTGTGTGCATGTATATATGTGAGAACAAACTGTGTGCATGTATATATGTGAGAACAAACTGTGTGCATGTATATATGTGAGAACAAACTGTGTGCATGTATATATGTGAGAACAAACTGTGTGCATGTATATATGTGAGAACAAACTGTGTGCATGTATATATGTGAGAACAAACTGTGTGCATGTATATATGTGAGAACAAACTGTGTGCATGTATATATGTGAGAACAAACTGTGTGCATGTATATATGTGAGAACAAACTGTGTGCATGTATATATGTGAGAACAAACTGTGTGCATGTATATATGTGAGAACAAACTGTGTGCATGTATATATGTGAGAACAAACTGTGTGCATGTATATATGTGAGAACAAACTGTGTGCATGTATATATGTGAGAACAAACTGTGTGCATGTATATATGTGAGAACAAACTGTGTGCATGTATATATGTGAGAACAAACTGTGTGCATGTATATATGTGAGAACAAACTGTGTGCATGTATATATGTGAGAACAAACTGTGTGCATGTATATATGTGAGAACAAACTGTGTGCATGTATATATGTGAGAACAAACTGTGTGCATGTATATATGTGAGAACAAACTGTGTGCATGTATATATGTGAGAACAAACTGTGTGCATGTATATATGTGAGAACAAACTGTGTGCATGTATATATGTGAGAACAAACTGTGTGCATGTATATATGTGAGAACAAACTGTGTGCATGTATATATGTGAGAACAAACTGTGTGCATGTATATATGTGAGAACAAACTGTGTGCATGTATATATGTGAGAACAAACTGTGTGCATGTATATATGTGAGAACAAACTGTGTGCATGTATATATGTGAGAACAAACTGTGTGCATGTATATATGTGAGAACAAACTGTGTGCATGTATATATGTGAGAACAAACTGTGTGCATGTATATATGTGAGAACAAACTGTGTGCATGTATATATGTGAGAACAAACTGTGTGCATGTATATATGTGAGAACAAACTGTGTGCATGTATATATGTGAGAACAAACTGTGTGCATGTATATATGTGAGAACAAACTGTGTGCATGTATATATGTGAGAACAAACTGTGTGCATGTATATATGTGAGAACAAACTGTGTGCATGTATATATGTGAGAACAAACTGTGTGCATGTATATATGTGAGAACAAACTGTGTGCATGTATATATGTGAGAACAAACTGTGTGCATGTATATATGTGAGAACAAACTGTGTGCATGTATATATGTGAGAACAAACTGTGTGCATGTATATATGTGAGAACAAACTGTGTGCATGTATATATGTGAGAACAAACTGTGTGCATGTATATATGTGAGAACAAACTGTGTGCATGTATATATGTGAGAACAAACTGTGTGCATGTATATATGTGAGAACAAACTGTGTGCATGTATATATGTGAGAACAAACTGTGTGCATGTATATATGTGAGAACAAACTGTGTGCATGTATATATGTGAGAACAAACTGTGTGCATGTATATATGTGAGAACAAACTGTGTGCATGTATATATGTGAGAACAAACTGTGTGCATGTATATATGTGAGAACAAACTGTGTGCATGTATATATGTGAGAACAAACTGTGTGCATGTATATATGTGAGAACAAACTGTGTGCATGTATATATGTGAGAACAAACTGTGTGCATGTATATATGTGAGAACAAACTGTGTGCATGTATATATGTGAGAACAAACTGTGTGCATGTATATATGTGAGAACAAACTGTGTGCATGTATATATGTGAGAACAAACTGTGTGCATGTATATATGTGAGAACAAACTGTGTGCATGTATATATGTGAGAACAAACTGTGTGCATGTATATATGTGAGAACAAACTGTGTGCATGTATATATGTGAGAACAAACTGTGTGCATGTATATATGTGAGAACAAACTGTGTGCATGTATATATGTGAGAACAAACTGTGTGCATGTATATATGTGAGAACAAACTGTGTGCATGTATATATGTGAGAACAAACTGTGTGCATGTATATATGTGAGAACAAACTGTGTGCATGTATATATGTGAGAACAAACTGTGTGCATGTATATATGTGAGAACAAACTGTGTGCATGTATATATGTGAGAACAAACTGTGTGCATGTATATATGTGAGAACAAACTGTGTGCATGTATATATGTGAGAACAAACTGTGTGCATGTATATATGTGAGAACAAACTGTGTGCATGTATATATGTGAGAACAAACTGTGTGCATGTATATATGTGAGAACAAACTGTGTGCATGTATATATGTGAGAACAAACTGTGTGCATGTATATATGTGAGAACAAACTGTGTGCATGTATATATGTGAGAACAAACTGTGTGCATGTATATATGTGAGAACAAACTGTGTGCATGTATATATGTGAGAACAAACTGTGTGCATGTATATATGTGAGAACAAACTGTGTGCATGTATATATGTGAGAACAAACTGTGTGCATGTATATATGTGAGAACAAACTGTGTGCATGTATATATGTGAGAACAAACTGTGTGCATGTATATATGTGAGAACAAACTGTGTGCATGTATATATGTGAGAACAAACTGTGTGCATGTATATATGTGAGAACAAACTGTGTGCATGTATATATGTGAGAACAAACTGTGTGCATGTATATATGTGAGAACAAACTGTGTGCATGTATATATGTGAGAACAAACTGTGTGCATGTATATATGTGAGAACAAACTGTGTGCATGTATATATGTGAGAACAAACTGTGTGCATGTATATATGTGAGAACAAACTGTGTGCATGTATATATGTGAGAACAAACTGTGTGCATGTATATATGTGAGAACAAACTGTGTGCATGTATATATGTGAGAACAAACTGTGTGCATGTATATATGTGAGAACAAACTGTGTGCATGTATATATGTGAGAACAAACTGTGTGCATGTATATATGTGAGAACAAACTGTGTGCATGTATATATGTGAGAACAAACTGTGTGCATGTATATATGTGAGAACAAACTGTGTGCATGTATATATGTGAGAACAAACTGTGTGCATGTATATATGTGAGAACAAACTGTGTGCATGTATATATGTGAGAACAAACTGTGTGCATGTATATATGTGAGAACAAACTGTGTGCATGTATATATGTGAGAACAAACTGTGTGCATGTATATATGTGAGAACAAACTGTGTGCATGTATATATGTGAGAACAAACTGTGTGCATGTATATATGTGAGAACAAACTGTGTGCATGTATATATGTGAGAACAAACTGTGTGCATGTATATATGTGAGAACAAACTGTGTGCATGTATATATGTGAGAACAAACTGTGTGCATGTATATATGTGAGAACAAACTGTGTGCATGTATATATGTGAGAACAAACTGTGTGCATGTATATATGTGAGAACAAACTGTGTGCATGTATATATGTGAGAACAAACTGTGTGCATGTATATATGTGAGAACAAACTGTGTGCATGTATATATGTGAGAACAAACTGTGTGCATGTATATATGTGAGAACAAACTGTGTGCATGTATATATGTGAGAACAAACTGTGTGCATGTATATATGTGAGAACAAACTGTGTGCATGTATATATGTGAGAACAAACTGTGTGCATGTATATGTGAGAACAAACTGTGTGCATGTATATATGTGAGAACAAACTGTGTGCATGTATATATGTGAGAACAAACTGTGTGCATGTATATATGTGAGAACAAACTGTGTGCATGTATATATGTGAGAACAAACTGTGTGCATGTATATATGTGAGAACAAACTGTGTGCATGTATATATGTGAGAACAAACTGTGTGCATGTATATATGTGAGAACAAACTGTGTGCATGTATATATGTGAGAACAAACTGTGTGCATGTATATATGTGAGAACAAACTGTGTGCATGTATATATGTGAGAACAAACTGTGTGCATGTATATATGTGAGAACAAACTGTGTGCATGTATATATGTGAGAACAAACTGTGTGCATGTATATATGTGAGAACAAACTGTGTGCATGTATATATGTGAGAACAAACTGTGTGCATGTATATATGTGAGAACAAACTGTGTGCATGTATATATGTGAGAACAAACTGTGTGCATGTATATATGTGAGAACAAACTGTGTGCATGTATATATGTGAGAACAAACTGTGTGCATGTATATATGTGAGAACAAACTGTGTGCATGTATATATGTGAGAACAAACTGTGTGCATGTATATATGTGAGAACAAACTGTGTGCATGTATATATGTGAGAACAAACTGTGTGCATGTATATATGTGAGAACAAACTGTGTGCATGTATATATGTGAGAACAAACTGTGTGCATGTATATATGTGAGAACAAACTGTGTGCATGTATATATGTGAGAACAAACTGTGTGCATGTATATATGTGAGAACAAACTGTGTGCATGTATATATGTGAGAACAAACTGTGTGCATGTATATATGTGAGAACAAACTGTGTGCATGTATATATGTGAGAACAAACTGTGTGCATGTATATATGTGAGAACAAACTGTGTGCATGTATATATGTGAGAACAAACTGTGTGCATGTATATATGTGAGAACAAACTGTGTGCATGTATATATGTGAGAACAAACTGTGTGCATGTATATATGTGAGAACAAACTGTGTGCATGTATATATGTGAGAACAAACTGTGTGCATGTATATATGTGAGAACAAACTGTGTGCATGTATATATGTGAGAACAAACTGTGTGCATGTATATATGTGAGAACAAACTGTGTGCATGTATATATGTGAGAACAAACTGTGTGCATGTATATATGTGAGAACAAACTGTGTGCATGTATATATGTGAGAACAAACTGTGTGCATGTATATATGTGAGAACAAACTGTGTGCATGTATATATGTGAGAACAAACTGTGTGCATGTATATATGTGAGAACAAACTGTGTGCATGTATATATGTGAGAACAAACTGTGTGCATGTATATATGTGAGAACAAACTGTGTGCATGTATATATGTGAGAACAAACTGTGTGCATGTATATATGTGAGAACAAACTGTGTGCATGTATATATGTGAGAACAAACTGTGTGCATGTATATATGTGAGAACAAACTGTGTGCATGTATATATGTGAGAACAAACTGTGTGCATGTATATATGTGAGAACAAACTGTGTGCATGTATATATGTGAGAACAAACTGTGTGCATGTATATATGTGAGAACAAACTGTGTGCATGTATATATGTGAGAACAAACTGTGTGCATGTATATATGTGAGAACAAACTGTGTGCATGTATATATGTGAGAACAAACTGTGTGCATGTATATATGTGAGAACAAACTGTGTGCATGTATATATGTGAGAACAAACTGTGTGCATGTATATATGTGAGAACAAACTGTGTGCATGTATATATGTGAGAACAAACTGTGTGCATGTATATATGTGAGAACAAACTGTGTGCATGTATATATGTGAGAACAAACTGTGTGCATGTATATATGTGAGAACAAACTGTGTGCATGTATATATGTGAGAACAAACTGTGTGCATGTATATATGTGAGAACAAACTGTGTGCATGTATATATGTGAGAACAAACTGTGTGCATGTATATATGTGAGAACAAACTGTGTGCATGTATATATGTGAGAACAAACTGTGTGCATGTATATATG
>JAQNBH010000263.1:0-50287 GCA_028752905.1 Cladorhizidae sp. MBARI D1340-BT2 | reverse complement strand
ACTCCTGCTCTGCTGATGTGGCTGACTGCTCTGGTGTGTGTACTCAGCCTACATAAGCAACCATCACTCCTGCTCTGCTGATGTGGCTGACTGCTCTGGTGTGTGTACTCAGCCTACATAAGCAACCATCACTCCTGCTCTGGTCATGAGAAGTTTATAATAAGGTAATAGTATATTATGCCAGACCACAGAGATTCAGCTACAGCATATGCCAGAGGATATCCTACAATCTAAGCAATTCTACAGCCCAAAAGCATGTCTATAGCCTTTAGTACTAAGTACGGTTGCCATAGAAATAGTTTAGCTATACAGAAAAGCAATTGCTAGGCCAGTAGTGACTAACAGAGTAACAGATCAATGGTGCTCTAGGCTTTAGCTACTTGCCCTAGCATTGTGGGGCAGTTTTGTACCAGCGAACAGCAAGTACTACATGTAGCTTGTAGGCAACTTAGTGCATGCTAGGGTCACGCCCACTCTTCTTACGGCAAGATTTATAATTAGTGCTGAGATGACCAGCACCACTATCTTCTTGTTGCAGCCTGCTCTTCCAAGAAGCAGGGCTATCACAGAAGGTAAGATGATCTAGCTGTTCAATGTTGGGTGGCCAACTAAAAGTTAGGCTATCCACTGCCCAGCAAATGCTTCTAGAAGCTCATACTACTGTGAGTCCTAAGCTACTTTGTTCTTCACGGCAATTATGACCATGAGCGGTAGCTAGCTCTAATAGACTGCTAGCTGTTAGTTTTGCTAGGACTCAAGTCACAGTATCTATTGTGTCAATTGAGAGTTCATTGAGAGCAATAGTAGATATGAACAACTGCTATTATGATAATTTTCATCTTGTCTCCAAATGGAGGTGGATGAGTTCTGAACAAGGAAACTCTGTAAAAGCCAGTTCTTCAATGAATAATGATGTGATGTTAATTGATGTTAATGTTAATGTTCTATATTGTTAATGTTTTATAAACCTGTGAAATCAGCAACAAATCTAGACAATTGAATTGCAGTAGGAGGAGCTGGAAGTGAGTGTGGGGGAGTGGCCTGGCAACTGTGAGGCAGGGGAGCTGATTATGTTGAGGAGGTAGTTTGTCTGATAAGCAACCCTGTGGCTACCGGTGGACACACCTGCCACTTGGCTACCGGTGGACACACCTGCCACTTGGCTACCAGTGCAGGTCCACCGGTGGACACACCTGCCACTTGGCTACCAGTGGACACACCTGCCACTTGGCTACCGTGGACACACCTGCCACTTGGCTACCGGTGGACACACCTGCCACTTGGCTACCAGTGGACACACCTGCCACTTGGCTACCGTGGACACACCTGCCACTTGGCTACTGGTGGACACAACTGCCACTTGGCTACTGGTGGACACAACTATCAGGTGAAGTATCGGGCTGCTTATGTGTTTTTTTAATAAAAATGTTTTTGTCCAGCAAAAGTCATTGTCAGAGTCATCCCTTGTGAGCCCGTCCAAGTCCTCCAGCAAGACATCTGGAGCAGGTGATAACTACTACAAACGAGCCTGTCTATTTCCTAGATAAAGGGTAAATGAAGAGGGCATTGCAGGTGCTTATAAAAATAAGTTACAGCGCATAAACGCGTTACCACCAAATAACGGAGATTTAGCACACATGCTCAAATGCATTACTGAAGAGTTAACAGACAGGGGCTGGAACCACAACAGACAGGGGCCTGGAACCATAACAGATAGGGGCTGGAACCACAACAGACAGGGGCTGGAACCATAACAGACAGGGGCCTGGAACCATAACAGATAGGGGCTGGAACCACAACAGACAAGGGCTGCAACCATAACAGACCGAGGCCCTCCACGATACACCTTCCCCCTCCCCCTTGCCTCAGTCAACTTACAGCCTCGGCTCTGCAGAGCCTCTCCTTGAGGGAGATGTCATCATCATAGTAAAGCTCTAATGGGTCAGAAATAACGCCTATGGAGTGTCTGGCCTCGTGGGCCTTGGCCTCTGCCAACAACAACAACAAGAGAGTAAATTTCAAGTGATTATTGGCTGATTGTAATTTTGTTGTCAAGTGCGAGTTCCTCGAGTGTTGAGAGAGATAGCAGTCTCTATAGGAACTTACTTTTCTTCTCCTTGCGCTTCCTGCAGTCGACTACCACGTGATCCTTGCAGTGTTTGTGACAGCTGATGCTGCAGTCCTTGCAGCGCACTCCCTGCCGCACTATGCCCTTCATCTACACACACACACACACACACCACACCACAACACAACATAATATGACAAGACAAAGGAAGGCAGTGACAAGACAAAGGAAGGCAGTCATGTAGAGCTGTGCGACTATAAAACAGGGATCTGGACTATCCTCCGTGTGGGACTAGCCATGCCTAGAGCACTTCCTCTGTACCCAGGTTGAAGAGACTGGCCATGCCTGGAGCACTTCCTCTGTACCCAGGTTGAAGAGACTGGCCTGCCTGGAGAACTCTCTGTGTGTCCTAGAGGACATCGTGGTTCCAAGTCATCAGATTGTAATTGAGGTGTGGTCATCACTTTCATGGAGGTGTGGTCATCATCATGAGGTGTTAAGTGAGCTCATTTGTATAAGAGTGTGTGTGTGCCTATAGCCAAGTCAGAAAAATGGATGCAAGTGAAGTATTTCTGTCTAAGCCAATCTCAATGCTTTGATGTTCCTCTGATGTTGAGGTCAAGAGACAGCATTTGTTCCTGCGTCATGAGGAACCCAACCCTGAAGCAGTGTGGGTGTGGCTGCACCAGACATCAGCTGGAGCACCTCCTTCAGCTCTACCCTGTAGCAGTGGGTAAGGCTGCACCAGACATCAGCTGGAGCGCCTCCTTCAGCTCTACCCTGTAGCAGTGGGTAAGGCTGCACCAGACATCAGCTGGAGCGCCTCCTTCAGCTCTACCCTGTAGCAGTGGGTAAGGCTGCACCAGACATCAGCTGGAGCACCTCCTTCAGCTCTACCCTGTAGCAGTGGGTAAGGCTGCACCAGACATCAGCTGGAGCGCCTCCTTCAGCTCTACCCTGTAGCAGTGGGTAAGGCTGCACCAGACATCAGCTGGAGCACCTCCTTCAGCTCTACCCTGTAGCAGTGGGTAAGGCTGCACCAGACATCAGCTGGAGCGCCTCCTTCAGTGCACAGTGCTCCAGGCATGACTAGCCTCTTCAACCTGGACACAGAAGACGGTGCTCCAGGCATGACTAGCCTCTTCAACCTGGACACAGAAGACGGTGCTCCAGGCATGGCTAGCTCGATAACAAGACATTCATCACATGCACAGAAGCCACCCCCAATATTATAAGAAAGGCAGAAAAAGCATATACTTTTACATAGGTTGTCATGACTACATCTACATAGGTTGTCATGACTACATCTACATAGGTTGTCATGACTACATGTACATGCATTCAGCGTACCATGCCTTTGCAATGCTCGCAGACTGGTGTGCCAATGAAGGTGTGCTCCACAAACTGATGAGTGAACCTCTCCCTTAGCTGTGAGTTGGCACTCTCGAAGTAGGCCAGCAGCTCATCGTAGCTGATCATGCCATCACTAACACGCACACACACCACAATAGAGGTAAACGGGAGCACAGGGCAGTGTAGGTAGTGTAGTGTAGGTAGTGTAGAGTGTAGTGTAGTGTATGTAGTTTAGGGTGGCACAGGCGTAGAGTGGGCGTGCATGGGTATGTACCTGTCCAGGACAGGCATAGAGTGGGCGTGCATGGGTACGTACTGTCCAGGACAGGCATAGAGTGGGCGTGCATGGGTACGTACTTGTCTTGGTCGAGCACTGAGAAGCACTCGATGAAGGGGAAGTTGCTGGAGATGGCTCCGAACTCTTCTGTGCTGATGCTGCCCGAGTGGTCCGTGTCATAGGCTCTGAACACAGCCTACAGTCATCAATCAATAATAATAATAATAATAATAATAATAATAATAATAATAGTAATAGTAATAGTAATAATAATAATAATAATAATAATAATAATAATAATAATAATAATAATAATAATAATAATAATAATAATAGTAGTAATAGTAGTAGTAGTAGTAATAATAATAATAGTAATAATAATAATAGTAATAATAATAGTAATAGTAGCAGTAGTAGTAGTAGTAATAATAATAATAATAATAATAATAATAATAATAATAATAATAATACTAGTAATAATAATAATAGTAATAATAATAATAATAGTAATAATAGTAATAATAATAATAATAGTAATAATAGTAGTAGTAGTAATAATAATATTAATATTAATAATACTAATAATAATAATAATAATAATAGTAGTAATAGTAATAATAATAATAGTGGTAGTAGTAGTAATAATAATAATAATAGTAGTAGTAGTAGTAGTAGTAGTAGTAGTAGTAGTAGTAGTAGTAGTAGTAGTAGTAGTAGTAGTAGTAGTAGTAGTAGTAGTAGTAGTAGTAGTAGTAGTAGTAGTAGTAGTAGTAGTAGTAGTAATAATAATAATAATAATAATAATAATAATAATAATAATAATAATAATAATAATAATAATAATAATAATAACTAGCAGGTTTTACGTTTCGAGCAGCTGCTCTAGTTTGATGAAGGCCAGAGCAGCTGCTCTAGTTTGATGAAGGCCAGAGCAGCTGCTCTAGTTTGATGAAGGCCAGAGCAGCTGCTCTAGTTTGATGAAGGCCAGAGCAGCTGCTCTAGTTTATTGAAGGCCAGAGCAGCTGCTCTAGTTTATTGAAGGCCAGAGCAACAGTCCAAACATAAAGATTCAAGTTATCATTTGTTATCCTCCTCATTATAAACTGTTGACAGATGCCAAGAAGAACCTTCCAGCCATAATCTGCCATTGTGCTGTAATCTATCTTGTTGTTTTGTGAATTCATTTAGTCCCATAATCTACTAGCTATATATAACTAACTAGCTATTAATACCTAGCTATAACTAACTAGCTATTAATACCTAGCTATAACTAACTAGCTATTAATACCTAGATATAACTAACTAGCTATTAATACCTAGCTATAACTAACTAGCTATTAATACCTAGCTACAACTAACTAGCTATTAATACCTAGCTATAACTAACTAGCTATTAATACCTAGCAATAACTAACCTAGCTATAACTAACTAGCTATTAATATCTAGCTATAACTAACTAGCTATTAATACCTAGCTATAACTAACTAGCTATTAATACCTAGCAATAACTAACTAGCTATTAATACCTAGCTATAACTAACTAGCTATTAATATCTAGCTATAACTAACTAGCTATTAATATCTAGCTATAACTAACTAGCTATTAATACCTAGCTATAACTAACTAGCTATTAATACCTAGCAATAACTAACTAGCTATTAATACCTAGCAATAACTAACTAGCTATTAATACCTAGCTATAACTAACTAGCTATTAATATCTAGCTATAACTAACTAGCTATTAATATCTAGCTATAACTAACTAGCTATTAATACCTAGCTATAACTAACTAGCTATTAATACCTAGCTATAACTAACTAGCTATTAATACCTAACTATAACTAACTAGCTATTAATACCTAGCTATAACTAACTAGCTATTAATACCTAGCTATAACTAACTAGCTATTAATACCTAGCAATAACTAACTAGCTATTAATATCTAGCTATAACTAACTAGCTATTAATACCTAGCAATAACTAACTAGCTATTAATACCTAGCTATAACTAACTAGCTATTAATATCTAGCTATAACTAACTAGCTATTAATACCTAGCTATAACTAACTAGCTATTAATACCTAGCTATAACTAACTAGCTATTAATACCTAGAAATAACTAACTAGCTATTAATATCTAGCTATAACTAACTAGCTATTAATACCTAGCAATAACTAATACCTAGCTATAACTAACTAGCTATTAATACCTAGCTATAACTAACTAGCTATTAATACCTAGCTATAACTAACTAGCTATTAATACCTAGCTATAACTAACTAGCTATTAATACCTAGCAATAACTAATACCTAGCTATAACTAACTAGCTATTAATACCTAGCTATAACTAACTAGCTATTAATACCTAGCTATAACTAACTAGCTATTAATACCTAGCTATAACTAACTAGCTAATAATACCTAGCTATAACTAACTAGCTATTAATACCTAGCCTAGCTATTAATACCTAGCAATAACTAACTAGCTATTAATACCTAGCTATAACTAACTAGCTATTAATACCTAGCAATAACTAACTAGCTATTAATATCTAGCTATAACTAACTAGCTATTAATACCTAGCAATAACTAACTAGCCTAGCTATAACTAACTAGCCTAGCTATAACTAACTAGCTATTAATACCTAGCTATAACTAACTAGCTATTAATACCTAGCTATAACTAACTAGCTATTAATATCTAGCTATAACTAACTAGCTATTAATACCTAGCTATAACTAACTAGCTATTAATACCTAATAACTAACTAGCTGTTAATACCTAGCTATAACTAACTAGCTATTAATATCTAGCTATAACTAACTAGCCTAGCTATAACTAACTAGCTATTAATATCTAGCTATAACTAACTAGCTATCCAGGGGTGTATTTAGGGGGGGGCGGGGCGGGGGGGGGGGGGGGGGGGGGCATTCGCCCCCCCTTGTATCATTCTCGCCCCCCCCCCCCCCCTTGAAATTAGAGATTAAAAAAAAAAAAATGTCAAGAAAGGTGTAATACAAGAAAGGTGTAATAAGCTTATGATATCAGGTTCAAATGATAGGAATGTCAAACTGAGGTTCTTCTTGGTTTTCTCTGCCATACGTCCACAATCTCTTCAAGGTCGCTCTCAGAGAGTACTTCTGGTGCCTCTATAGCAATCCTCATAAGGTGAGAAAGGCTGCAGTCACTTAGAGAATTACGCAAACGAGTCTTGATCATCTTCATCTGTGAGAAGCTTCTCTCCACAGAAGCAGTAGAAACTGGAATCGATAAGCAGATGGAGGCAATCTTGTGCAAATTGGGAAACATGGCCTTGAGCATGTCGTTTGAAACAAGTTCTTTCAGCTGTGATGCAGTAGTAGTAGTATCCTGTGGTTGCTTGACTAACAGCTGGCGGAATGTTTTCCACTCTGTAAGTAATTCAGTGGAAATCATGGCTGTCTTCACTGTTTCTTCTCCATCCAATGTTTCTGCATCTCTATCTTCTCCGTAGTGAGCAATCAGTTTCTCAACAGACGTGTCTCCATAAGTGGGAAAAGATACTGAATCTGGTTTTGGAACTTTCCGTGGATCGAATATAGACAATGCTGATACAACAGCGTTGGATGAAGAAAATCGGCTTGTTATGTTGGCCTTTAAATCAGCAACAAAAGGCTTACCAACAACATTCTGGAACGAAAGTATTTTATCAGCGTCAATAGACACCTTTGTAGATGACTTCAAGTCTTCAACGTTTTCAAGAAGCTCCAACACCCAGTTCGCTCCAGGCAAAACGGCATCATCCAAGGATTTAACAGTAGCATCAACAAGGAATGATATCAACGAGAGGTCAAGCTGCTCTGCCTGAAGTGCTTTGCTGAGCTTGGCTACTTGTGGTAGAGTGAAATCAAGCAAATATATAGCTGCAATCGTAGACAATTTGCAGAGGGCACCATGGATTCCAAGAGCTTCTGGCTCGTGGGACGTCTCGTAGATGTTCCCAATGGTGATTACAATTGCAGAATAACTTGCTTTGACAGCTTTGACACACCTTTCATGTGCCAGCCAGCGTGTGTCAGATGGCTTGATCACTTTCATTTCTGGAAGTTCAAGAACGTGCTGTACCTCCTTCAGACACTCTGCTCGCTTGGGGGAAATTGCGTAAATGCTTCCAAAGAGTAGTCAATGTTCTGTAAACATGAGCAATTCCAGGAGTTTTATTGGCAGCTTGCACACAAGCCAACTGCAGTAAGTGACAGTGGCAGTGTATAAACAGAGCGTGAGGAGTATGTTTCTTGATACGTGCCTGAACCCCGGTCTTTCGTCCAGAAAAAGTTGCAGCTCCATCAAATCCCAATCCAACTATTCTTCCGACTTGTAGACCTTTCTTCTTTAAACAATCGATGAGATTAGAATAGATGGTCTCTGCATCAGCCTTCTTCAATGGAATAAGCTCCAGAAAGCACTCTACTGGTACACCATCTTCCTCCCAGCGGCAAAACACAGACAATTCTTCTACGTTGGTGACATCTGTGCACTCATCTGCCATGAGGCTGTACATAGGTGCCTTTTGAAGTCGCTTCAGAATCGACTCCTCCACCCATGTCCCCAATGATTCGATGAATTCAACCACAGCCACTCTTGATGTGTACACAGCATTTCTTGGTGCAGTTTCTAAGAATTGCTTCAAATGTTGGCTGCCACATCGAACCACCACGTCAACCAGCTTCTCAAATTTTGTCGAATGTGCAACTTGTTCTTTCGTAAGAAAATGAGTGAGTAGGATCAGGCACTTCACTGCAGCTCTGTTCTGAGCTCTTTTGCGAGCTAAAACATTCTGGAGTTGCTGTACAACTGTTCCACCTTTGGCTGCTCCTTTAGCTGCAAAAAGAGCTTGAGTTGCATGGATATGGAAGTCACTTCTCGCATGAGCTTTCATTTTTTCAACAGCTTTCTTCCAATTTCTGCAAGGTTGTGTGACCCACACTCCTCCAGTACGCTGCAGACCAGATTGCTTGCAAACCTTGCAAAAGGCACCATCGCTATCCTCGTCATAATAGAGCCAACTGAAATCTTTCTCCCAGCTCTTAGAGTATTTTCTCTTCGTGGATACAGAAGAGCGGTGTTTGTTTTGCTTGCTTTTCTTTGAAGGTGGAGGACTAAGGCTAGGACTAGATGCCTCGACATGCTCAGAGCTATCTGTTCTGCTATCTTCGCTATCGCTGCTATTAGCATGAGAAGAGGCTTGAGAAGTACTTGCAAAGTATGAGCGAATATCCATATTAATATGAAGAGAAATCAGCTAGTAAGGTTTCTTTTATAGAGACTTTAAGACCATGACATAATGGACTGAGTTAAAAATACTGAGAGAGAGTGGGAAAGAAGGAGGGAACTGAAGAAGTGACAAACCTACAAAGGAGAACACGTGGTGGCGTGTGATGACATCATGTCTAAGATTAGACTTGAAGACCATGACATAATGGACTGAGTTAAAAATACTGAGAGAGAGGGAGTGGGAAAGAAGGAGAAACAAAAGAAGTGACAAACCTACAAAGGAGAGCACGTGGTGGTGTGTGATGTCATCGTGTCATGACACATGCTCTCCTTTTTCCAAGCAGCTACAATATCATGAGAAATATATACAGTCTAGCCATAGTTCGGTATAGCATAATGCCATTGGTAGTCAGTCAAAATAGCTATCCTCAGACATTGTAAAAGCAAAAAAATATATGGGGGGATCTTCCCCCCAGACCCCCCTTTTACGACTTATGAACATGTTAAGAAAATATTAACAAAAATTAGGGCACCAAGTGACCAACCATTTCCACCCCCCCCCCCCCCCCCCCCCCCTAGAGAACTAGAGAAAAATTGTGTATGAAACCTGTTGTCCATGATTTTGTAAGAAAATGCATGGAATGCAACATAATTCGATTTCACAAAAGCCCACCTCCATTATACGAGTGACAAGTGACTATATCTAATCTATATATGCTGATTGCCGTAGCATGCAACTTCAGCAAATATTTAAGATGGAATGTTGTACTAAAGATTTTAGAAAAAGTGCATGCCATCATAAGTAGCAGCTATATATACAGTTAGTACTGCAAAAATACCTGTGGGTAAAACACTTTCGTACTCCACGCGGAAGCCCAGGGTGCACGTCCCCTTTCCGCACCATCCAGGCTCTCCGCCCACCCTTATTTTTCCATATCTCAAGTTCGCCCCCCCTTGGCAAAATTTCTGTATACAACCCTGCTATCTATAACTAACTAGCTTTATACTACATCACGTTATCTGTGGCTAATCTGATTGGTTAATAACTATAGGTTACATAGGCGCGTAACCTACACTTTTAACCGCATGTAGTTTGGCGCGTGCGCAATGTAGTATAAGTAAGATAGCCTATACAAAAGAGTCGGTTATGCGCCAGTGTAACCTATTCGTTTGCTGTTACATTCCTCGGCTTTGCCTCGGGGTAACCGCAAACTCGGAGGTTACATAGGCGCATAACCGACTCTTTTGTATAGGCTATCCTATACATAAATACCTAGCTATAACTTACTAGATATTACTAGCAATACCTAGCTATAACTAACTAGCTATTATAGCAATACCTAGCTATAACTAACTAGCTATTATAGCAATACCTAGCTATAACTAACCTAGCTATAACTAACTAGCTATTAGCAATACCTAGCTATAACTAACTAGCTATAATTAACTATAACTAACTAGCTATAACTAACTAGCTATAACTAACTAGCTATAATTAACTATAACTAACTAGCTATAACTAACTAGCTATTAGCAATACCTAGCTATAACTAACTAGCTATAATTATCTATAACTAACTAGCAGCAATAACTACAATCGTAAACAATTTTAGTATATACAAATATTCCAATGCTTGTAGCAACGAATCTGCTAATCAACTATAGGAAAGAGGTTTGGCTATCGTCGACAACAAAATCAGAAGAGCTCACAAGCTATTCTATAATTAGAATTAGGTTAGAGTGTCGTTCTCAACAACATGTGTGCTAGGTGTGGTATATATAGAACATCTCTATGTATGCTAGCAACTCTAGTGTAGGTGTGGTATATATAGAACATCTCTATGGTATGCTAGCAACTCTACAACACTACATGTGTGCTAGGTGTGGTATATATAGAACATCTCTATGCTATGCTAGCAGCTCTAGTGTAGGTGTGGTATATATAGAACATCTCTATGGTATGCTAGCAACTCTACAACACTACATGTGTGCTAGGTGTGGTATATATAGAACATCTCTATGCTATGCTAGCAGCTCTAGTGTAGGTGTGGTATATATAGAACATCTCTATGGTATGCTAGCAACTCTACAACACTACATGTGTGCTAGGTGTGGTATATATAGAACATCTCTATGCTATGCTAGCAGCTCTAGTGTAGGTGTGGTATATATAGAACATCTCTATGGTATGCTAGCAACTCTACAACACTACATGTGTGCTAGGTGTGGTATATATAGAACATCTCTATGCTATGCTAGCAGCTCTACAACACAACATGTGTGCTAGATGTGGTATATATAGAACATCTCTATGCTATGCTAGCAGCTCTAGTGTAGGTGTGGTATATATAGAACATCTCTATGCTATGCTAGCAACTCTAGTGTAGGTGTGGTATATATAGAACATCTCTATGCTATGCTAGCAACTCTAGTGTAGGTGTGGTATATATAGAACATCTCTAGTAGTTCTCCTGAGGAACTCTTGCCAAGTAAGTGAAGGAGCTGTCCACTGGCTGGCTCAACAACAAGGTGTGGTATGTGCCAGTTAGTGAGATATAGGAGTGTAGGTTGTTGGTTGGTCTCAATGTTTGCTTAAAAACAAGCAACAAGCAACAACAACAAGCAACAGCAACAAGCAACAAGTATAACAAACAAAAAAAGGTTTTATTTAGAAGCAAAAATAAAAGCAACTATGTCAGTCAAGGACCCATGTAGACCACACCCATCTAGATGGACCCATGTAGACCACACCCATCTAGATTGACCCATGTAGACCACACCCATCTAGATTGACCCATGTAGACCACACCCAGCTAGATGAACCCAAGTAGACCACACCCAGCTAGATGGACCCATGTAGACCACACCCAGCTAGATGGACCCATGTAGACCACACCCAGCTAGATGGACCCATGTAGACCACACCCAGCTAGATGGACCCATGTAGACCACACCCAGCTAGATGGACCCATGTAGACCACACCCAGCTAGATGGACCCATGTAGACCACACCCAGCTAGATGGACCCATGTAGACCACACCCAGCTAGATGGACCCATGTAGACCACACCCAGCTAGATGGACCCATGTAGACCACACCCAGCTAGATGGACCCATGTAGACCACACCTAGCTAGATGGACCAATGTGGACCGCAAGACACACCCTCACCCCTGGATACTCGAGTAATAAGACACCCTCACACCTGGATACCAGAGTAATAAGACACCCCTACACTCACCCCTGGATACTCGAGTTATAAGACACCCTCACACCTGGATACTAGAGTAATAAGACACCCCTACACTCACCCCTGGATACTCGAGTAATAAGACACCCTCACACCTGGATACTAGAGTAATAAGACACCCTCACCCCTGGATACTAGACTAATAAGACACACTCACCCCTGGATACTAGAGTATTAAGACACCCTCACCCCTGGATACTAGAGTAATAAGATACACCCTAAAGTAATGTTCAAAGTAAACCACACCCATTATTGGCCGGCATGAGCCTGACTTACCTCGACCATCTGTTTCACATGTTTGCTGAGAGTATCGATGTCCAAGCTAGACTGTCTCCCTGCGGCCCACTCCGAGAACTTGGGCAAGATAGTCTCATGAACCACAGGTTCCTTGCCAGTGCCTTTCTGTCGAGGTTCCCTCGCCCAAGACAGTTCCTCGAGGGCATTGTCGTTCATGTTGCTCTGGTTAATGGCTACCTGCGGCAGATGACAGTATGCGAGCACACACTAGCACAGCCAGTCACATCAATGCAACATGTGGCAGCAACCAGCTAGTGCAGACTAGCAGAGCCAGCCACATCACCACAACATGTGGCAGCAACAAGCTAGTGCAGACTAGCAGAGCCAGCCACATCACCACAACATGTGGCAGCAACAAGCTGGTGCAGTCTAGCACAGCCAGCCACATCACTACAACATGTGGCAGCAACAAGCTAGTGCAGACTAGCAGAGCCAGCCACATCACCACAACATGTGGCAGCAACCAGCTAGTGCAGACTAGCACAGCCAGCCACATCACTACAACATGTGGCAGCAACAAGCTAGTGCAGACTAGCAGAGCCAGCCACATCACCACAACATGTGGCAGCAACAAGCTAGTGCAGACTAGCAGAGCCAGCCACATCACCACAACATGTGGCAGCAACAAGCTAGTGCAGACTAGCAGAGCCAGCCACATCACTACAACATGTGGCAGCAACAAGCTAGTGCAGACTAGCAGAGCCAGCCACATCACCACAACATGTGGCAGCAACCAGCTAGTGCAGACTAGCAGAGCCAGCCACATCACAACAACATGTGGCAGCAACAAGCTAGTGCAGACTAGCAGAGCCAGCCACATCCCTACAACATGTGGCAGCAACAAGCTAGTGCAGACTAGCAGAGCCAGCCACATCCCTACAACATGTGGCAGCAACAAGCTAGTGCAGACTAGCAGAGCCAGCCACATCACTGCAACATGTGGCAGCAACAAGCTAGTGCTGACTAGCAGAGCCAGCCACATCACTACAACATGTGGCAGCAACCAGCTAGTGCAGACTAGCAGAGCCAGCCACATCACTGCAACATGTGGCAGCAACAAGCTAGTGCAGACTAGCAGAGCCAGCCACATCACTACAACATGTGGCAGCAACAAGCTAGTGCAGACTAGCAGAGCCAGCCACATCACCACAACATGTGGCAGCAACAAGCTAGTGCAGACTAGCAGAGCCAGCCACATCCCTACAACATGTGGCAGCAACCAGCTAGTGCAGACTAGCAGAGCCAGCCACATCCCTACAACATGTGGCAGCAACAAGCTAGTGCAGACTAGCAGAGCCAGCCACATCACCACAACATGTGGCAGCAACAAGCTAGTGCAGTCTAGCAGAGCCAGCCACATCCCTACAACATGTGGCAGCAACCAGCTAGTGCAGACTAGCAGAGCCAGCCACATCCCTACAACATGTGGCAGCAACAAGCTAGTGCAGACTAGCAGAGCCAGCCACATCACCACAACATGTGGCAGCAACAAGGCTAGTGCAGTCTAGCAGAGCCAGCCACATCCCTACAACATGTGGCAGCAACAAGCTAGTGCAGACTAGCAGAGCCAGCCACATCACCACAACATGTGGCAGCAACAAGCTAGTGCAGACTAGCAGAGCCAGCCACATCACCACAACATGTGGCAGCAACAAGCTAGTGCAGACTAGCACAGACAGCCACATCACCACAACATGTGGCAGCAACACGCTAGTGCAGACTAGCAGAGCCAGCCACATCACCACAACATGTGGCAGCAACCAGCTAGTGCAGATTAGCAGAGCCAGCCACATCCCTACAACATGTGGCAGCAACAAGCTAGTGCAGATTAGCAGAGCCAGCCACATCACCACAACATGTGGCAGCAACAAGCTAGTGCAGACTAGCACAGCCAGCCACATCACTACAACATGTGGCAGCAACCAGCTAGTGCAGATTAGCAGAGCCAGCCACATCCCTACAACATGTGGCAGCAACAAGCTAGTGCAGATTAGCAGAGCCAGCCACATCACTACAACATGTGGCAGCAACCAGCTAGTGCAGTCTAGCAGAGCCAGCCACATCCCTACAACATGTGGCAGCAACCAGCTAGTGCAGATTAGCAGAGCCAGCCACATCCCTACAACATGTGGCAGCAACAAGCTAGTGCAGATTAGCAGAGCCAGCCACATCACCACAACATGTGGCAGCAACAAGCTAGTGCAGACTAGCACAGCCAGCCACATCACTACAACATGTGGCAGCAACCAGCTAGTGCAGATTAGCAGAGCCAGCCACATCCCTACAACATGTGGCAGCAACAAGCTAGTGCAGATTAGCAGAGCCAGCCACATCACTACAACATGTGGCAGCAACCAGCTAGTGCAGTCTAGCAGAGCCAGCCACATCCCTACAACATGTGGCAGCAACCAGCTAGTGCAGACTAGAACAGCCAGCCACATCACTACAACATGTGGCAGCAACCAGCTAGTGCAGACTAGCAGAGCCAGCCACATCACTGCAACATGTGTCAGCAACCAGCTAGTGCAGACTAGCAGAGCCAGCCACATCACCACAACATGTGGCAGCAACAAGCTAGTGCAGACTAGCAGAGCCAGCCACATCCCTACAACATGTGTCAGCAACAGAAACAGATGCACACACAAGCATAATATAATATTATTAGCAAACAAGAGCATTATCATAGCAAAAAAAATGTTTTCCTACTTTACATGGTAAAGGATCACCAAATTGTACAATGGGTAGGTAGCTAGTTTTGTATGTGTGTATATTTGTGTGTATATGGGGGGGGGGGGGGGGGGGGCATTTTTTAATTTTTTTTTTAACTTATGGTTACCACTTTAGAGCTCCATAGATTCTGCAAACTTCACTGTATGGACTTGATATATATAGCTCAAAAGATAGGTCTCTCTGTGTGCTCTCTTTTGATACTAAAATATTTTTCATCGGTATAACTATAGTCAAGTTACTAGACCTAAAGTGGAGGGACCTGAATGCCTGAAACCTCCACATAAATATCTTCAGATTGTAAAAAGTGCTAAAGATTTGAGAATTAGCACCAGTGGCTAGAGGAAGCCCTACTCTATGCAATGAGGGTTTTCATTAGGCGCTAAAACCTAAGTACGCGGTCAAGCGTGTGGGTGGAAAATGAGTTTTATGGATTATTAACGAAATTCAAACGAAATTCATTTTCCACCCGCACGCTTGACCACATACTTACATTTTAACGCCTAATGAAAACACTCATTGAAAAGAGGAGGGCTCTCTAGCCACTGGTGCTAATTTCAAATCTTTAGCACTTTGCAATCTGGAGATATTTATGCGGAGGTTTCAGGCATTCAGGTTTTTGAGGGTCCCTCCACTTGTAGCTCCCGTAACTTTGCTATAGTTATACGTATGAAAAATATTTTAGTATCAACAGAGAACACAAATAGAGACCTATCTTTTGAGCTATATATCAAGTCCATAGAGCTATATATCAAGTTCATACCATGAAGTTTACGGAATCTATGGAGTTATAAAGTGGTACACACACACACACACAAAAAACAAACCATGTGGGTCATTCCCCCCAAAAAAATGCATGAGCCACATATATATGTATATATTGGGCCACATATATATGTATATATTGGACCACATATATATGTATATATTGGGCCACATATATATGTATATATTGGGCCACATATATATGTATATATTGGGCCACATATATATGTATATATTGAGCCACATATATATGTATATATTGAGCCACATATATATGTATATATTGGGCCACATATATATGTATATATTGAGCCACATATATATGTATATATTGGGCCACATATATATGTATATATTGAGCCACATATATATGTATATATTGGGCCACATATATATGTATATATTGAGCCACATATATATGTATATATTGAGCCACATATATATGTATATATTGAGCCACATATATATGTATATATTGGGCCACATATATATGTATATATTGGGCCACATATATATGTATATATTGAGCCACATATATATGTATATATTGAGCCACATATATATGTATATATTGGGCCACATATATATGTATATATTGATCCACATATATATGTATATATTGAGCCACATATATATGTATATATTGAGCCACATATATATGTATATATTGGGCCACATATATATGTATATATTGAGCCACATATATATGTATATATTGGGCCACATATATATGTATATATTGGGCCACATATATATGTATATATTGAGCCACATATATATGTATATATTGGGCCACATGTACATGTATATAGCTAATTATCGTGCTACTTGGTGTGGGGAGCTTCAGATGTCTTATGAGAGGCCACACCCCCTATTTAACACTTGGTACACTCCAGGAACTTACTCGCAAAATGCGCATGTGGTCGGTGTCCACTTGGAAGGTGGTCACTTTCTTCTGCGCGAAGTGGATGTTGGACAAGGTGGTCCACAGAAGTCTGTACTTGGGCAAGTTCAACTGTTCAGAGGAGATGTAGTCTTTGCCCTGGGCATCAATGGCCACCAGATCCTTCAGCACGATGCCACTAAGAACCCAACAAGACAGCAATGTGAAGCTGGCTGAGAGGGGTCTAGCATGGGGGGCCAGGGCTCTGAGGAGGGGGCCAGGGGTCAGAGGAGGGGCCCAGCCTACTAGAGACTCACAGCAGAGACACATGAAGTCATGCTCTATATAGTGTATGGATGGCTAAGAGGGTCAGAGGAGGAGGGCCAGCCTACTAGAGACTCACAGACACATGAAGTCATGCTCTATATAGTGTATGGATGGCTAAGAGGGTCAGAGGAGGAGGGCCAGCCTACTAGAGACTCACAGTACAGGCACATGGAATTCGTGGTCAAGACAAGCCACAGATTGTCTGTAATTAGAATAATTGTGATGAGAACTAAAGAAGTTGTTCACAGCCTCCAGCTCTGTGAGTTTGTTCCTGTCTACTCTGGCCCAGGTCTGGTTGAGTCTGCGTATGGAGAAGTGGTTGAGGCCGCCCACTACAGCAAGCAGCGCATTGTAGCAGTGCAGCTGCAGCAGATGCTACAGGGGAGACAACAACATCGAGTTAAAGTCAGTGGGTGACGTCAAGTGAAGTCTTGAGAGACATCATCATTTAGATAAAGTCAGTAGGTGACATCTTGTGGTGTCTTGAGAGACAACATCGAGTTAAAGTCAGTGGGCGATGTCAAGTAATGTCTTGAGAGACAACTACATCGAGTTAAAGTCAGTGGGTGACATCAAACGGTGTCTTGAGACATCATTGAGTTAAAGTCAGTGGGTGACGTCAAGTAGCGTCTTGAGAGACAACAACATCGAGTTAAAGTCAGTGGCTGACATCAAACGGTGTCTTGAGACATCATCGAGTTAAAGTCAGTGGGTGAGATCAAGTGGTGTCTTGAGAGACAACATCGAGTTAAAGTCAGTGGGCGATGTCAAGTAATGTCTTGAGAGACAACTACATCGAGTTAAAGTCAGTGGGTGACATCAAACGGTGTCTTGAGAAATCATTGAGTTAAAGTCAGTGGGTGAGATCAAGTGGTGTCTTGAGAGACAACAACATCGAGTTAAAGTCAGTGGGCGATGTCAAGTGGTGTCTTGAGAGACAACATGATTGAGTTAAAGTCAGTGGGTGACGTCAAGTGATGTCTTGAGAGACATCATTGAGTTAAAGTCAGTGGGTGAGATCAAGTGGTGTCTTGAGAGACAACATCGAGTTAAAGTCAGTGGGTGACATCAAATGGTGTCTTGAGAGACAACATCATAGAGTTAAAGTTAGTGGGTGACGTCAAGTGATGTCTTGAGAGACATCATTGAGTTAAAGTCAGTGGGTGACATCAAGTGGTGTCTTGAGAGACAACATCGAGTTAAAGTCAGTGGGTGATGTCAAGTGATGTCTTGACAACATCATTGAGTTAAAGTCAGTGGGTGACATCAAGTGGTGTCTTGAGAAAACATTGAGTTAAAGTCAGTGGGTGGTGTTAAGTGGTGTCTTGAGACAACAACATCGAGTTAAAGTCAGTGGGTGACATCAAATGGTGTCTTGAGAGACAACAACATCGAGTTAAAGTCAGTGGGTGACGTTAAGTGGTGTGTTGAGAGAAAACATTGAGTTAAAGTCAGTGGGTGGTGTTAAGTGGTGTCTTGAGACAACAACATCGAGTTAAAGTCAGTGGGTGACATCAAATGGTGTCTTGAGAGACAACATCGAGTTAAAGTCAGTGGGTGACATCAAGTGCTGTACCTTGGTGCATTCGATGAACTTCTCCACGATGTCGGCCCTCTTGACTATGGTGAGCTCCCGCAGAATGTTGCATACCACCCAGATGGTCAGTCCATTAAATAGTTGGATGCACTCCTCAATGTGGGGCGTGGCCTCAGTGGGCTTGGCGGCATGGGCGTACAGACAGAACTCCTGCAGCTGATGGGTGGAGCCACAAGAAGAGAAACTAGTTAGCACTATTTGTATAAAATACAAACACAGCCTGAACCCTGACCTCTGTGTACCATTATCACACCACGTATGCTGCCCCTAGCCTGCTGGTATCAGGCACACACCTCCCCTAGCCTGCTGGTATCAGGCACACACCTCCCCTAGCCCTGCTGGTGTCAGGCACACACCTCCCCTAGCCTGCTGGTATCAGGCACACACCTCCCCTAGCCCTGCTGGTGTCAGGCGCACACCTCCCCTAGCCTGCTGGTGTTAGGCACACACCTCCCCTAGCCTGCTGGTGTCAGGCACACACCTCCCCTAGCCATGCTGGTGTCAGGCACATGCCTCCCCTAGCCTGCTGGTGTTAGGCACACACCTCCCCTAGCCTGCTGGTGTCAGGCACACACCTCCCCTAGCCCTGCTGGTATCAGGCACACACCTTCCCTAGCCCTGCTGGTGTCAGACACACACCTCCCCCAGCCCTGCTGGTGTTAGGCACACACCTCCCCTAGCCCTGCTGGTATCAGGCACACACCTCCCCTAGCCCTGCTGGTGTCAGGCACACACCTCCCCTAGCCCTGCTGGTGTCAGGCACACATCTCTCTAGCCCTGTTGGTGTCAGGCACACACCTCCCTAGCCATGCTGGTGTCAGGCACACACCTCCCCTAGCCATGCTGGTTGTCAGGCACACACCTCCCCTAGCCATGCTGGCCAGGCACACAACTCTATGGATAGGTATAGGGAAGTGATAGTTGTTGATTGATTTGAAAAGAGGACAGGTCCCCATATATGTCCTCACAGGAAGCACCAGGTCCCCATATATGTCCCCACAGGAAGCACCAGGTCCCCATATACTGTATGTCCTCACAGGAAGCACCAGGTCCCCATATATGTCCCCACAGGAAGCACCAGGTCCCCATATATGTCCCCACAGGAAGCACCAGGTTCCCATATATGTCCCCACAGGAAGCACCAGGTCCCCATATATGTCCCCACAGGAAGCACTAGGTCCCCATATATGTCCCCACAGGAAGCACCAGGTCCCCATATATGTCCTCACAGGAAGCACCAGGTCCCCATATATGTCCTCACAGGAAGCACCAGGTCCCCATATATGTCCACACAGGAAGCACCAGGTCCCCATATATGTCCCCACAGGAAGCACCAGGTCCCCATATATGTCCCCACAGGAAGCACCAGGTCCTCCTCACAGGAAGCACCAGGTCCCCATATATGTCCCCACAGGAAGCACCAGGTCCCCATATATGTCCTCACAGGAAGCACCAGGTCCCCATATATGTCCTCACAGGAAGCACCAGGTCCCCATATATGTCCTCACAGGAAGCACCAGGTCCCCATATATGTCCACACAGGAAGCACCAGGTCCCCATATATGTCCCCACAGGAAGCACCAGGTCCCCATATATGTCCCCACAGGAAGCACCAGGTCCCCATATATGTCCTCACAGGAAGCACCAGGTCCCCATATATGTCCCCACAGGAAGCACCAGGTCCTCCTCACAGGAAGCACCAGGTCCCCATGTCCCCACAGAAAGCACCAGGTCCCCATATATGTCCCCACAGGAAGCACCAGGTCCCCATATATGTCCACACAGGAAGCACCAGGTCCCCATATATGTCCCCACAGGAAGCACCAGGGCCCCATATATGTCCTCACAGGAAGCACCAGGGCCCCATATATGTCCACACAGGAAGCACCAGGCCCCCATATATTTCCCCATAGGGAAGCACCAGGTCCGCATAGGGGAGCATTGGGCACCCAAAGGGCAGCACAGGCCCCCACAGGGGAGCATGGGGCCTCCACAGGGGAGCACTGGGCCCTGACTGTATGTACAACATGACCAAACTGACAAAGCTGACCTCATGAACCCTCAGGTGATGACAACTCACTGGCACTTTCCTGAAGAGGTGTGAGTCAATGGAGCACATGATCCCCGCGAGATCACTGGCTGAGGTGGCCTCAAAACCCAAACTAGGACGTCTGAATGAATTCATACTGGAAGAAGGCGTCGGCTTCGGAGTCCACTCAGGATACTCTGCCCTGCAGCATGATATCCACACACACACTTACACATAGCACTCTGGCCACTCCCATGCAGCACTCCTCCACACACACACACTAGCTGTATATCTGCTGGAGGAGTCATGAAGTTGTCCACACACACACTAGCTGTATATCTGCTGGAGGAGTCATGAAGTTGTCTACACACACACTAGCTGTATATCTGCTGGAGGAGTCATGAAGTTGTCTACACACACACTAGCTGTATATCTGCTGGAGGAGTCATGAAGTTGTCTACACACACACTAGCTGTATATCTGCTGGAGGAGTCATGAAGTTGTCTACACACACACTAGCTGTATATCTGCTGGAGGAGTCATGAAGTTGCCCATACACACACTAGCTGTATATCTGCTGGAGGAGTCATGAAGTTGCCCATACACACACTAGCTGTATATCTGCTGGAGGAGTCATGAAGTTGCCCATACACACACTAGCTGTATATCTGCTGGAGGAGTCATGAAGTTGTCTACACACACACTAGCTGTATATCTGCTGGAGGAGTCATGAAGTTGCCCATACACACACTAGCTGTATATCTGCTGGAGGAGTCATGAAGTTGTCTACACACACACTAGCTGTATATCTGCTGGAGGAGATGAAGTTGTCTACACACACACTAGCTGTATATCTGCTGGAGGAGTCATGAAGTTGCCTACACACACACTAGCTGTATATCTGCTGGAGGAGTCATGAAGTTGTCTACACACACACTAGCTGTATATCTGCTGGAGGAGTCATGAAGTTGTCTACACACACACTAGCTGTATATCTGCTGGAGGAGTCATGAAGTTGTCTACACACACACTAGCTGTATATCTGCTGGAGGAGTCATGAAGTTGTCTACACACACACTAGCTGTATATCTGCTGGAGGAGTCATGAAGTTGTCTACACACACACTAGCTGTATATCTGCTGGAGGAGTCATGAAGTTGTCTACACACACACTAGCTGTATATCTACTGGAGGAGTCATGAAGTTGTCCACACACACACTAGCTGTATATCTGCTGGAGGAGTCATGAAGTTGCCTACACACACACTAGCTGTATATCTGCTGGAGGAGTCATGAAGTTGTCTACACACACACTAGCTGTATATCTGCTGGAGGAGTCATGAAGTTGCCCATACACACACTAGCTGTATATCTACTGGAGGAGTCATGAAGTTGTCCACACACACACTAGCTGTATATCTGCTGGAGGAGTCATGAAGTTGCCTACACACACACTAGCTGTATATCTGCTGGAGGAGTCATGAAGTTGTCTACACACACACTAGCTGTATATCTGCTGGAGGAGTCATGAAGTTGTCTACACACACACTAGCTGTATATCTGCTGGAGGAGTCATGAAGTTGTCTACACACACACTAGCTGTATATCTGCTGGAGGAGTCATGAAGTTGTCTACACACACACTAGCTGTATATCTGCTGGAGGAGTCATGAAGTTGTCTACACACACACTAGCTGTATATCTGCTGGAGGAGTCATGAAGTTGTCTACACACACACTAGCTGTATATCTGCTGGAGGAGTCATGAAGTTGTCCACACACACACTAGCTGTATATCTGCTGGAGGAGTCATGAAGTTGTCCACACACACACTAGCTGTATATCTGCTGGAGGAGTCATGAAGTTGTCTACACACACACTAGCTGTATATCTGCTGGAGGAGTCATGAAGTTGTCTACACACACACTAGCTGTATATCTGCTGGAGGAGGCATGAAGTTGTCCACACACACACTAGCTGTATATCTGCTGGAGGAGTCATGAAGTTGTCCACACACACACTAGCTGTATATCTGCTGGAGGAGTCATGAAGTTGCCCATACACACACTAGCTGTATATCTGCTGGAGGAGTCATGAAGTTGTCTACACACACACTAGCTGTATATCTGCTGGAGGAGTCATGAAGTTGTCCACACACACACTAGCTGTATATCTGCTGGAGGAGTCATGAAGTTGTCTACACACACACTAGCTGTATATCTGCTGGAGGAGTCATGAAGTTGTCCACACACCTTCACTCTTGCTAGCTGGAGAGCCATAATAGTAGAAACAGACTTCATCTCCTGGCAACACTTGCCATAGCTACACCACACCTCCCTAGCCTGCTTATACACTTTCCCATTCACACATTGTGTGTGTGTGTATGTGTGTGTGTGTGTGTGTGTGTGTGATAAGTTCATTGGTGGTGTGTGGTGTGTATGTGTGCTGCTGTGTGGTGTGGTGTGGTGTTGGTAGGTGTGTCATAATCTAGAGTACCTACTTTTTAAAGTCTAATTAAAGGGTCACAGAGACGGTACATGCATATATTAATGAGGCCCAGGAAGGAAGGCTTCTGCCTTGCCATAATTCCTGCATACACTGACATTCTGTCGGAGGTGATGACTTCCAGCAGCTCTTCATCGCCACTTTCCCTCATGGCCTCCTGAAGAGCCATAAGTTCCACAGTGAGAGGGCTATAATGCTTGAAATCCTCTGGGAAGTGGTCCATCCAGAACCTGAAGGAATAGACAGACACAAGTCTTCAGATAGAGTACTACACACTTGCTATATGTCTGTAGAGCAGCTCAACAAGCGGAAAAACTGCTCAGACACTTCCTGCTGGCATTCCACAACCTAGCCAGACTAACACAGTCACCATGACAACACATGTCATTAATGCACACTGTGTGGGTGGCAGCGGTGTCTGCATTAGAACTCCCGAAAGTAAAACTTGAACTAGCTGGGCCGACTGGACCCTCTCACCTGTGCCCTAGCTGGGCTGACTGGACCCTCTCACCTGCCCTAGCTGGGCTGACTGGACCCTCTCACCTGTGCCCTAGCTGGGCTGACTGGACCCTCTCACCTGCCCTAGCTGGGCTGACTGGACCCTCTCACCTGTGCCCTAGCTGGGCTGACTGGACCCTCTCACCTGTGCCCTAGCTGGGCTGACTGGACCCTCTCACCTGTGCCCTAGCTGGGCTGACTGGAACCTAATAAGGTCTGTCCAAACTGCACACAAAACTAGATCCATACTACATAGTTCCTTGGGCTGGTTAAGGTCTAGACGTCCACAGCCAGTGTGCAGTACCTCTTGTCTACTATAGAGTTATTGCTAGCTATAGAGACAAGTTACTGCACACTGAGCTAGCTATAGAGACAGAGTTGCTACACACTGAGCTAGCTATAGAGACAAGAGTTACTGCACTGAGGTAGCTATAGAGACAAGAGTTACTGCACTGAGGTAGCTATAGAGACAAGAGTTACTGCACACTGAGCTAGCTATAGAGACAAGAGTTACTGCACACTGAGCTAGCTATATAGAGACAGAGTTATTGCACACTGAGCTAGCTATAGAGACAAGAGTTACTGCACACTGAGCTAGCTATAGAGACAAGAGTTACTGCACACTGAGCTAGCTATAGAGACAAGAGTTACTACACATTGAGCAAGCTATAGAGACAAGAGTTACTACACACTGAGCTAGCTATAGAGACAAGAGTTACTGCACATCTATATAGAGACAAGAGTTACTGCACATCTATATAGAGACAAGAGTTACTGCACACTGAGCTAGCTATAGAGACAAGAGTTACTGCACACTGAGCTAGCTATAGAGACAAGAGTTACTACACACCGAGCTAGCTATAGAGACAAGAGTTACTGCACACTGAGCTAGCTATATAGAGACAAGAGTTACTGCACACTGAGCTAGCTATAGAGACAAGAGTTACTACACATTGAGCTAGCTATAGAGACAAGAGTTACTGCACATCTATATAGAGACAAGAGTTACTGCACACTGAGCTAGCTATAGAGACAAGAGTTACTGCACACTGAGCTAGCTATAGAGACAAGAGCTACTGCACACTGAGCTAGCTATAGAGACAAGAGTTACTGCACACTGAGCTAGCTATAGAGACAAGAGTTACTACACATTGAGCTAGCTATAGAGACAAGAGTTACTGCACATCTATATAGAGACAAGAGTTACTGCACACTGAGCTAGCTATAGAGACAAGAGTTACTGCACACTGAGCTAGCTATAGAGACAAGAGCTACTGCACACTGAGCTAGCTATAGAGACAAGAGTTACTACACATTGAGCTAGCTATAGAGACAAGAGTTACTACACATTGAGCTAGCTATAGAGACAAGAGTTACTGCACACTGAGCTAGCTATAGAGACAAGAGTTACTGCACACTGAGCTAGCTATAGAGACAAGAGTTACTACACATTGAGCTAGCTATAGAGACAAGAGTTACTGCACATCTATATAGAGACAAGAGTTACTGCACACTGAGCTAGCTATAGAGACAAGAGTTACTACACACTGAGCTAGCTATAGAGACAAGAGTTACTGCACACTGAGCTAGCTATAGAGACAAGAGTTACTACACACTGAGCTAGCTATAGAGACAAGAGTTACTGCACACTGAGCTAGCAAGAGTTACTACACACTGAGCTACATGTAGCTATAGAGACAAGATTTACTGCACACTGAGCTAGCTATAGAGACAAGAGTTACTGCACACTGAGCTAGCTATAGAGACAAGAGTTATTAATAAGACTTCTCACAGCTGTGGCACACATGATGACTATGCCCTCTTGATGCCCTGAGGTTTCACACCAAGAAAATGCTCGGATCAGACTCTGACCTGAAGGCTAGTGCTACTGACACACCTGCAGGTCATGCATCAGACTCTGACCTGAAGGCTAGTGCTACTGAACTCTTCCTCAGATGAGAGGCCTCACTCACAGCACCGTCATCCTCCACACTCAGCAGTAGGTCCACACTAGTAGAGTACCTATACACACACACACATACACATCACACACACACACACAAATATGCACACACACAATAATACACACATGCATGCATACACGCACATGTACATACATATGTATTGTATATACACACACATGCACATACACACATATATACATACATATACCCACATACATACATATACATGCATGCATACACACACTCGTCCGTACATACATATGTGCGTATACACACACATGCACATACCACATGTATACATACATATACACACATACATACGTGCATGCATACACACATACATGCATGCATGCACACACACATACATGTACATGCATGCATGCACAGAGCCTACCCATCGAGTCTTGCACATCAACAAGAGAAACATTCCAATTAGGGCCAGCAGAAGAGACTCTCTTCCAGTCCAGTCATGAACATGCACCACCAAAGCAGAGTCATCTCACACACACACACACACACACACACACTACATGCACACACACACACACACACACTACATGCACACACACACTGGGCCCACACTATGTTAGTTTACATGACAATAGGTGCTGCAAGAGGGCGTGTGCCTATATACAGCGTTGGAGACAGGCCTGGTAAAGGACTCCAAAATAGATGACTGGTGTTGCTAGCAGGGCTTAAGCAAGGAGATGACTGGTGTTGCTAGCAGTGAAGCCTGGAGATGACTGGTGTTGCTAGCAGTGAAGCCTGGAGATGACTGGTGTTGCTAGCAGTGAAGCCTGGAGATGACTGGTGTTGCTAGCAGTGAAGCCTGGAGATGACTGGTGTTGCTAGCAGTGAAGCCTGGAGATGACTGGTGTTGCTAGCAGTGAAGCCTGGAGATGACTGGTGTTGCTAGCAGTGAAGCCTGCAGATGACTGGCGTTGCTAGCAGTGAAGCCTGGAGATGACTGGCGTTGCTAGCAGTGAAGCCTGGAGATGACTGGCGTTGCTAGCAGTGAAGCCTGGAGATGACTGGCGTTGCTAGCAGTGAAGCCTGGAGATGACTGGTGTTGCTAGCAGGGCTTAAGCTTGGTGGCAGTTGCCTGGAAGAGAGGGCAACAATGTAATGCATAGAGGGTTATGAGCTCTAGGATGGTGGTGCATAGAGGGTTATCAGTGGAGGGGAGCGATCCTACTCTAATGCATGTAGGGATGGTAATTGATACTACGGCGAGGTCATACTATGGCTGGGTCATACTATGGCTGGGTCATACTATGGCGAGGTCATACAGTGAGGTCATACTAAGGCGAGGTCATACTATGGCAATGTCATACTATGGCGGGGTCATACTATGGTGGGGTTATACTATGGTGGGTTCATACTATGGTGGGTTCATACTATGGCGGAGTCATACTATGGCGGGGTCATACTATGGCTGGGTCATACTATGGCTGGGTCACTGTGGGGTCATACTATGGCTGGGTCATACTATGGTGAGGTCATACTATGGCGATGTCATACTATGGCGGGGTCATACTATGGCTGGGTCATACTATGGCGGGGTCATACTATGGCGGGGTCATACTATGGCTGGGTCATACTATGGCTGGGTCATACTATGGCGAGGTCATATGGTGAGGTCATACTAAGGCGATGTCATACTATGCCGGGGTCATACTATGTACTATGGTGGGTTCATACTATGGCGGGGTCATACTATGGCTGGGTCACTATGGTGGGGTCATACTATGGCTGGGTCATAATATGGTGAGGTCATACGGCGAGGTCATACTATGACGGGGTCATACTATGGCGGGTTCATACTATGGCGGGTTCATACTATGGCGGGGTCATACTGTGGCGGAGTCATACTGTGGCGGGGTCATACTATGGCTGGGTCACTATGGTGGGGTCATACTATGGCTGGGTCATACTATGGCTGGGTCATACTATGGCGAGGTCATACGATGAGGTCATACTATGGCGATGTCATATACTATGGTGGGGTCATACTATGGTGGGTTCATACTATGGTGGGTTCATACTATGGCAGGGTCATACTGTGGCTGGGTCATACTATGGCTGGGTCACACTGGCTGGGTCACTATGGCAGGGTCATACTATGGTGGGGCCATACTATGGCTGGGTCATACTATGGCGAGGTCATACGGTGAGGTCATACTATGGCGATGTCATACTATGGCTGGGTCAAACTATGGTGAGGTCATACGGTGAGGTCATACTATGGCGATGTCATACTATGGCGGGGTCATACTATGGCAGGGTCATACTATGGTGGGGTCATACTATGGCTGGGTCACTATGGTGGGGTCATACTATGACGGGGTCATACTATGGCGATGTCATACTATGGTGGGGTCATACTATGGCGGGGTCATACTATGGCGGGGTCATACTATGGCGGGGTCATACTATGGCGGGGTCATACTATGGCTGGGTCATACTATGGTGGGGTCATACTATGGTGGGGTCATACTATGGCGGGTTCATACTATGGCGGGGTCATACTATGGCGTGTCATACTATGGCAGGTCATACTATGGATGGGTCATACTATGGCGGGGTCATACTGTGGCGGGGTCATACTGTGGTGGGGTCATACTATGGTGGGTTCATACTATGGTGGGTTCATACTATGGCGGGGTCATACTATGGCGGGGGTCCTCTGGGGTTTGGCTTGAGCACAGCACCGAGTACAGAGTGCAGCCAGGGGCATTTGCGGAGCTGCGAAGGGTGAGAGGTCATCACACCTCAGACTTCTTGCTCAAGTTCCACTTGTTACAGCGTACATGAAACATTCTGTGGCACTAGAGGCCAGCAGCCGCAAGAAATGGTCAAGCACCAGAACTGCAGGTGTTACACGTGGTGATCAGTATCTGCATGTGTTACATGTGGTGATCAGCTATCTGCAGATGTTACACATTGTGATCAGTATCCGCAGGTGTTACACGTGATCAGCTATCTGCAGATGTTACACGTGGTGATCAGCTATCTGCAGATGTTACACGTAGTGATCAGCTACCTGCAGGTGTTACATGTGCTGATCAGCGAACTGCAGGTGTTAGTGTTGATCAGCTATCTGCAGGTGTTACACGTGGTAAACAGCCTATCTTCAGGTGTTAACATGTGATCAGCTAACTGCAGATGTTACACAGTGATTAGCTATTTTCAGGTGTTAACATGTGGTGATCAGCTAACTGCAGATGTTACACATAGTGATAAGCTATCTGCAGATGGTACACATAGTGATCAGGCTAGCTGAGGATGTTACACATAGTGATAAGCTATCTGCAGATGTTACACATAGTTATCAGCTAGCTAAGGATGTTACACATAGTGATCAGCTAGCTGAAGATGATACACGTGGTGATGAGGTGCTAGCTGAGTGTGCAGGTATAAGGGTATAGTTCGGGGGGAAGAGGGTTGAAAACGCATATTTTTTCTATTTTTTGGGGGGGCCCCAAAAGTGTTCATAATCTGTCTGGAGTTTGAGTTTCAAGTTCCAGAGCAAGTGAATACTTGCATCAGAAGATATAGCCATTTTTATACAGTGCATTATTGTTCCATTTCATTTCATTTCACTTCACATTCGAAAGAGGTTCTCTCCCAGTCTCACCTGGCTACAGTCGGGCGGTCGGCGATGATTGCCTACCCGAAATACAGTTTTTATATATCAAAATGTTGCCAATTTCACGGAGACCCTTACCAGTCGTTTGCGCAATTAATTGGCCAGGCGGGGAAGGGGGTAGTGCGCAACCACTAAGGCGAGCACGTTTTTTTTAGATCACGTGTTTTTTAGTAAGTTTGCCAGAATTACTTGAAAGTATCACACTGTTGAGTTATGGGGAAGAGAACAGAGAAGCATTTTAAACAGAAAGGCCAAGGATTCAAGAAGAGTGACGACAAGAAGAAGAAAGCCCTACAGGCGGATGTTGTTGAGCCTGTTACAGTAGCCGCGCCAGGCAAGTTTTAATGTTTATCTCCATACTAAAAAGTTACTCCTTCCTTTGTTAGTGAGTCTCTTGGATCCTGTAGGTGGGGTAGCGCCTTCTGTGAACCTTCACTTACCTTGCAATCAATTGAAAATGTCTGAAGAGAGGCCAGTTCCAGTTCCAGTGGTGACTATGACCAGGAAGAAGTTGGCTCTTGGATCGTTCAGCTGCTTTTGTGGGTGTTGCTACTGGATGTACTGGCTCTACCTCTTTGGACTCGGGTGGTGTTGGAGAACTAGGTAAGGGTATTCGTTTAATAAACTTAGATAAGCTTAGAGAGGTCATAGAAAGGTGTAATAAGTGTATTCAATGTGGTAGCCGAGCTCCTTTGCAACTGAAGTCCGTAGGGCAGGCATGGTGTCTCTATTTTTGCTTTTTGTTCAAATTGTGGTAACACTCAAGACATCTCAAACCCTGTATCTGTAGAAGCTCATTCTTTGAACATCCAGTCAGTACTGGGTGCTCGCATTGCTGGAATTAGTCATTCTGGTCTGGAAGACATCACTGCAGTCATGGATATGTTGCCCCCTCTTAGTTCCACTTGTTTTTTAAAAAATATACTACATGTAGGTCAATAGGGAGTGACGCAAATGCAGTAACAGAGAGTATTATGTTGGATGCTGCTCATAGGTTACATGATTTTTATGGGGTTAGGCATGAAGACATCATTGATGTTAGTGTTACTGTTGACGGCACGTGGCATAGATGGGGCCACAAATCAAATTATGGCTTGGTTACGGTGATGTCTTGGGACACTGGAGAAGTTTTAGATTATTATCTTATGTCTAAGTTCTGTCAAGCTTGCGCACGAAGACCTGAAGATGAAACAGAAGCAAGTTACAAAGAATGGTTTGAGGGTCACAAGGTAAATTGTGAAGCCAATTTTGAAGGCTCTTCGGGTTCTATGGAAGTTGTAGGAACACAAGCGTTCAGTGGAGAGACTGAAGCTTAGGTATACACACACATAATTAGTGATGGGGTTACAAATGCACATAAACGGTTGTTGGAAGTCGAGCCTTACGGTCCTAGTGTTGAAATAGAGAAGGTAGAGTGTATAAATCATGTTAGCAAGCGCTTTTTAAAGCATTTTGAGACATGCATTAAAAAAGGCGGTGTTGATGACAATGGCAAGCATGTAACTTTGGGTGGTGCTAGGGGGATTAGTCGTGTGTTTTATAGTTAAAATGCAAACCTACTATAGGGGAGCATTTAGAAATAATAAGGACAACCTAGAGGGGATGATTCGCGATGTGAAAGCGATTTTTTATCACTCTCTGTCAACTACGGAACATCCCCAACACGAGATTGTCCTAACAGGAGTTTTGAGTTGGTGTAAGTTTAATCCAGCTTGTGAGGTACCACCAGTTACCCATACGCCTATGATTCCTCTGGACAAGGCTAGGTATGTTAAGGAGGTTTTTGATAAATTAATGTCCGAGGATCTTTTGTGCAAGTGTTTAGGTGGTTATACACAGAATCAAAATGAGAGTTTTAATTCTGTTGTGTGGAGTAGAGCGGGTAAGACAGAACATATGAGTGCAACAAGTGTCAGGCTTGCCATCGATTTAGGTGTGGTGAGCTTCAATGTTGGGAGGAAGGTTGGCTTTGGTAAGATTATGTCTAAACTAGGTATATCTAGCATGCAAGCTAACATGTCTTTTGAGTGTTCTGATGAGTCTAGGGAGGACCAGCGGGAGAGGAAGGCTACTGAAGAAGCGAGGCGGAGAAGGACGGCAACGATGATGCTGAAGACCCGGCTGACGTTTCAATGGAGGGCGGAGCATCGTATGGTCCTGGCATGGGGGACCTGTAACATTTTTATTTTGTTTATGTTTATTTTGCTTTCTATTGTCAAGCTTGCAGGGATTACTGGAAGATACTTTTGTTTATGTGTATTTTTGTCAATCTTAGGAATTACTGGAGGATGACTTTTGTTTATGTGTATTTTGCTTTCTATTGTTTTTCAGGGATTACTGGAGGGTGTCGGAAGACATGTGTGGAGGGTGACGATGGATGGACCTGGGCATGGGAGCCCTGCAAATGATGACGTGTTTATGTTTGCTAATTCAATATTAGCAAAGCAACATAACAAGTCTGATGCGTCTTTAATTTATGTGTATGTATATATATATATATATTGTTGGTTTTCAGGCTGTTGTTGAAAAATAAAGGACTGTGAAAGTCAATTGGTTGCTTTCAACATTTTGTTTGTACACACACAATTCTAGTAATGAAGGGATGTATTCTGGTGAAGCAGGGGGTGTTTATGGCAGCTGGGATGTGATTAGAAACTGCTTGGACTTCAAGGCTCGATATCTTGGAAGTGATTTTTCAAAAACCGTTCAACTTAAATATTTTTTATCCTTTCATTAAAAAAATTATATCATTTGAAAGCAAATTTTATACTCTACAATTTCACCACGAGTTTTTGTTTGAGATGATTACTAAAAAAGACCTATAGATGAAAATGTAACGTGATGTCATAAAGCTGTGTTCAAAAAATGCAACAAAAAAACCTTTTTTTCAAAATTTCAAGATGCGCAGTTTGTAGTACTCGTTATGATCGACTAATAGCCCGAATAAGAGCCTCGCAAAGGTCATTACTGGAACGTGGTTTACTTAACGGCTTACAGTCCGCACTGGAAGAGCCTATAATGAGCTAGGAAAAAAGTAGGGCGAAACAAAATAAAAAGAGAAGTACCATTAGAAAGCACAGACTGCAAGCTATAATTTGATATATAAATCGGGAAACTAGAGTGAATGCGAGCAAAGATATAGTACTTTATATGAGACTACGCGATACGCAGTCCTCTCCCCCCCCCCCCCCCCCCCCCCGCAAGCTACAGCCACACAGCTCCTCCATTGCCAGCCTAGCCACACAGCTCCTCCACTAGCCTAGACCCACAGCTCCTCCATTGCAAGCCTAGCCCCATAGCTCCTCCATTACTAGCCTAGACACACATCTCCTCCATTGCCAGCCTAGCCACACATCTCCATTGCTAATCTAACTCCACTTTTCCAAAAATTAAAAATCTGTGCAATACACACTGACCAGACTTATCCATCTCCCAACCTTGAGGCACATACCCACACTAGCCAGACTTATCCATCTCCCAACCTTGAGGCACATACCCACACTAGCCAGACTTATCCATCTCCCAACCTTGAGGCACATACCCACACTAGCCAGACTTATCCATCTCCCAACCTTGAGGCACCCACACTAGCCAGACTTATCCATCTCCCAACCTTGAGGCACCCACACTAGCCAGACTTATCCATCTCCCAACCTTGAGGCACACACACTAGCCAGACTTATCCATCTCCCAACCTTGAGGCACTCACCCACACTAGCCAGACTTATCCATCTCCCAACCTTGAGGCACCCACACTAGCCAGACTTATCCATCTCCCAACCTTGAGGCATATACCCACACTAGCCAGACTTATCCATCTCCCAACCTTGAGGCACATACTCACACTAGCCAGACTTATCCATCTCCCAACCTTGAGGCACATACTCACACTAGCCAGACTTATCCATCTCCCAACCTTGAGGCACATACTCACACTAGCCAGACTTATCCATCTCCCAACCTTGAGGCACATACTCACACTAGCCAGACTTATCCATCTCCCAACCTTGAGGCACATACTCACACTAGCCAGACTTATCCATCTCCCAACCTTGAGGCACATACCCACACTAGCCAGACTTATCCATCTCCCAACCTTGAGGCACATACTCACACTAGCCAGACTTATCCATCTCCCAACCTTGAGGCATATACCCACACTAGCCAGACTTATCCATCTCCCAACCTTGAGGCACATACTCACACTAGCCAGACTTATCCATCTCCCAACCTTGAGGGACATACTCACACTAGCCAGACTTATCCATCTCCCAACCTTGAGGCACTCACTCACACTAGCCAGACTTATCCATCTCCCAACCTTGAGGCACATACCCACACTAGCCAGACTTATCCATCTCCCAACCTTGAGGCACCCACACTAGCCAGACTTATCCATCTCCCAACCTTGAGGCACCCACACTAGCCAGACTTATCCATCTCCCAACCTTGAGGCACACACACTAGCCAGACTTATCCATCTCCCAACCTTGAGGCACTCACCCACACTAGCCAGACTTATCCATCTCCCAACCTTGAGGCACCCACACTAGCCAGACTTATCCATCTCCCAACCTTGAGGCATATACCCACACTAGCCAGACTTATCCATCTCCCAACCTTGAGGCACATACTCACACTAGCCAGACTTATCCATCTCCCAACCTTGAGGCACATACTCACACTAGCCAGACTTATCCATCTCCCAACCTTGAGGCACATACTCACACTAGCCAGACTTATCCATCTCCTAACCTTGAGGCACATACTCACACTAGCCAGACTTATCCATCTCCCAACCTTGAGGCACATACTCACACTAGCCAGACTTATCCATCTCCCAACCTTGAGGCACATACCCACACTAGCCAGACTTATCCATCTCCCAACCTTGAGGCACATACCCACACTAGCCAGACTTATCCATCTCCCAACCTTGAGGCACCCACACTAGCCAGACTTATCCATCTCCCAACCTTGAGGCACATACTCACACTAGCCAGACTTATCCATCTCCCAACCTTGAGGCATATACCCACACTAGCCAGACTTGCCACATGTACTTTATCTGGCAATAGCATTCAATATTTTGGTTCCATTGGCTACCGACTGCTCTATTGGGGTGGAGTTGCCGGCAACAGAAGAAACTAATGCAATGTAGAGGGCCGCTTATCCGGTGTCAAAGAGAGAGGATACTTTCTGCAGATTCTGTTTAGGCTGAAGTGGAGGAAACCAAGTTCCGAGTCCTTGGCTTCTAACGAAATGTGGAGCACGTCACTAAGACCATGCATGCCTGCACAGACCACAAATATGTACTGATTAATTACCAACACTAACAACTTTATTATAGCAGTCTTCCAAGACCCTCTTTCTGTCAACAAGCGAGGTAAAGGGTCATTATTACACACATCTTTCATCTTTCCTCAGATACATTTGCATTACAAGAGAAGTGGCAACTTTGTTGACCAAGTGTTGAGGTAATCCCCTTACAGCTGGCCAACCCCCGAGTATTGTGGGGGGTTAGTAATATACTAAGCACTGTCACAGAAAACCTACAGAGAAAGCATGAGTTTGGCGATGTCCAGCTCCTTGTTATACCACTTACACACCAGCAATAGCACAGGAGGATAGGCGGGATCAAATTCTCCCATGAAGTTCAGGTTCACCTCCGCTCCCCCGTTGTCTAAGCAAACAAGTGGCAGAACACAAACACGCTCAGCTAAGTACAAGGGCATCGCTCTTTCTAGTAACCTCAAGCTATAGAGCACGCAACTTACGAAAAAACTCCAGCATCGCGTTGACTAGGTCCGTTATGCTCCTTTCCTCGGCCATGCCTTCTTCCGGAGCCAGAGTAAACAACACCCAAAGATCTATCAAATCACCAACTCACCAGCGCGATCCCCTCCCAGCAACGATCATTACCACATCGTTAAAAACAAATGACAGGAAACTGGCATTTACAAAATTTAAAAGTGAGTCATAAAAACAACAGGCCACTAAACACACACAGAAACACACTAGCAATGTCCTATGCACATACATGGTTGGAACACACATGCACACACCATACACACATTAGACATTCATAAAACAGAGTTGAGCTGACTGAAACAAGTGCAGAATGAAGAGCAAGAAGAACGAACAAAAACTAATCGAAATTCTCTCCTGTTTCAGGTGCAAAGGTGAAGTCGTGGAAGTGCACTCCGTCACCAACATGTGCCTTGGGGTCAGCTACACAAGAAAGAGAGAGAGAGGCCAGGCAAACAGGGAGGAAAGAAATGCATCATCATAGAACAAGTCTGCAAGTCAAAGCAAAATTATAACAATGCATGCCAATTATAATTCCAATATTTATATACAGAAGCTGCATGAGAAGAGGGGCAGTTAGTAAGTACACTAGCTGCTCCAGCTTATATATTAGTGCAGGTACACTAGCAGCTCCAGCTTATATATTAGTGCAGGTACACTAGTAGCTCCAGCTTATATATTAGTGCAGGTACACTAGTAGCTCCAGCTTATATATTAGTGCAGGTACACTAGCAGCTCCAGCTTATATATTAGTGCAGGTACACTAGCTGCTCCAGCTTATATATTAGTGCAGGTACACTAGTAGCTCCAGCTTATATATTAGTGCAGGTACACTAGTAGCTCCAGCTTATATATTAGTGCAGGTACACTAGTAGCTCCAGCTTATATATTAGTGCAGGTACACTAGCAGCTCCAGCTTATATATTAGTGCAGGTACACTAGTAGCTCCAGCTTATATATTAGTGCAGGTACACTAGCAGCTCCAGCTTATATATTAGTGCAGGTACACTAGCAGCTCCAGCTTATATATTAGTGCAGGTACACTAGCAGCTCCAGCTTATATATTAGTGCAGGTACACTAGTAGCTCCAGCTTATATATTAGTGCAGGTACACTAGTAGCTCCAGCTTATATATTAGTGCAGGTACACTAGCAGCTCCAGCTTATATATTAGTGCAGGTACACTAGTAGCTCCAGCTTATATATTAGTGCAGGTACACTAGTAGCTCCAGCTTATATATTAGTGCAGGTACACTAGCTGCTCCAGCTTATATATTAGTGCAGGTACACTAGTAGCTCCAGCTTATATATTAGTGCAGGTACACTAGTAGCTCCAGCTTATATATTAGTGCAGGTACACTAGCAGCTCCAGCTTATATATTAGTGCAGGTACACTAGTAGCTCCAGCTTATATATTAGTGCAGGTACACTAGTAGCTCCAGCTTATATATTAGTGCAGGTACACTAGCAGCTCCAGCTTATATATTAGTGCAGGTACACTAGCAGCTCCAGCTTATATATTAGTGCAGGTACACTAGCAGCTCCAGCTTATATATTAGTGCAGGTACACTAGTAGCTCCAGCTTATATATTAGTGCAGGTACACTAGCAGCTCCAGCTTATATATTAGTGCAGGTACACTAGTAGCTCCAGCTTATATATTAGTGCAGGTACACTAGCAGCTCCAGCTTATATATTAGTGCAGGTACACTAGTAGCTCCAGCTTATATATTAGTGCAGGTACACTAGTAGCTCCAGCTTATATATTAGTGCAGGTACACTAGCAGCTCCAGCTTATATATTAGTGCAGGTACACTAGCAGCTCCAGCTTATATATTAGTGCAGGTACACTAGCAGCTCCAGCTTATATATTAGTGCAGGTACACTAGTAGCTCCAGCTTATATATTAGTGCAGGTACACTAGCAGCTCCAGCTTATATATTAGTGCAGGTACACTAGTAGCTCCAGCTTATATATTAGTGCAGGTACACTAGCAGCTCCAGCTTATATATTAGTGCAGGTACACTAGCAGCTCCAGCTTATATATTAGTGCAGGTACACTAGCAGCTCCAGCTTATATATTAGTGCAGGTACACTAGTAGCTCCAGCTTATATATTAGTGCAGGTACACTAGCAGCTCCAGCTTATATATTAGTGCAGGTACACTAGTAGCTCCAGCTTATATATTAGTGCAGGTACACTAGCAGCTCCAGCTTATATATTAGTGCAGGTACACTAGTAGCTCCAGCTTATATATTAGTGCAGGTACACTAGTAGCTCCAGCTTATATATTAGTGCAGGTACACTAGTAGCTCCAGCTTATATATTAGTGCAGGTACACTAGTAGCTCCAGCTTATATATTAGTGCAGGTACACTAGTAGCTCCAGCTTATATATTAGTGCAGGTACACTAGTAGCTCCAGCTTATATATTAGTGCAGGTACACTAGTAGCTCCAGCTTATATATTAGTGCAGGTACACTAGCAGCTCCAGCTTATATATTAGTGCAGGTACACTAGCAGCTCCAGCTTATATATTAGTGCAGGTACACTAGTAGCTCCAGCTTATATATTAGTGCAGGTACACTAGTAGCTCCAGCTTATATATTAGTGCAGGTACACTAGCAGCTCCAGCTTATATATTAGTGCAGGTACACTAGTAGCTCCAGCTTATATATTAGTGCAGGTACACTAGTAGCTCCAGCTTATATATTAGTGCAGGTACACTAGCAGCTCTAGCTTATATATTAGTGCAGGTACACTAGTAGCTCCAGCTTATATATTAGTGCAGGTACACTAGCAGCTCCAGCTTATATATTAGTGCAGGTACACTAGCAGCTCCAGCTTATATATTAGTGCAGGTACACTAGTAGCTCCAGCTTATATATTAGTGCAGGTACACTAGTAGCTCCAGCTTATATATTAGTGCAGGTACACTAGTAGCTCCAGCTTATATATTAGTGCAGGTACACTAGTAGCTCCAGCTTATATATTAGTGCAGGTACACTAGCAGCTCCAGCTTATATATTAGTGCAGGTACACTAGTAGCTCCAGCTTATATATTAGTGCAGGTACACTAGCAGCTCCAGCTTATATATTAGTGCAGGTACACTAGTAGCTCCAGCTTATATATTAGTGCAGGTACACTAGCAGCTCCAGCTTATATATTAGTGCAGGTACACTAGCAGCTCCAGCTTATATATTAGTGCAGGTACACTAGCAGCTCCAGCTTATATATTAGTGCAGGTACACTAGCAGCTCCAGCTTATATATTAGTGCAGGTACACTAGCAGCTCCAGCTTATATATTAGTGCAGGTACACTAGCAGCTCCAGCTTATATATTAGTGCAGGTACACTAGTAGCTCCAGCTTATATATTAGTGCAGGTACACTAGCAGCTCCAGCTTATATATTAGTGCAGGTACACTAGCAGCTCCAGCTTATATATTAGTGCAGGTACACTAGCAGCTCCAGCTTATATATTAGTGCAGGTACACTAGTAGCTCCAGCTTATATATTAGTGCAGGTACACTAGCAGCTCCAGCTTATATATTAGTGCAGGTACACTAGCAGCTCCAGCTTATATATTAGTGCAGGTACACTAGTAGCTCCAGCTTATATATTAGTGCAGGTACACTAGTAGCTCCAGCTTATATATTAGTGCAGGTACACTAGTAGCTCCAGCTTATATATTAGTGCAGGTACACTAGCAGCTCCAGCTTATATATTAGTGCAGGTACACTAGCAGCTCCAGCTTATATATTAGTGCAGGTACACTAGTAAGCTCCAGCTTATATATTAGTGCAGGTACACTAGTAGCTCCAGCTTATATATTAGTGCAGGTACACTAGCAGCTCCAGCTTATATATTAGTGCAGGTACACTAGCAGCTCCAGCTTATATATTAGTGCAGGTACACTAGTAGCTCCAGCTTATATATTAGTGCAGGTACACTAGTAGCTCCAGCTTATATATTAGTGCAGGTACACTAGTAGCTCCAGCTTATATATTAGTGCAGGTACACTAGCAGCTCCAGCTTATATATTAGTGCAGGTACACTAGTCAGCTCCAGCTTATATATTAGTGCAGGTACACTAGTAGCTCCAGCTTATATATTAGTGCAGGTACACTAGTAGCTCCAGCTTATATATTAGTGCAGGTACACTAGCAGCTCCAGCTTATATATTAGTGCAGGTACACTAGCAGCTCCAGCTTATATATTAGTGCAGGTACACTAGCAGCTCCAGCTTATATATTAGTGCAGGTACACTAGCAGCTCCAGCTTATATATTAGTGCAGGTAACACTAGCAGCTCCAGCTTATATATTAGTGCAGGTACACTAGTAGCTCCAGCTTATATATTAGTGCAGGTACACTAGTAGCTCCAGCTTATATATTAGTGCAGGTACACTAGCAGCTCCAGCTTATATATTAGTGCAGGTACACTAGCAGCTCCAGCTTATATATTAGTGCAGGTACACTAGTAGCTCCAGCTTATATATTAGTGCAGGTACACTAGCAGCTCCAGCTTATATATTAGTGCAGGTACACTAGTAGCTCCAGCTTATATATTAGTGCAGGTACACTAGCAGCTCCAGCTTATATATTAGTGCAGGTACACTAGTAGCTCCAGCTTATATATTAGTGCAGGTACACTAGCAGCTCCAGCTTATATATTAGTGCAGGTACACTAGTAGCTCCAGCTTATATATTAGTGCAGGTACACTAGCTAGCTCCAGCTTATATATTAGTGCAGGTACACTAGCAGCTCCAGCTTATATATTAGTGCAGGTACACTAGTAGCTCCAGCTTATATATTAGTGCAGGTACACTAGCAGCTCCAGCTTATATATTAGTGCAGGTACACTAGTAGCTCCAGCTTATATATTAGTGCAGGTACACTAGCAGCTCCAGCTTATATATTAGTGCAGGTACACTAGCAGCTCCAGCTTATATATTAGTGCAGGTACACTAGCAGCTCCAGCTTATATATTAGTGCAGGTACACTAGCAGCTCCAGCTTATATATTAGTGCAGGTACACTAGTAGCTCCAGCTTATATATTAGTGCAGGTACACTAGCAGCTCCAGCTTATATATTAGTGCAGGTACACTAGCAGCTCCAGCTTATATATTAGTGCAGGTACACTAGTAGCTCCAGCTTATATATTAGTGCAGGTACACTAGCAGCTCCAGCTTATATATTAGTGCAGGTACACTAGTAGCTCCAGCTTATATATTAGTGCAGGTACACTAGCAGCTCCAGCTTATATATTAGTGCAGGTACACTAGCAGCTCCAGCTTATATATTAGTGCAGGTACACTAGTAGCTCCAGCTTATATATTAGTGCAGGTACACTAGTAGCTCCAGCTTATATATTAGTGCAGGTACACTAGTAGCTCCAGCTTATATATTAGTGCAGGTACACTAGCAGCTCCAGCTTATATATTAGTGCAGGTACACTAGCAGCTCCAGCTTATATATTAGTGCAGGTACACTAGCAGCTCCAGCTTATATATTAGTGCAGGTACACTAGCAGCTCCAGCTTATATATTAGTGCAGGTACACTAGTAGCTCCAGCTTATATATTAGTGCAGGTACACTAGCAGCTCCAGCTTATATATTAGTGCAGGTACACTAGTAGCTCCAGCTTATATATTAGTGCAGGTACACTAGTAGCTCCAGCTTATATATTAGTGCAGGTACACTAGTAGCTCCAGCTTATATATTAGTGCAGGTACACTAGCAGCTCCAGCTTATATATTAGTGCAGGTACACTAGTAGCTCCAGCTTATATATTAGTGCAGGTACACTAGTAGCTCCAGCTTATATATTAGTGCAGGTACACTAGCAGCTCCAGCTTATATATTAGTGCAGGTACACTAGTAGCTCCAGCTTATATATTAGTGCAGGTACACTAGTAGCTCCAGCTTATATATTAGTGCAGGTACACTAGCAGCTCCAGCTTATATATTAGTGCAGGTACACTAGTAGCTCCAGCTTATATATTAGTGCAGGTACACTAGTAGCTCCAGCTTATATATTAGTGCAGGTACACTAGTAGCTCCAGCTTATATATTAGTGCAGGTACACTAGCAGCTCCAGCTTATATATTAGTGCAGGTACACTAGTAGCTCCAGCTTATATATTAGTGCAGGTACACTAGTAGCTCCAGCTTATATATTAGTGCAGGTACACTAGTAGCTCCAGCTTATATATTAGTGCAGGTACACTAGTAGCTCCAGCTTATATATTAGTGCAGGTACACTAGTAGCTCCAGCTTATATATTAGTGCAGGTACACTAGTAGCTCCAGCTTATATATTAGTGCAGGTACACTAGCAGCTCCAGCTTATATATTAGTGCAGGTACACTAGTAGCTCCAGCTTATATATTAGTGCAGGTACACTAGCAGCTCCAGCTTATATATTAGTGCAGGTACACTAGTAGCTCCAGCTTATATATTAGTGCAGGTACACTAGTAGCTCCAGCTTATATATTAGTGCAGGTACACTAGCAGCTCCAGCTTATATATTAGTGCAGGTACACTAGTAGCTCCAGCTTATATATTAGTGCAGGTACACTAGCAGCTCCAGCTTATATATTAGTGCAGGTACACTAGTAGCTCCAGCTTATATATTAGTGCAGGTACACTAGCAGCTCCAGCTTATATATTAGTGCAGGTACACTAGTAGCTCCAGCTTATATATTAGTGCAGGTACACTAGCTAGCTCCAGCTTATATATTAGTGCAGGTACACTAGCAGCTCCAGCTTATATATTAGTGCAGGTACACTAGTAGCTCCAGCTTATATATTAGTGCAGGTACACTAGCAGCTCCAGCTTATATATTAGTGCAGGTACACTAGTAGCTCCAGCTTATATATTAGTGCAGGTACACTAGCAGCTCCAGCTTATATATTAGTGCAGGTACACTAGTAGCTCCAGCTTATATATTAGTGCAGGTACACTAGCAGCTCCAGCTTATATATTAGTGCAGGTACACTAGCAGCTCCAGCTTATATATTAGTGCAGGTACACTAGCAGCTCCAGCTTATATATTAGTGCAGGTACACTAGTAGCTCCAGCTTATATATTAGTGCAGGTACACTAGCAGCTCCAGCTTATATATTAGTGCAGTACACTAGCAGCTCCAGCTTATATATTAGTGCAGGTACACTAGTAGCTCCAGCTTATATATTAGTGCAGGTACACTAGCAGCTCCAGCTTATATATTAGTGCAGGTACACTAGTAGCTCCAGCTTATATATTAGTGCAGGTACACTAGTAGCTCCAGCTTATATATTAGTGCAGGTACACTAGTAGCTCCAGCTTATATATTAGTGCAGGTACACTAGTAGCTCCAGCTTATATATTAGTGCAGGTACACTAGTAGCTCCAGCTTATATATTAGTGCAGGTACACTAGTAGCTCCAGCTTATATATTAGTGCAGGTACACTAGTAGCTCCAGCTTATATATTAGTGCAGGTACACTAGCAGCTCCAGCTTATATATTAGTGCAGGTACACTAGCAGCTCCAGCTTATATATTAGTGCAGGTACACTAGCTAGCTCCAGCTTATATATTAGTGCAGGTACACTAGTAGCTCCAGCTTATATATTAGTGCAGGTACACTAGCAGCTCCAGCTTATATATTAGTGCAGGTACACTAGCAGCTCCAGCTTATATATTAGTGCAGGTACACTAGTAGCTCCAGCTTATATATTAGTGCAGGTACACTAGCAGCTCCAGCTTATATATTAGTGCAGGTACACTAGCAGCTCCAGCTTATATATTAGTGCAGGTACACTAGCAGCTCCAGCTTATATATTAGTGCAGGTACACTAGCTAGCTCCAGCTTATATATTAGTGCAGGTACACTAGTAGCTCCAGCTTATATATTAGTGCAGGTACACTAGTAGCTCCAGCTTATATATTAGTGCAGGTACACTAGCAGCTCCAGCTTATATATTAGTGCAGGTACACTAGCAGCTCCAGCTTATATATTAGTGCAGGTACACTAGCAGCTCCAGCTTATATATTAGTGCAGGTACACTAGTAGCTCCAGCTTATATATTAGTGCAGGTACACTAGCAGCTCCAGCTTATATATTAGTGCAGGTACACTAGCAGCTCCAGCTTATATATTAGTGCAGGTACACTAGTAGCTCCAGCTTATATATTAGTGCAGGTACACTAGCAGCTCCAGCTTATATATTAGTGCAGGTACACTAGTAGCTCCAGCTTATATATTAGTGCAGGTACACTAGTCAGCTCCAGCTTATATATTAGTGCAGGTACACTAGTAGCTCCAGCTTATATATTAGTGCAGGTACACTAGTAGCTCCAGCTTATATATTAGTGCAGGTACACTAGCAGCTCCAGCTTATATATTAGTGCAGGTACACTAGCAGCTCCAGCTTATATATTAGTGCAGGTACACTAGCAGCTCCAGCTTATATATTAGTGCAGGTACACTAGTAGCTCCAGCTTATATATTAGTGCAGGTACACTAGCAGCTCCAGCTTATATATTAGTGCAGGTACACTAGTAGCTCCAGCTTATATATTAGTGCAGGTACACTAGTAGCTCCAGCTTATATATTAGTGCAGGTACACTAGTAGCTCCAGCTTATATATTAGTGCAGGTACACTAGTAGCTCCAGCTTATATATTAGTGCAGGTACACTAGCAGCTCCAGCTTATATATTAGTGCAGGTACACTAGCAGCTCCAGCTTATATATTAGTGCAGGTACACTAGCAGCTCCAGCTTATATATTAGTGCAGGTACACTAGTAGCTCCAGCTTATATATTAGTGCAGGTACACTAGCAGCTCCAGCTTATATATTAGTGCAGGTACAACTAGTAGCTCCAGCTTATATATTAGTGCAGGTACACTAGTAGCTCCAGCTTATATATTAGTGCAGGTACACTAGCAGCTCCAGCTTATATATTAGTGCAGGTACACTAGCAGCTCCAGCTTATATATTAGTGCAGGTACACTAGCAGCTCCAGCTTATATATTAGTGCAGGTACACTAGTAGCTCCAGCTTATATATTAGTGCAGGTACACTAGTAGCTCCAGCTTATATATTAGTGCAGGTACACTAGCAGCTCCAGCTTATATATTAGTGCAGGTACACTAGCAGCTCCAGCTTATATATTAGTGCAGGTACACTAGCAGCTCCAGCTTATATATTAGTGCAGGTACACTAGTAGCTCCAGCTTATATATTAGTGCAGGTACACTAGCAGCTCCAGCTTATATATTAGTGCAGGTACACTAGCAGCTCCAGCTTATATATTAGTGCAGGTACACTAGCAGCTCCAGCTTATATATTAGTGCAGGTACACTAGCAGCTCCAGCTTATATATTAGTGCAGGTACACTAGTAGCTCCAGCTTATATATTAGTGCAGGTACACTAGCAGCTCCAGCTTATATATTAGTGCAGGTACACTAGCAGCTCCAGCTTATATATTAGTGCAGGTACACTAGCAGCTCCAGCTTATATATTAGTGCAGGTACACTAGCAGCTCCAGCTTATATATTAGTGCAGGTACACTAGCAGCTCCAGCTTATATATTAGTGCAGGTACACTAGCAGCTCCAGCTTATATATTAGTGCAGGTACACTAGCAGCTCCAGCTTATATATTAGTGCAGGTACACTAGTAGCTCCAGCTTATATATTAGTGCAGGTACACTAGCAGCTCCAGCTTATATATTAGTGCAGGTACACTAGCAGCTCCAGCTTATATATTAGTGCAGGTACACTAGCAGCTCCAGCTTATATATTAGTGCAGGTACACTAGCAGCTCCAGCTTATATATTAGTGCAGGTACACTAGCAGCTCCAGCTTATATATTAGTGCAGGTACACTAGCAGCTCCAGCTTATATATTAGTGCAGGTACACTAGCAGCTCCAGCTTATATATTAGTGCAGGTACACTAGCAGCTCCAGCTTATATATTAGTGCAGGTACACTAGCAGCTCCAGCTTATATATTAGTGCAGGTACACTAGCAGCTCCAGCTTATATATTAGTGCAGGTACACTAGCAGCTCCAGCTTATATATTAGTGCAGGTACACTAGCAGCTCCAGCTTATATATTAGTGCAGGTACACTAGCAGCTCCAGCTTATATATTAGTGCAGGTACACTAGCAGCTCCAGCTTATATATTAGTGCAGGTACACTAGCAGCTCCAGCTTATATATTAGTGCAGGTACACTAGCAGCTCCAGCTTATATATTAGTGCAGGTACACTAGCAGCTCCAGCTTATATATTAGTGCAGGTACACTAGCAGCTCCAGCTTATATATTAGTGCAGGTACACTAGCAGCTCCAGCTTATATATTAGTGCAGGTACACTAGCAGCTCCAGCTTATATATTAGTGCAGGTACACTAGCAGCTCCAGCTTATATATTAGTGCAGGTACACTAGTAGCTCCAGCTTATATATTAGTGCAGGTACACTAGCAGCTCCAGCTTATATATTAGTGCAGGTACACTAGCAGCTCCAGCTTATATATTAGTGCAGGTACACTAGCAGCTCCAGCTTATATATTAGTGCAGGTACACTAGCAGCTCCAGCTTATATATTAGTGCAGGTACACTAGCAGCTCCAGCTTATATATTAGTGCAGGTACACTAGCAGCTCCAGCTTATATATTAGTGCAGGTACACTAGCAGCTCCAGCTTATATATTAGTGCAGGTACACTAGCAGCTCCAGCTTATATATTAGTGCAGGTACACTAGCAGCTCCAGCTTATATATTAGTGCAGGTACACTAGCAGCTCCAGCTTATATATTAGTGCAGGTACACTAGTAGCTCCAGCTTATATATTAGTGCAGGTACACTAGCAGCTCCAGCTTATATATTAGTGCAGGTACACTAGCAGCTCCAGCTTATATATTAGTGCAGGTACACTAGTAGCTCCAGCTTATATATTAGTGCAGGTACACTAGCAGCTCCAGCTTATATATTAGTGCAGGTACACTAGCAGCTCCAGCTTATATATTAGTGCAGGTACACTAGCAGCTCCAGCTTATATATTAGTGCAGGTACACTAGCAGCTCCAGCTTATATATTAGTGCAGGTACACTAGCAGCTCCAGCTTATATATTAGTGCAGGTACACTAGTAGCTCCAGCTTATATATTAGTGCAGGTACACTAGCAGCTCCAGCTTATATATTAGTGCAGGTACACTAGCAAGCTCCAAGCTTATATATTAGTGCAGGTACACTAGCAGCTCCAGCTTATATATTAGTGCAGGTACACTAGTCAGCTCCAGCTTATATATTAGTGCAGGTACACTAGTAGCTCCAGCTTATATATTAGTGCAGGTACACTAGCAGCTCCAGCTTATATATTAGTGCAGGTACACTAGCAGCTCCAGCTTATATATTAGTGCAGGTACACTAGTAGCTCCAGCTTATATATTAGTGCAGGTACACTAGCAGCTCCAGCTTATATATTAGTGCAGGTACACTAGCAGCTCCAGCTTATATATTAGTGCAGGTACACTAGCAGCTCCAGCTTATATATTAGTGCAGGTACACTAGCTAGCTCCAGCTTATATATTAGTGCAGGTACACTAGTAGCTCCAGCTTATATATTAGTGCAGGTACACTAGTAGCTCCAGCTTATATATTAGTGCAGGTACACTAGTAGCTCCAGCTTAATATATTAGTGCAGGTACACTAGTAGCTCCAGCTTATATATTAGTGCAGGTACACTAGTAGCTCCAGCTTATATATTAGTGCAGGTACACTAGCAGCTCCAGCTTATATATTAGTGCAGGTACACTAGCAGCTCCAGCTTATATATTAGTGCAGGTACACTAGTAGCTCCAGCTTATATATTAGTGCAGGTACACTAGCAGCTCCAGCTTATATATTAGTGCAGGTACACTAGCAGCTCCAGCTTATATATTAGTGCAGGTACACTAGCAGCTCCAGCTTATATATTAGTGCAGGTACACTAGTAGCTCCAGCTTATATATTAGTGCAGGTACACTAGCAGCTCCAGCTTATATATTAGTGCAGGTACACTAGCAGCTCCAGCTTATATATTAGTGCAGGTACACTAGCAGCTCCAGCTTATATATTAGTGCAGGTACACTAGTAGCTCCAGCTTATATATTAGTGCAGGTACACTAGTAGCTCCAGCTTATATATTAGTGCAGGTACACTAGCAGCTCCAGCTTATATATTAGTGCAGGTACACTAGTAGCTCCAGCTTATATATTAGTGCAGGTACACTAGTAGCTCCAGCTTATATATTAGTGCAGGTACACTAGCAGCTCCAGCTTATATATTAGTGCAGGTACACTAGCAGCTCCAGCTTATATATTAGTGCAGGTACACTAGTAGCTCCAGCTTATATATTAGTGCAGGTACACTAGTCAGCTCCAGCTTATATATTAGTGCAGGTACACTAGTAGCTCCAGCTTATATATTAGTGCAGGTACACTAGTAGCTCCAGCTTATATATTAGTGCAGGTACACTAGTAGCTCCAGCTTATATATTAGTGCAGGTACACTAGTAGCTCCAGCTTATATATTAGTGCAGGTACACTAGAGCAGCTCCAGCTTATATATTAGTGCAGGTACACTAGCAGCTCCAGCTTATATATTAGTGCAGGTACACTAGTAGCTCCAGCTTATATATTAGTGCAGGTACACTAGTAGCTCCAGCTTATATATTAGTGCAGGTACACTAGCAGCTCCAGCTTATATATTAGTGCAGGTACACTAGTAGCTCCAGCTTATATATTAGTGCAGGTACACTAGTAGCTCCAGCTTATATATTAGTGCAGGTACACTAGCAGCTCCAGCTTATATATTAGTGCAGGTACACTAGTAGCTCCAGCTTATATATTAGTGCAGGTACACTAGTAGCTCCAGCTTATATATTAGTGCAGGTACACTAGTAGCTCCAGCTTATATATTAGTGCAGGTACACTAGCAGCTCCAGCTTATATATTAGTGCAGGTACACTAGAAGCTCCAGCTTATATATTAGTGCAGGTACACTAGTAGCTCCAGCTTATATATTAGTGCAGGTACACTAGCAGCTCCAGCTTATATATTAGTGCAGGTACACTAGTAGCTCCAGCTTATATATTAGTGCAGGTACACTAGTAGCTCCAGCTTATATATTAGTGCAGGTACACTAGCAGCTCCAGCTTATATATTAGTGCAGGTACACTAGTAGCTCCAGCTTATATATTAGTGCAGGTACACTAGTAGCTCCAGCTTATATATTAGTGCAGGTACACTAGTAGCTCCAGCTTATATATTAGTGCAGGTACACTAGTAGCTCCAGCTTATATATTAGTGCAGGTACACTAGTAGCTCCAGCTTATATATTAGTGCAGGTACACTAGCAGCTCCAGCTTATATATTAGTGCAGGTACACTAGCAGCTCCAGCTTATATATTAGTGCAGGTACACTAGTAGCTCCAGCTTATATATTAGTGCAGGTACACTAGCAGCTCCAGCTTATATATTAGTGCAGGTACACTAGCAGCTCCAGCTTATATATTAGTGCAGGTACACTAGTAGCTCCAGCTTATATATTAGTGCAGGTACACTAGCAGCTCCAGCTTATATATTAGTGCAGGTACACTAGTAGCTCCAGCTTATATATTAGTGCAGGTACACTAGTAGCTCCAGCTTATATATTAGTGCAGGTACACTAGCAGCTCCAGCTTATATATTAGTGCAGGTACACTAGCAGCTCCAGCTTATATATTAGTGCAGGTACACTAGTAGCTCCAGCTTATATATTAGTGCAGGTACACTAGCAGCTCCAGCTTATATATTAGTGCAGGTACACTAGCAGCTCCAGCTTATATATTAGTGCAGGTACACTAGTAGCTCCAGCTTATATATTAGTGCAGGTACACTAGCAGCTCCAGCTTATATATTAGTGCAGGTACACTAGTAGCTCCAGCTTATATATTAGTGCAGGTACACTAGTAGCTCCAGCTTATATATTAGTGCAGGTACACTAGCAGCTCCAGCTTATATATTAGTGCAGGTACACTAGCTAGCTCCAGCTTATATATTAGTGCAGGTACACTAGCAGCTCCAGCTTATATATTAGTGCAGGTACACTAGCAGCTCCAGCTTATATATTAGTGCAGGTACACTAGTAGCTCCAGCTTATATATTAGTGCAGGTACACTAGCAGCTCCAGCTTATATATTAGTGCAGGTACACTAGCAGCTCCAGCTTATATATTAGTGCAGGTACACTAGTAGCTCCAGCTTATATATTAGTGCAGGTACACTAGCTAGCTCCAGCTTATATATTAGTGCAGGTACACTAGTAGCTCCAGCTTATATATTAGTGCAGGTACACTAGTAGCTCCAGCTTATATATTAGTGCAGGTACACTAGTAGCTCCAGCTTATATATTAGTGCAGGTACACTAGTAGCTCCAGCTTATATATTAGTGCAGGTACACTAGCAGCTCCAGCTTATATATTAGTGCAGGTACACTAGCAGCTCCAGCTTATATATTAGTGCAGGTACACTAGCAGCTCCAGCTTATATATTAGTGCAGGTACACTAGTAGCTCCAGCTTATATATTAGTGCAGGTACACTAGTAGCTCCAGCTTATATATTAGTGCAGGTACACTAGTAGCTCCAGCTTATATATTAGTGCAGGTACACTAGTAGCTCCAGCTTATATATTAGTGCAGGTACACTAGTAGCTCCAGCTTATATATTAGTGCAGGTACACTAGTAGCTCCAGCTTATATATTAGTGCAGGTACACTAGCAGCTCCAGCTTATATATTAGTGCAGGTACACTAGCAGCTCCAGCTTATATATTAGTGCAGGTACACTAGTAGCTCCAGCTTATATATTAGTGCAGGTACACTAGTAGCTCCAGCTTATATATTAGTGCAGGTACACTAGCAGCTCCAGCTTATATATTAGTGCAGGTACACTAGCAGCTCCAGCTTATATATTAGTGCAGGTACACTAGCAGCTCCAGCTTATATATTAGTGCAGGTACACTAGC
>JAQNBH010000262.1:0-26032 GCA_028752905.1 Cladorhizidae sp. MBARI D1340-BT2 | reverse complement strand
TATATCTTCAAATTATTCACTCGATAAACGTGAGACCTCCACAATCTTATTATGTTTATGCAATTTACAAGTGTTTTAAATTTTATCAAAAAAAAAAAAAAAGTAAAATCTTTGAAACTCATAAGGTAATACGATTTTTCTCATTTCAAATTAGACTTAAACCATGTCACTTAAGTATGTGATTAACTTAATATTAAATATTAAATATTACATTTTTGCAATATTAATAATATAATACATATTAATATTAATAAATATCTGAAACGTTTAACATAGTTAAATCTTTTTTCAATCCAGCACTTCTAATGACGTCTATTTAATACACATTTTCAAATTTGAATATCTTTAAAAGTACTCACTCGATTCATATTAAAACTTTCATAATCTTATTATTTTGAAGAGATGTATATGTGTTTGAAATTTTATTAAAAAAATATGTAAAACCAGGGACTTATTAAAATCATATAGAACTAATGCTCCGATTTCAAATCCGACACCAGATTTGGAAGTTTTGTGAAAAATAATTATTTATTTGCAAGACATATTTTAACAAAATATCGATATTCAGGAAACTGTCAATATCTCCTACAGTAATTATAATTTATAACTAAAAATTACAGACTTAAATATGAAATAGGAAAAGAATAGGTTTTCGGTCTTGTAGTTTTTTTTTCCTATCGTTAATATTTATGTCACTTTTTCAATGCTGCACTTTTAATTACACCTATATAAAAGGGTTCTTCAAATTAGTAAATCCTCCAATGTATTCACTCCATAATCATAAAATGTTCATGATATTGTTATTTTGATGCAATGTAAGAGTGTTTGAAATTTGATGATTTTTTTTTGGAAAACCAGGGACTTATTAAAATCATATAAAACCAATGCTCCGATTTCAAATACGCCACCAGATTTGGAAGTTTTGTGAAAAATAAGTATTTATTTGGAATACATATTTTAACAAAATTTTGATATTCAGAAAATTGCCCATATCTCCTACATTAATTATAATTTAGAACTAAAAATTAGTAGCGTAGGTATTAAACAGTTAAAAAATATATTTTTTGTTCTTGAATTTTTTTGCCTATCTTTTATATTTATGTCAACTTTTCAATCCTCTAATTTTGTTCAAACTTCAATCCTGCATTTTTAATACCGTCTATCTAATAAACATGTTCAAATTTGAATATCTTTCAAAGCATTCACTCGATTCATATTAAACTATCACAATCTTATTATTTTGGTGAAATGTGCATGTGTTTGAAAATTTATTATAAAAATATGGAAAACCAGGGACTTATTAAAATCATATAGAACCAATGATTCGATTTCAATTCTGACAGCAGATTTACAAGTTTTTCGAAAAATAAGTATTTATTTGCAATGCATGGTTCAACAAAATATCGGTATTCAGAGAATTGCTAATATCTCTTACAGTACTTATAATTTATAACTACAATTTACTATCATAAGTATGAAATCGTTAAAAAAAATCATTTTTGTTCTTGTAAATTTTTGCCTAGCTTTAATATTTATGTCAAGTTTTCAATCCTGTAATTTTGTTCAAACTTGTATATCTTCAAATTATTCACTCGATAAACGTGAGACCTCCACAATCTTATTATGTTTATGCAATTTACAAGTGTTTTATTAAATTTTATCAAAAAAAAAAAAGAAGTCAAATCTTTGAAACTCATAAGTTAATACGATTTTTTCTCATTTCAAATTAGAATTAAACCGTGTCACTTAAGTATGTGATTAACTTAATATTAAATATTAAATATTACATTTTTGCAATATTAATAATATAATAAATATTAATATTAATAAATATCTGAAACATTTAACATAGTTAAATCTTTTTTTCAATCCAGCACTTCTAATGACGTCTATTTAATACACATGTTCAAATTTGAATATCTTTCAAAGCACTCACTCGATTCATATTAAACTTTTACAATCTTATTATTTTGAAGAAATGTATGTGTTTGAAATTTTATGAAAAAAATATGTAAAACCAGGGACTTATTAAAATCATATAGAACCAATGCTCCTATTTCAAATCCGACACCAGATTTGGAAGTTTTGTGAAAAATAATTATTTATTTGCAATACATATTTTAACAAAATATCGATATTCAGAAAATAGTCAATATCTCATACATTAATTATAATTTATAACTAAAAATTAGTAGCTTAAGGTTTAAATCGCTAAAAACAATCTTTTTTGTTCTTGTAAACTTTTGTCTATCTTTAATATTTATGTAAACTTTCCAATCCTCTAATTTTGTTCAAACTTCAATCATGCACTTTTAATGACGTCTATCTAATAAACATGTTCAAATTTGAAGATCGTTCAAAGTATTCACTCGATTCATATTAAACTCACAATCTTATAATGTTGGTGAAATGTGAATGTGTTTTAAATTTTATTATAAAAATATGGAAAACCAGGGACTTCATTAAAATCATATAGAACCAATGCTTCAATTTCAATTCTGACAGCAGATTTGGAAGTTTTGTGAAAAATAAGTATTTATTTTCAATGCATAGTTTAACAAAGTATCGATATGCAGAAAATTGCTTAGATCTCTTACAGTACTTATAATTTATTAGTACAATTTACTAACATAGGTATGACATCGTTAAAAAGAAATCATTTTTGTTCTTGTAAAATTTTTGCCTAGCTTTAATATTTATGTAAATTTTTCAATCCTGTAATTTTGTTCAACCTTGTATATCTTCAAGTTGTACACTCGATACACGTGAGACCTTCACGATCTTATTATTTTTATGCAATTTACAAGTGTTTCAAATTTGATTAAAAAAAAAAGATATGGGAAATCTTTCAAATTCATAAGGTGATACGGCTTTTCTGATTTGAAATTAGAATTAACATGTGCCACTTAAGTATGTGATTAATATAATATTAAATATTAAATATTACATTTTTGCAATATTAATATTAATATTAATATTAATATTAATATTAATATTAATATTAACATTAACATTAATATTAATATTAATATTAATATTAATATTAATATTAATATTAATATTAATATTAATATTAACATTAATATTAATATTAATATTAATATTAATATTAATATTAATATTACTATTAATATTAAAATTAATATTAATATTAATATTAATATTAATATTAATATTAATATTATTATTAATATTAATTTTATTTCATGTTAGTAGATTGTATCAAAATAACTAGTATCAAAATAACTAGTTTGTAGATTGTATCAAAATAACTAGTTTGTCAAATTTTCAAGTTAATCCAGTGAATAATTTGGTAGTTATTCAAGTTTTGAGCATGTTTATTATATAGGAGTAATTAAGATGGTTGGATTGAAAAAAATACATAAATATTAAATATAGGCAAAAATGTTCATGAACAAATGTTATTTGTTTTTCAATTTTATACTGAATTAGTATTTTTTAAATTATAATTTATAATTACTGTTCGAGATATTAAATGTTTTATGAATATCAATATTTTGTTAAAATATGCATAGCAAATAATTAGTTATTTTTCTCAATACTTCCAAATATGGTGTCAGATTTGTAATCGGAGCATTGGTTATACATGCTTTTGAAAAGTCCCTGGTTTTACATATTTTTTTCATAAAATTACACACACTTGTAGATTGCATCAAAATAACTAGTTTGTGAAATTTTCACGTTAATCGAGTGAATACTTTGGTAGTTATTCAAGTTTTAGGATGTTTATTATATAGGATTAATTACGATCTCTCGATTGAAAAAATGGCAGAAATATTAAATATAGGCAAAAATCCACATGAACAAAAGTTATTTGTTTTTCAAGTTTGTACTGAATTCGTATTTTTTAAATTATAATTTATAATTACTCTAAGATATATTAATAATTTTCTGAATATCGATATTTTGTTAAAACATGCATCGCAAATAAATAGTTTTTTTTCTCACAACTTCCAAATATGTTGTCAGATTTGTTATCGGAGCATTATGATTCCACATGATTTTAAAAAGTCCCTGGGGTTACATTCTTTTTTCATAACATTAGCCACACTTATAGATTTTGCCAAAATAACTAGTTTGTCAAATTTGCACGTTAATCGAGTGCATACTTTGGTAGTTATTCAAGTTTGGGCATGTTTAGTATATAGGAGAAATTAAGTTCGTTAGATTGAAAAAATGACATAAATATTAATATTAGTATTAATATTAATATTAATATTAATATTATATTAATATTAATATTAATATTAATATTTATATTAATAATATTAATATTAATATTAATAATATTAATATTAATATTAATATTAATATTAATATTAATGTTAATGTTAATGTTAATGTTAATGTCAATGGTAATGGTAATGTTAATGTTAATGTTAATGTTAATGTTAATGTTAATGTCAATGGTAATGTTAATGTTAATGTTAATGTTAATGTTAATGTTAATGTTAATGTTAATGTTAATGTTAATGTTAATGTTAATGTTAATGTTAATGTTAATGTTAATGTTAATGTTAATGTTAATGTTAATGTTAATGTTAATGTTAATGTTAATGTTAATGTTAATGTTAATGTTAATGTTAATGTTAATGTTAATGTTAATGTTAATGTTAATGTTAATATTAATATTAATATTAATATTAATATTAATATTAATATTAATATTAATATTAATGTTAATATTAATATTAATATTAATATTAGTATTAATATTAATATTAATATTAATATTAATATAATATTAATATTAATATTAAGGTACCTATTAAGCCAGGTACCTACCCATATTTATGTTTCGTTGATATTATCTATATACCTATCTATGTATATTTTTCAGTTATTAAATATATTTTTTGAAAATGAGTGGTGTCTATACTTTGATAACAACTGCACATCTATGGTAAAGAGGGAAAGTGGCTGATATTACTGTCGACTAAGATTAAGCTGTGTTGCACTAAGCAGGACTGTCCGTACGATACTCAGGACATGTCAAAAGCAGTAGCCATCAAAATTATGTTGATGCACCAGGTGAATGAACACACTCCGCCGGGTGCCACACCTCCACTCGTGACGGTGGTAGCGACATCCAAACCTGAGACAGCCAGGCAACCTGAAGTCACGTCCGGTCGTACTGAAGAAGACTTGGGTTACTTGGAAGAAAGGTGGGCACCACACAAGACTGCTACCAAGCTGACACAAGACTCTGTCACGGTTCAGCTATTGGAGTGTTGTGAAGACACACTCCGTAGGGACTTACACAGAAACTGGGTGGAGGGTTTACCATCAGACTCGAAGTTGACCTACTCAGGGTGGTCAAAAAACTGTCTGTTACAGAGAATAATAAAATGGTCAACAGAGGTACAAGTGGTAAACATAGTACAGGATGAGGGAGAATAAGCGCGACACTTTGCTGCCAGAGTAAAGGGGCAGGCTTCGATGTGCAGCTATATCGTGAAGTGGAACAGAGTCGGGTGTGATACATATGTTAGCTATGGGGGTGAAGTTATCCGTGACCAAGTTACATGTGGTCAGATCGTTGCGGCTTTGCGGAGATACAAAAAGATCTACTCAGTCATCCAGGCAACAAAACTATGAATCTGAAGCTAAGGTATCGGATCTGAGATCACAGGGATTCCTGACTGACAACGCGACAGGAATCCACTTCAAAATATCTGAATTTCAAAGAGAAGCGAGAGGTGAAAGACTTCGACCAAAGATCGAAGTGCCCCTACTGCGGGAAGACAGGGCACGGTGCGTGGGCTAAATCTGATATAAGGAAGGAGAAGTGACAGGCCTGGGGCAACCGAAGTGCACTGTGCAACAAAATTGGTAATTTTCAAGGTGGTATGCTCTTTTAAATTGACTCTTCTCTTTAAAAATAAAGAGTAATACTAAAATAACACTTACCATTTTCTCTGTGTACATAAAAAAAACACAGTATCTGGCGGATTAAAATACACAACCAAATACTACAACACGAACACTCTTCCGTACGAAATGGTATATGCGATGCCAGTGTGACGTGGTTTAACGGCTACTTGTCAGGGTTAAAATAAGTTCTATACACATTAACCCATCTTTCGTTAGGTATTCTTTAAGCGGATGCAACCATTTTACTTCTCAATAAACAATTTAACAATAAACGGAGTCGGCCCGATTCATTAGTATATGAATTGTCCATTAAAATGCCTTGCCGTGTATCGGGCCAACATAGTAAAGGCCAATTCTGAATTAATTATACCGGCCCTCTACACATTTTACTGAATCGGTCCAATTAACAATAAACAGAATCGGCCCGATTCATTATTCTATGTGTTAGCCATTACGATGACTTGCCGTGTATCGGCAGAACTGGGTACTAAATACATTTAATGTAGTTAAATACTAAATATTAAATACATGACTAAAATGTGCTTCAGCAACACAATATCAAAAACACGATGAGCAGTGGTAAAAAACAGCATAAGCATAGCATACTAGTAAATCAATCTTAATTAATATAATTAATTTCGCGATTATAGATCTTACGTCGACGAATTACGGCCCAAATCACGATGACGGTGGTGGTCCACTGATTTAATGATGTTTTTTTCAGAGATACCAGGATGCACCAACACGCTTACTCATGACATACAGTTGACCACCTCTGAACATATTCGTTCTAGAGTATACCCGGTTCCTCTAAATTTGCGTCCGTACTTTGAACAGGAAGTCGATGATTTACTAAGTTTGGGAATTATACAGCCGTCAATATCCCCCTTTTGCTCTCCCGTGGTCCTAGTGAGGAAATCCGACCAGACCTACCGAATGACCATAGATTTTCGTCAATTAAATTCGTTAACGGTTTTCCAAGCCGAACCACCATGTAGTGTTGAGGAGGACCTACCTAAATTTGCTGGCGCAATTTTCTTTTCCGAGTTAGACCTTACAAAAGCCTATTATCAGGTACCCCTCGCCAGTAGAGCTAAACCTCTAACTGCATTTGCCACGCACAGAGGTTTGATGGAGTTTTGTCGCCTTCCATTTGGGTTGGTGACCGCTTGCGCCACTTATATAAGGTTAATGCGTCTTGTATTGGATGGTCTCCCTAATGTCACCTTTTATTTTGATAATATTTTCATTTATTCAGGCCATTGGTCGGATCATTTATCAGCTTTGTCTTCCGTGCTAGAACGATTACGTTTCCATAAACTTACCGTTCGACCAATGAAGTGCCGCTTGGGTTTTCCTGCAATCGACTACTTGGGTTTTAGATTGGGCCGAGATGTAATCTCTCCCCAGGATTCTAAAGTAAAAGCTATCCTATCCGTCCCTCCTCCCACTTCTAAGAAGACTCTGCGCTCTTTTCTAGGCATGGTATCTTTTTATCGGAAGTTCATTCCAAATGCCGCTTCATTAACTGCTCCGTTATCTGACCTCCTCCGCAAGGGCGCCGGCGAACCGATTGTTTGGTCCACTGAGCAGAGGGGTGCATTTGAAAGTGTTAAACTGTTGCTTGCCCATAAACCTATCTTAAAAATTCCAGACCCCAAGCTGACTTTTGTTCTACGAACCGACGGTTCTAATACCGGGGTGGGGGCTGTGTTGTTACAATACATTGAGAATGTTCCCTTTCCGGTTGCGTCCGCAAGCCGGAAGTTGTTGGACAGGGAAGTGAACTATTCTACGATTGAGAGGGAATGTTTGGGAATAATATTTGGCATTGCCAAGTTCAATTTCTTCTTAATTGGCCGTGAATTCATTTTAGAAATCGACCATAAGCCTCTCATATATCTCCACAAGTTCAAGGATAACAATAGTCGCCTGATGCGATGGGCCTTAAGCCTACAACCTTATAAGTTTCAAGTTGTACATATACCCGGGTGTGACAATGTTGGAGCTGACTTGCTCAGTAGAATACATCAATAATCGTCAACAGGACAAAAGACCCTGCTAAGTTATACAGAGTATATGTGGTTTCTATTGTGTATTTGGCAGGCTAATATGTATAGGTATACATATGTGCGTCTCTTTTGTTCTAGTTATAATGCTGAACTTTTTGAGAGTACCTATGAATAGTCTCATTCCATAATTATTTGATGTATGACTTGATAAGGGTTTTATTTAGTTCGGCATTCCTTCATTTCATCAGTATCATCCTTTATAGATACTTAGGTGGGGTGGTGTGAGGGAAGCCTTGGTTCAGTGGTGACGATGTAGTAATTGTCTAGTGATGAATGTCATCTATACTTGTATGCTGTATCCTTTTCCTCTTTCCTATAATTAAGGGGGACTCTCGGTACGAGAGGACCTTAGGTCGCCATTGTTCCTTGAATCCGCCGTTCTATTTTGATGCCTATTATTCCAGTGTGTGAATGATTTGATTACAAGGGTTTAGTGTTAAGGTAATATTGATTAGGTACCTACCTATATATATATATATATATATATATATGTATATAAACATTCATATGTACTTGCGCAGTGACCGTGCTGATGTCTCTTTTCGTTCTTTTCAGACTGATGCTGGACCTGGTTTTGGTTTAGTATACAGAATTAACAGCTAGTACCTACTTGACCTGATAAGATATTTTAAAGCGAGTCACCATACCATTATATGACCGCCGTGAATAGTAACCTATGTCAGAAGCGACATCACCACCTTGTCAGCGTGATGGATGTGCGTTGCTTCAGTCTTGCTGCCATCCAGACGCCTCTACCATAGACGGACACTGTGATCCGCGAGCACGTTAGCAAGCCCACCAACTAAGAAGCTGATTGAATTGCTGATCTAAGTTAAGTTAATATGTAATTCATTTTATTTATTATTATTTCGTTTAATTAGGATAAGAAATTTAGCTTGTAAGCTAGATAACAAATATATCTATTCTAAAGTGGTATTTAATTGTCCCGGTAACCTAATCCAACCTCTATGAAACTAAGCGGATCCCGTCTACCTGAGCCGCCCCTTTTCTTAATAAAGTGTCGGCAACGTTGTGCCTTAGATCGGCGTTCCTTTACACCGTGTATCGGGCAGAACTGGGTACTAAATGCATTTAATGTAACTAAATACTAAATATTAAATTCATGAATAAAATGTACATCAGCAACACAATATCAACAACACGATGACCAGTGGTAAAAAACTGCATAACCATAACATACTAGTAAATCAATCTTAATTTATATAAGTAATTTCGCGATTATAGATCTTACGTCGACGAATTACGGCCTGAAGCACGATGACGGTGATGGTCCACTGATGGATTTTGAATATAGCAGGTAACGGGGTTGACTCAACAATGATATCCTATCGACGGATTTGCCATACTCTGTAGACAGGATCATTTGAACCCGCAGTGCCCGCAGTATTTTGAAAGTGCAGTGTTATTAAATATTTTCTACAGCGCCGACACATATAATACTGAAGCAGCCATATTTTTCGGGCGACGGGTTTTTTTTCTAAAAACGTCTAATTTTGACGTCGGGTAAAGGATCTTTACATAAGTTAAGCTACTTAAGCAAATGCAAGAGCACAGAAATATTTTAGTGTTATCGAGAGTATAACATTGCCCATTAATCTACGATATTAATATTAATAACTCTGATTACTATCAAAATGAGCCGCCTATCCCCAAGTTCACACTCCAACCCACTACCCTCAGCAATAAGAGGAGGGAGAGACGAGTCGGGCCCAAACACAGGCTAATTCAAAGTGGACCACCACTTATGCGAGCTCTGAGCGTTACTTAGGAAAATCCCTGGCTCTAGCATTGAACTGAAATTCCACCTCAGAATAGCCTCCGTTAGCAAACCTCTGGCAGCCAACTAACTCACCCAAATTTATCCCAGTACGATCACTGGACCACCGGCGATAAGCCTCCTGTTTCAGGTTTGAAACATTCCTGCAGTTTTCGTTGAACCAAGGCTTGCCCCTGTTATGCACTCGAATGACCTTAGTTGGTACATATAGATCACCCAACAATTACAAATGCTCCTTCAACACCTCAACACTCTTATCCGTAGAATGAATAGCACGGCATGGTAGTTCCCGTACAGCACCGCCGACATCTTCCCAGTTACGCAGCCTGTGCCGTCTGTGGCGTCGAGACAATAATCGAGAAGGATGAGTGATCAGACCTCCCAATTGGTGATATCGGAACATGAGTCATCAGGAGATCCAGTTCTCCACGACGAACCAACTGATCACAGCCTTACACCGTGGAAACCCCAAGAGCCACGACACAATGACGGTCCGTTGTTGCAGAACCCAGCCACTCCTGATGATGTCAGTTCAGATCACCAACAAACAGGAAAGATGCACGTTTATCTACAGCCTGTACGAAGAAATAGTGCAAGAAATATGTTTGAAAACAGCCCTACTTAAAAAAGAAACGATTGAAAAACATATGTAAATATCATTAAAAAAAACTCAAAACAGACTAGATTAATTATTTTAAGAAGAGTAAAAGACAATTTCGAGAGTGCCCGGTTAAAAATACAAAGCTCCCAGCACGGATTCATCCATCATTGCTTAAGTACTTGACGTATGTAGGTCGCGTCAGCAGTACACCTGCATCTTCAATACAAATAGTAGAGGCGGTTATGACTAACTAAATATATCCCCACATGCAGTTTTCTCCCCTTCAATATAATATACAAAAGAAATACAATAATAAATATTATAAACGTCATAATAATAAGACGGAGAAAGCTTCGAGTGCCCCGTGAAGGCTACAAGGACCCGATAACGGCGCGAGCCATAGTTGCTTAGGTACCCGACGTAGACCGTGAAAGCGGTATACTCTACATTCTAAATAAAGAGAGCAGGGGACGGTCATGACTAACTAAACATATTACTACATGCCGCCGTATCAATCTCCCAATATAACATAAACTGAGCAAAAATGAAAAATAAATAAAACATAAAGATAGGTTAAATCAATTATAAAAAAATAAATAAACTTCACAAAATGAGACATCTCGCCATCCCCTAAACCATATAAACGTCATACTATGGTAAAGGCCAATAACCTTCCTCATAGTTAACAAACCAAAGTAACTACATGAATTTTAATTCATTATTTACTTTTATAAAATAAAAATAAAGTTTCGAGAGTGTCCCATTAAGACTACACGCATCACAGTACGGAGTACCCCATTATTGATTAGGTACCCGACGAAGACCGCATGAGCGCTAATATTACTATTCGCTATACAAAATACAAACATCCATTAAAAACAGTTCAACCGTAATAATAAGTACGGTTGAGGAGAAAGCTTCGACAGTGCCCCGTGAAGGCAACAAGGATCCCAGCACGGGGCGAGCCATAGATGCTTAGGTACCTGACGTAGACCGCGAAAGCGGTACACTATCTACATCCTAAATAAAGAGAGCAGGGACAGTCATGACTAACTAAATATATTCCTACATGCCGCCGTATCTATCTCCCAATATAACATAAACCTTGCAAAAACGAAAATAAATAAATAATAAGAAATAAAAATAGGTTAAATCAATTATATAAAAATAAACAAACTGCGCAATATAAGACATCCCACCATCCCATAAAACCGTACCTAGATTGATAATAACCATTTGAAGCTTGTTTTAATTGTATTAAAAATCATTTTGTGTATTTATCTGTTTATTTAGCAAGTTTGATGTGTATCAATGAAAAGTAATTAAGTAAGCAAACTAAAATAAAGATTTCCATAATTGCGAACGGAGAGCCAGCGAAGAGAACCTATGTATCTTCCCATACGAAAAAATAAACGTATTCAGAAAAACACTTTCCGTACATACATAGCTGACAAAACTTACAAATCCGGAGACAGCGCGAACAATTATGGACAATGCAAAAAATACAGACAGGACCCAACCCGACCGACTCGGCACGTTCCGACCCGGCTCGTTCCGACCCGGTTCGTTCAGACCGCAAATTTTGGTGCAGCATTACTGAATAAAACGATTCGATACAAATTTTTACTGAGATTCTAGGTATATTTCAGTTTAAAAGAAGTGGTACAACGAATGTATTTATGAAGATCTTGTTCCAATCATTTCATTCAGTAAAGCTGCAGTCTTGACCAAGCGAATAAAGAGGGAGCCACCAAAACTGTATATATAATATTAATATTAATATTAATATTAATATTAATATTAATATTAATATTAATATTAATATTAATATTAATATTAATATTAATATTAATATTAATATTAATATTAATAATAATATTAATATTAATATTAATATTAGTATTAATATTAATATTAATATTAATATTAATAATAATAGACTTTAGACTTTTATTGTTCAAAAACATTTCATGCATACGTCATATTAAAAACATGTTAAAATACAGAAAGAATGTAAAATATTTGAAAGGCAACTAAAAAACACAAATTATATACAGACAATACATAAAACAAGTTTAAACGGCCACTAACAAGTTTATTGATAAACTTTTCGGGCAATTAAAATATATTAACATTAAAACTTACATAAATATAATTCTATGGATATTGGTTAAAAACATAAGATTTATACATTTTTTTTAACAACGGACCGGACATTTCATTAATTAACTCAGCTGGTATAATATTAAAGAGTTTAACGCTTTGAAATATGGTAAAATTTCGTTCGATGTCGAGACGTACATAGGTAAGTTAAGTCTGCAGGATCTTGTATTATAAATAAGAGACGGTAGCAAAGGTGCATAAAATTTATCAAAAATAAAACGATTATGATATATACTAAAATGTAAAAAATGTAATAAAAAATATTTGTGAACGTCATTAAATTTCATCAATCCTGCAGACTTATACATGATATTGGTTCTCATTATCGGAATATTGTTTGCATCGTTTTTGACGTTCATTATTATTCTTACAATTTTATTTTATTGAATTCTTACCAATTGTAACCTATTTTCAGATGCACCTCCCCACAGTATTATTGATTGGATGAGGTGACTGTATGCAAGAGAATAATACAATGTAATCACTGATTTGCGAGGTAAGTACGACGATACAGCATACAACATGCCTTGGACTTTGCTGAGCTTATTGCAAATATTTGATATATGTTTATTAAAAGATAATTTATTATCAAGTTGAAACCCAAGATAATGTATATGATCAACCCAGTTTAGCTTCACTCCATTAAAAAACACATCAGGTAGCACTGGATACACTTTGGGAGTAAATAACATAAGTTTCGTTTTGCTTTCATTCGCAATTAGTCGGTTCCCTCGCAACCACTCACCAAGACGTTCAAGAACAAGCTTCATGGTCCCAGGGTATCAGAAAAGTTAGCCCCCTTTACATACAGTACCGTGTCATCTGCAAAAAGTATGATTTTGGCAAAATATATATTTACGATATCGTTTACAAAGATGCTAAACAACAGGGGCCCCAAAACTGATCCCTGAGGAACACCAACCGTTACAGGCCTAACAGAAGATTTTACTCCACCCACTGTCACATATTGATCACGGTTTGTCAGATATGAATTTATCAGTGAGTTGCAATTACCCCGAATACCATAGTGAAATAATTTAGATAACAGTACACCCTTATCAACAGTATCGAACGCCTTTCTTAGGTCAAGAAACAAACAAATTGTATAGGTCTTGTCGTGAAATGAACGCAAAAGATCAGCAATTAAATGAAAAATGGCTAGAGTGGTATTGCACTTTTTTTTAAACCCAAATTGATTAGATGTTGGAATATTTATTGATTGAAAATAATCAATTAATCTTTTGTGTATTATTATTTCAAAAATCTTATTTATAATAGATAATGTGGAAATAGGTCTATAATTATTAACATTAGCTGGATCACCCGACTTAAGCACAGGAACCACTCGAGCATGTTTCAATATATCAGGATAAACACCCTGTAAAAAAATACAGACAGGACCCAACCCGACCGACTCGGCACGTTCCGACCCGGCTCGTTCCGACCCGGCTCGTTCAGACCGCAAATTTTGGTGCAGCATTACTGAATAAAACGATTCGATACAAATTTTTACTGAGATTCTAGGTATATTTCAGTTTAAAAGAAGTGTTACAACGAATGTATTTATGAAGATCTTGTTCCAATCATTTCATTCAGTAAAGCTGCAGTCTTGACCAAGCGAATAAAGAGGGAGCCACCAAAACTGTATATATAATATTAATATTAATATTAATATTAATATTAATATTAATATTAATATTAATATTAATATTAATATTAATATTAATATTAATATTAATATTAATATTAATATTAATATTAATATTAATATTAATATTAATATTAATATTAATATTAATATTAATATTAATATTAATATTAATATTAATATTAATATTAATGTTAATGTTAATGTTAATGTTAATTTTAATGTTAATGTTAATGTTAATGTTAATGGAAATGTTAATGTTAATGTTAATGTTAATGTTAATGTTAATGTTAATGTTAATGTTAATGTTAATGTTAATGTTAATGTTAATGTTAATGTTAATGTTAATGTTAATGTTAATGTTAATGTTAATGTTAATGTTAATGTTAATGTTAATGTTAATGTTAATGTTAATGTTAATGTTAATGTTAATGTTAATGTTAATGTTAATGTTAATGTTAATGTTAATGTTAATGTTAATGTTAATGTTAATGTTAATGTTAATAATAATAATAATATTAATATTAATATTAATATTAATATTAATATTTAATATTAATATTAATATTAATATTAATATTAATATTAGTATTAATATTAATATTAATATTAATATTAATAATAATAGACTTTAGACTTTTATTGTTCAAAAACATTTCATGCATACGTCATATTAAAAACATGTTAAAATACAGAAAGAATGTAAAATATTTGAAAGACAACTAAAAAACACAAATTATATACAGACAATACATAAAACAAGTTTAAACGGCCACTAACAAGTTTATTGATAAACTTTTCGGGCAATTAAAATATATTAACATTAAAACTTACATAAATATAATTCTATGGATATTGGCTAAAAACATAAGATTTATACATTTTTTTTAACAACGGACCAGACATTTCATTAATTAACTCAGCTGGTATAATATTAAAGAGTTTAACGCTTTGAAATATGGTAAAATTTCGTTCGATGTCGAGACGTGCATAGGGTAAGTTAAGTCTGCAGGATCTTGTATTATAAATAAGAGACGGTAGCAAAGGTGCATAAAATTTATCAAAAATAAAACGATTATGATATATACTAAAATGTAAAAAATGTAATAAAAAATATTTGTGAACGTCATTAAATTTCATCAATCCTGCAGACTTATACATGATATTGGTTCTCATCATCGGAATATTGCTTGCATCGTTTTTGACGTTCATTATTATTCTTACAATTTTATTTTATTGAATTCTTACCAATTGTAACCTATTTTCTGATGCACCTCCCCACAGTATTATTGATTGGATGAGGTGACTGTATGCAAGAGAATAATACAAGGTAATCACTGATTTGCGAGGTAAGTACGACGATACAGCATACAACATGCCTTGGACTTTGCTGAGCTTATTGCAAATATTTGATATATGTTTATTAAAAGATAATTTATTATCAAGTTGAAACCCAAGATAATGTATATCATCAACCCAGTTTAGCTTCACTCCATTAAAAAACACATCAGGTAGCACTGGATACACTTTGGGAGTAAATAACATAAGTTTCGTTTTGCTTTCATTCGCAATTAGTCGGTTCCCTCGCAACCACTCACCAAGACGTTCAAGAACAAGCTTCATGATCCCCAGGGTATCAGAAAAGTTAGCCCCCTTTACATACAGTACCGTGTCATCTGCAAAAAGTATGATTTTGGCAAAAGATATATTTACGATATCGTTTACAAAGATGCTAAACAACAGGGGCCCCAAAACTGATCCCTGAGGAACACCAACCGTTACAGGCCTAACAGAAGATTTTACTCCACCCACTGTCACATATTGATCACGGTTTGTCAGATATGAATTTATCAGTGAGTTGCAATTACCCCGAATACCATAGTGAAATAATTTAGATAACAGTACACCCTTATCAACAGTATCGAACGCCTTTCTTAGGTCAAGAAACAAACAAATTGTATAGGTCTTGTCGTGAAATGAACGCAAAAGATCAGCAATTAAATGAAAAATGGCTAGAGTGGTATTGCACTTTTTTTTAAACCCAAATTGATTAGATGTTGGAATATTTATTGATTGAAAATAATCAGTTAATCTTTTGTGTATTATTTTTTCAAAAATCTTATTTATAATAGATAATGTGGAAATAGGTCTATAATTATTAACATTAGCTGGATCACCCGACTTAAGCACAGGAACCACTCGAGCATGTTTCAATATATCAGGATAAACACCCTGTAAAATACTTTGATTAAAAATATGACATAAAACGGGTCCAATAATATCTATAACTCTATATAAAATATTAGGCTGAATTTCGTCACGATGATATTTCTTAGAAATAAAAGATTTTAAAATACACCTAATCTCGTTAACGTCCGTAGGCAATAAAAAACATGAAGATAAAACTGGAGGATCACTACACACATATGGAGCATTACTAGCAGGCATTGCACTAATTAACCTAGCAGCAATTGACGTGAAATAAACATTAAAATTATCAACCATTTCACGTTTGAACAGAGTAATACCATTATGTACAATTGAAGTAATTGGAGTAATAACTTTTCGTTTTAGCATATCATTTAGAATTCCCCACGTCCTTTTAGAATCATTCTAAACATTCGTAATTTTACCAACATAATATTGCCTTTTTATTTTTTTAATAACTAAACTAAGCATATTTCTGTATACTGTAAATGACCTACGTGATATTCTCCCCAATCTGAATTGCTTTAACAATTTATACTTTTTATTAATCAGATATTTCAAATCAGTTGTCAACCAAGGAGCTTCTCTATGCTTAGACCTACACCTACATAGATGCACGTAAAGGAAATACAGTGTAATATACACTGAACAGAATTGAAAACAGCAGATACATGGACACATTCGGATCATTACAACTTACTACATGATCAAATGATGTCCGAGATATCCGATCAACAAATGTGCCAATACCATCATCAGTGATCGATCTATACTTATATCTCCTGTCGCCAACAGTTGGTTCAGTCTTATACATAAAATAAGCAGGTAGATGGTCAGAGAGATCGCAGTCAACTACACCTGATATTGGATCAGAACCTTGAGAAAAATTACACCATATTTGGTCCAAAAGTGAGAAAGGTGTAATTGGATTAGTTTGGCAAATTCTTGTTGGCTTAGTAATTGCTGGAAAAAAAACAAGACCCGCAATATTTCTGCTAAACTGGTTAATGGAATTAATGTTTAAAGGATTAAACATATTTACGTTAAAATCACCACACAGCAATACATTGTTATTAGGGGGTATCTTATAAATAATGTCAGTCTCAAAAAAATCATTAAAATTGGCTATATCATTCATAGGTGGCCGATACACACACGATATAAAAAAGTTAAGTGGTAAAGCTTTAATCTGTAAACTCATTATTTCAACAGTATCATTAATAAAAGTCAAATCAGCAAATACATCAACATCAAGTTTACTATCGTAAAAAACTGTAAGCCGATTTCGGTACCTACTAACACTCTTATAATTATCCAAATCAAACATGTAATCAGTCTCAGAAGTTAACCAGGTTTCAGTGATTACGATTACACTAAATTGAAACTTCAGTGCAGACAAAAATAGTGAAAGTTGCGCAAAGTTTTTCCTCATACTACGAATATTTACAACTAAAACAGAAAAGTTTCCGTTAGCATATGATTTTATTCTATCCTTAAACTCAGAAGGTGTATTAAAAGCACAATTAACATTTGGAAAGTAATTAATTGTGTCATCTCTGAATGTTAGATCAGGGAAATTTTCTTGGTATGGCATAACAAACCTAAGCCTACAGAAGAACTACAGCAACAAGTTAGAGTTGTCGAACAGTTGGTGCCCCCGGCAGTCCAGGCAGGTAGGTAGGGTAGCTAAGGCAGGTACAAGCAATTAAAGTAGGCAAGTAAACGCACGTAAAGATAGATAAAGGTAGGTAAAATTAGGTAAAGTTAGGTAAAGGTAGGTAAAGGTAGGTAAGAATAGGTAAAGGTAGATAAAGTTAGGTAAATCTTGGTAAAGTTAGGTAAATGTAATTAAAGGTAGGTAAAGTTATATACAAATAGATAAAGGTAGGTAAAGGTATATAAATGAAGGTAAAGATAGATAAAGGTTGGCAAAGTAAGGCAAATGTAAGTAAAGGTAAGTAAAGGTAGGTAAGGGCACGTAAAGTTAGTTAAAGATAGATAAAGACAGGAAAGTTAAGTAAAGGTAAGTAAAGGTAGGTAACGGTAGATAAAAAATAGGCAAAGGCAGGTAAAGATAGGTAAAAGTTGGTAAAGTTAGGTAAAGGTAAAAAAAGGTAGGTAACGGTAGATAAAAAATAGGTAAAGGCAGGTAAAGATAGGTAAAAGTTGGTAAAGTTAGATAAAGCTAAGTAAAGGTAGGTAAAGATAGATAAAGACAGGAAAGTTAAGTAAAGGTAAGTAAAGGTAGGTAACGGTAGATAAAAAATAGGCAAAGGCAGGTAAAGATAGGTAAAAGTTGGTAAAGTTAGGTAAAGGTAAAAAAAGGTAGGTAACGGTAGATAAAAAATAGGTAAAGGCAGGTAGAGATAGGTAAAAGTTGGTAAAGTTAGATAAAGCTAAGTAAAGGTAGGTAAAGATAGATAAAGGTAGGTAAATGTAGATAAAGGTAAGTAACGACAGATAAAGGTAGGTGAATGCAGCTAAATACAGGTAGAAGTCAGTAAAGGATGGTAAAAACAGGTAAAGGTAGGTGAAGGTAAGTAGAGTTAGGTAATGGTAGTTATAAGTATAGTTAAATCTAGGTAAAGAAGGTTAAAGGCAGGTAAGTCTAGGAAAATGTACGCAAATGTTGGAAAATGTAGGTAAAGTTATGTAAAGGCAGACAGGACAACACACAGATAATAATAAATATCTACAAGCGCTCTATGCATAAACTATTACCCAGCAGAAGAAAAAAAAAAAAAAAAAAAAAAAAAAAAATGAGAAGCACTCCACCAGACTGTCACTACGAACCTATATATGCACAAGTGCAACTCTATCCAAGACCAGCACAAGTCTTCTTTCTGCACTATTCAATATATACTATGTAACGGTTTTTGCAATGATAGGTAAAAGTATGTATCGTAGGTAAAACTAGGTAGAGATGAATAGTACAAGGTATGTAAAGGTAGGTAAGGATAGGTAAAGATAGGTAAAGGTGGGTAAAAGAAGAAAAAGGTAAGTAAAGGTAGGTAAGGGTAGGTAAGGTAAGTAAAGGTAGGTAAGGGTAGGTAAGGGTAGGTAAGGTTAGTTAAAGGTTGGTAAGGGTAGGTAAGGGTAGCTAAGGATAGGTAAGGGTAGGTAAGGGTAGGTAAGGGTAGGTAAGGGTAGGTAAGGGTAGGTATGGGTAGGTAAGGGTAGGTAAGGGTAGGTAAGGGTAGGTAAGGGTGGGTAAGGGTAGGTAAGGGTAGATAAGGGTAGGTAAGGGTAGGTAAGGGTTGGCAAGGATGAGTTAGGGTAGGTAAGGGTAGGTAAGGGTAGGTAAGGGTAGGTAAGGGTAGGTAAGGGTAGGTAAGGGTAGTTAAGGGTAGTTAAGGGTAGGCAAGGGTAGGTGCGGGTGGGTAGGGGTAGGTTAGGGTAGGTAAGGGTAGATACGGGTAGGTAAGGGTAGGTAAGGGTAGATAATGGGAAATAATAAGCACTCCATAAACAAACTATAGACTGGCAGCACAGACAAACTTGACGCGTCTAACAAGTAAAGTATTACCCGTTATTCACAACTCTATCCTTAAACTTGGTAAATTCTTCTTCACTATTAATGTAGAAAACTTTGGAATTACTCTCTAATTTACAAAGTATGGAACCGTTTCTAGTGTAAACTGCACTAATGGTTGAATTTTCTTTTCTAAGGCACCTAAGCTTATAGAACAGATTAGACCTCAAATTAGTTAAATAGTCACCAATAAATAGATTGTTAGGTTTATTCCTCTTAACACAGTGAATAATATCAAGTTTAACTTTTCTGCTTGCACACTCAATCTTAAGATGCTTTGAATTAACCCCTCGTACAGTAACAGACAATATGTCATCCACAACCACAGGTCCAGCAGAGAAAGCGTTGAGTTCCGCAACCAGAGCAGTCTTGATACTCTCCTGACGCTGGCGCGGAGGCTGATTTTGACGCCGATGCCGACGTGATCAAGCATGTTTTTGTGACACCAATACGCTTCTCCGTAGATCTCCATGCTCGCTGTGAATATGCCCAACTCGTACCACTCCAATACCTGCCCACCCAGAAATGCTTACAATTATCAAGCTATGTGTTCTAGCCAGTTACGAAATCAAAGCTATATAAATCGCCAGCTCTATCAATACTGTAAAATAGGTACAATTTTAAAGTATTGAAAATTTGAATCACCATAATCGAAAACAATGGTAGATTTAATTTTTTATGTAAGTGTAGGTATATTTTCTACTAGATACACGCAGGTGTACCGATATAGGTATATTAAAGGTGAAGAGGACGGCTTGCTTGGTTTGAATCAAAATGTCGCAGCGGATGACTATACATAGTCCCTTCAGTTTTTCATGTTCCCTTGCGCGGGGTGCGTGCGCAACATTACACAGCTGTCAGCAATCCTAATAATTTACAAGAAAATAAGCAGCTACAACGTTATCCATACATAACATTTATAACACCGCCTCCCTCAAGCTTCACTCAGATTTTGTAGGAAGTACATAGCTACCACCAGATCTACATGTACAGGACCAGCCGACACTCATAACTAGCAGGAAGTAAATTCCAATCTAGTTATCCCATATTTCCAATTTACCTAGTTAATAGGAAGTATACGCGTACCTATATAGCTACTGAATAATTTACAACACTGTAAGATTCCGCTTCTGGTGTCGTGATTCTATTAACTAGTTAATATTCGTATGCTAATATTAACTAGTTAATATTAGCATGTTAATATTAACTAGTTAATATTGACATACTAATAGTAACTGGTTAATATTAGTATTAATAGATTCTCGACACGAGAAGCTTAGAAACTTCCGATCACTCAGGAGAATACCTACTCTAGTGGCAGAGATTTGATGAGAAGTTAAATATCTGAAAGTCAACAAAGAACTTTCCTTACAAGAGTTGAATTAGACACCATGCCATACCAGAGTTTAATCCAAATGTCTTTATGGTTGCGGAAATATTATCCGTGCTGACAAATTTAGCAACAATTACATATTTACAGCTATATAAAAATAGCCATTTATACAGCTAGGTAGCTATATCATAGGTGAATAAAGGTATAGCTACATAAGTACGTGTAATATTTACAAAATTCTTGGTGAACCAGCAAACACTCATAGGTAGATAAGCCCTATGCCAACACAAAAATAGCGGATATAAATATGTAGCTAGGTAAACAAGCAGTACCTTGGTCCTTGGTGTAGCAGCCGTTGTCTAGAGTGTAGTGCTGGCGGGAGTAGCGCTTTTGATGTAGGTGGCGTCAGGCGTCCAGGTTGTCTGCCACCTCTGCTCCGTAGATCTCCATTCTCGCCGTGAATATAACCAACTCGTACCACTCCGAGACCTGCCCACCAGGAAATGCTTAGATTTAGGAAGCTCCGTGTTTTAACCAGCTAGGAGTTCCAGGTATATAAATTCTTATTTATCAAACACCGTGTTTAGCCAGCTACGAAATCGCAATTATATAAAACCCCAGCTCTATCAATACGGTAATATAGGTACCCTTTTATTCTTGTTCTGGTTCTTCAGCTTCTACTTCTTTGTATAATTTTCAAGCATTTAAAATTTGATTCACCATATATCGAAAACAATGGTAGATTTAATTTATAATTTAGGCATATATTTTCTACTAGATACACGTAGGTGTACCGATATAGGTATATTAAAGCTGGATAGGACGTCTGGCTTGGTTTGAAACAAAACGTCGCAGCGAAAGACTATATATAGTCACTTCAGTTTTTCGTGTTCACTTGCGCGGGGTGCGCGCGCAACATTACACAGCCGTCAGTAATCCTAACAATTTTCAAGAATATAAGCAACTACAACGTTATCCAATTAGGATATCAAGTTTGTGCGTTGTGAACTGGAGGAGGTATATTGTTTAGTATTTGTGGGTTAGTCTGCAAAATAATTCTTCTTGTGTAATTATCAATTGAACATACTCCTCCCAAGAAGAATTATTTTGCAGACTAACCCACAAATACTAAACAATATACCTCCTCCAGTTCACAACGCACAAACTTGATATCCTAATTGCATCAGCCGTGTTGTTTACATCAGACGCCATCTTTACTTCGACCCGCAGACGAAGAAGAAGATCTTTAACGTTATCCACTTAGAGCATTTATAACACAGCCTCCCTCAAGCTTCACTCAGATTTTGTAGAAATTACATAGCTACCACCAGATCTACATAACCAACATTTGCTGTCATTACCAGATCGAGACACTCATACCTAACAAGAAGTACATTCCAATCTACCTACATAGCTACTGAATAATTTACAAAACTTTAAGATTCCGCTTCTGGTGTCGTGAATATATTAAGTAGTTAATATTAGTATGGTAATATTAACCAGTTAACACTAACATGCTAATATTAACATGTTAATAGTAACTAGTATTAATTAGTTAATAGATTCACGACACCAGAAGTTGAGAACCTTGCGGTCACTCTGGAGAATAGCTACCTACTCTAGTGGCAGTGACTTGATGAGAAGTTAAATATCTGAAACTCAACGCAGAACTTTCCTTACAAGAGTTGCATTAGCCAATTTGCCATAACAGAGTTTAATCCAAATGTCTTTATGGGTGCGGACATATTATCCGTGCGGACAAATTTAACAACAATTACATATTTATAGCTATATAAAATAGCCATTTATACAGCAAGGTAGATATATCATAGTTGAATAAAGGTATAGCTACATAAGTACGTGTAATATTTACAAAAATCTTGGTGAACCAGCAAACTCTCCTAGGTAGATAAGCCCTATGCTAACACAAAAAGAGCTGATATAAATATGTAGCTAGGTAGACAAACAGTACCTTGGTCCTTGGTGTAGCATCCGTTGTCTAGCCTCTAGAGTGTAGTGCTGGCGGTAGTAGCGCTTTTGAAGTAGGTGGCGTCCGGCGTCCAGTTTGACTGCCACCGCTGCTCCGAAGATCTCCATTCTCGACGTGAATACGACCAACTCGTACCACTCCGAGACCTGCCCACCAGGAAATGCTTATATTTAGGAAGCTCCGTGTTTAGCCAGCTACGCAATTCCAATTAAGAAAACCCCAGCTCTATCAATACGGTAATTTAGGTACCCTTCTATTCTTGTTCTGGTTGTTCTACTTCTTTGTATAATTTTTAAGTTTTTTAAATTTGAATCCCCATATATCGAAAACAATGGTAGATTTAATTTATAATTTAGGCATATATTTTCTACTAGATACAGCTAGGTGTACCGTTTAGGTATATTAAAGGTGGAGAGGACGTCTGGCTTGGTTTGAATCAAAACGTCGCAGCGAAAGAATATACATAGTCCCTTCAGTTTTTCGTGTTCACTTGCGCGGGGTGCCCGTGCAACATTACACAGCTGTCAGCAATCAAAACAATGTTCAAGAAAATAAGCAGCTACAACGCATTTGTACCTGCAAAAGTAGTAGTGCATGATAAAGGATTACATTAAAATTATATTATATATATAATATATGCATTATATATACATATATATATATATATATATATATATATATATATATATATATATATATATATAGATATATATAGATATATATACAGATTTCCGGTATGCGGATGGAGGTGGCTGGTGCGTGTGTGTGTGTGTGTGTGTGTGTGTGTGCGTGGGTGTGTGTTTGTGTGCGTGTGTGTATATGTGTACACCATAGAATGGGTATTTATGAATGACCGGGCTGGGCTGATTAGTTAAAACAATAACACTCTGGAAGAAGTTACGCTTTCTGCCATGTACAGAGCACAGTGAAGAGTATTATTTTGTTAATCAATAAAAATTGATTCCCGAAAAATAGAATCCTAAGTGTTGTGGGTTGACACCATTGCTGTGTGTGTGGGTGTGTGTAGGTCTGTTTATGTGTATGTGTGGGAGGGGTGTGTGTGTTTAATTAAACATGAAACATATTTATATGTTTCATGTGGATGATGTGGTGCACAAGATCAAAACAGATTATTTTGTAACAGAAGAAAATGTGAAATTTTCAACGTTACCTAGCTTTACCAATGTTGAAAAAATGGGTAATCTTAAAAAAAATGCTATAACAAGTTTATATAAAATAATACTACCAAAAAATCACAATAGAAAAACAAATACAACCATCTAGAGAAGACCCTATAATTCCACTTGGTGTTTCCTTCATTCTCGCCGTGAATACGACCAACTCGTACCACTCCGAGGCCTGCCCATGCGGGAACACGTATTTATAACACCCCTTCCCTCAAGCTTCACTCAGATTTTGTAGGAAGTACATAGCCACCACCCGATCTACATGACCAACATTTGCAGCCAATAATAGACCGAAGCACTCATAACTAGCAGAAAGTATCTTTCAATCTACCTCTCCAATATTTTCAATTTACCTAGTTGATAGGGAGTACATACGTACCTACATAGCTACTGAATAATTTATTAAAAAAAAAACTTTAAGTTCCCGTGAAGAGATACTCAAAATATGCAGGATGTAACTACCGATCAATCAACCTATCTACATACCTACCAATTTAGATACAACACTTCAGAGGCCGAGTAACCTCACTCACACTTTGCAGGAAGTAGTCACAAAGAATACCCAGCAATTTAGATACAACACTTCAAACTCCGAGAAGCGTTACTCACAATTGCCAGCTAGTTTTGTAACCACATTCACAATCTGTAGGAAGTATCGACAAACCTATATCCATAGCCAGCTTCGTTAAAGACATAAAAAGTGGAGGTCCGTTTAGACTTAAGAGTGTTCTGTTCGGTTTGAGGTTATAGAATACGGCTAATATTATCATGCTACTATTACCCCATTAAAATTTCGCAGTATTTTGAAAGGACAGTCTTATTAAATATTTTCGGCAGCGCCGACATATTTTTGTGGTAAGCGACCAGCGACGGCGACTGGTTTTTGCTAAAAATATCTAATTTTGACGTCGGGTAAAGGATTTTTACATAAGTTAATCTACTTTAAGCAAATGCAAGAGCACAGAAGCGTTTTAGTGGTATCCATCACATAGCTGAGAGAACGATATTAGCTACTAACAAGCGAGAGTGAAACTAATAGGTATAGGTAACTATTTTATAAACTTACATTGTAAAATATTCTTACCCTGAAGAGAAGTAACCTAAAACAGTAATATAAAATCTTGAATAGGTACGCCTGTAGCTAATCCAGTATGCAGAGTATGGTAAATCCGTCGATACAACACTTCAGAGTCCACACTTTGCAGGAAGTAGCCACAAACCTATCTAATAACCAGCAATTTTGGGCCAAATCGTCGGCAAAGATATACGAAATCCGTCGCCATCGTTGGGCTTCAGTCCAGTCTGTAGAGTATGGCAATCGGGGGAAAGATCTTCGGCGATGGATTTGAAGGTGCTTAAAAATCTCCACGAAGTCTTGTTGACTACCTATTTTTTCCGGTAACATGAATTGGCGACGAATTCTCAGTTATATTACTTTGCGACACATCAAATATCACTAGCTCTATGAGCAGTGATAGACACAATATAACCATATCATCATTAGGTAGGTACTAAATAAATCTTATTTTGTATAATTATTAATGCGAACATAGATATTACATCGTCCGGCGCCGGCGAAGGATTACGGGGCAAAGCCAGGCGATG
>JAQNBH010000261.1:7500-17401 GCA_028752905.1 Cladorhizidae sp. MBARI D1340-BT2 | reverse complement strand
TTATAAGGTCCTGAATGGGATTCTGGCTGGCAGCCTATTTAAGAAAGCGAGCCAAAGGGCCAGTCAAGTTGTGAGTCTTCATTATATTCCTCTCCTATTTTCTCTGAGAACACCCATCTCACCCCGCACCATTCCCTGATCCCTAACATATAACCACAACAATGTTAGTAATTACAATGGTCTTCTCAATAATCAACTTGAATTTGTACTCACTCGACCTTTTGACTAGCCTTCATCATGAATAATGAGATACTATGACTTGCGTGAGCCTGTTAATAATAATGTTAACAATAACTAATCAGACTAAGGTCACAGTCATGTCAATTCAAAACCTTTAGACCATTATGTACGTCTTAGACGTCTGTTCATGCATGTGTGAAAGGTGCAGCTTATGTCATCAAAATCTCACTCCAACAACCAAGTATATAGCTAAGCACGAGTGAAATGACTTGCTAGGTAAACTGCCAAGTGAGTTTAAGAGAGAAGTGGAACATAATTGGGGAAGGTACTACACAGTAGAGATATGCCATGAAAAAGGTTGAGAAATAAAATGCTTGACAAACAACATGAAATATATCCAAGAATGAAAATTTAACTTTAGTTCTTGTCAGTTTCTTCATGGTCATCTTGGCAATGCTCTCTCAGATGTCCTCACTACCAGAAAGCTTCCAATATCATAGGCATAGGAATAAGGTGGGGCACAGGGGCACGTGCCCCCCCCCCCCCCCCCCCCCAAAAGCTATACAAAGGTTCTTGCATTTATTGATCGCTAGCTTAGATAGAGACTACTTCTGGACAAACAATATCAAGTACACGGACAAAATTAAAAAAAAGGACTGTGTGTGTGTTGATTGTCAGAGTGACAAACCACAGCTTACACAGTACAGCTTGACCTTTGGAACTCGGGCTAGAATAGGTAAAGATGAGAATATGTCACTAGCCTGCTGCTACAGCTAGTCAGAATGGAAAATGATATTAATACACCTCCTTTGAAGAAGTATAAGCAGTCTACTCTTAAATTTCATCCTTCAGCACCTAGTGATCAAGGACAGGCTCCCAACCTGATGTTCAAGCTGCTCCTTTGGAGGAAGCATCTTCTGACTCACTTGGTGACCAAGTCATTCTGAAACCTGTGAAGTATGGGCAATTCCATTTCAGCCCCAAGATGCCAGTTCAATGGAAAATTCACGTAAGCAGCAGAGAGAGAAAAGGCGTAGTTTTTCTCCAAGGTGGTATAAATCTTTCCGCTGGCTTAGCTTATGAGAAATCGAGCTTTCTGTGCTTACTGCAGGTACTGCCATATTAATCATTATCAAAAAAAGGTGAAGATGTATTTGTCTTGACTGGCTTTGATTAATTGGAAGAGAGCTCAGGAAAAATTCCATCAGCATGCCTCATCGAATGTACACAGGGAGTCTATTTTCAAGTTTGAATGTTTAAACCATGATAGCATTAAGGCACCTCTTAACAAGCAGATTTCAACACTGATCAAAAGGTACATCGAAGTAACCTTCATGTACAGTTATCTTCTTTGAGATACCTTCTGCGACAAGGTTTAGCTCTTCATATATAGTCATGATTAAATGGAAGGTAACCTCTTATCAGCTTTTAAAATTAAATAAATAAATAATTATGTCCCTGATTTGAATTGAATGTGTGGTTAAGGTGGTGCTATGGGTTAGATTTAAATTTTAGTATTTTTTTATATATTTTTTAATTTGTATTTCACAACTATGCTTCAACATACTGGAAAGGTGGATTCCAAGTTACAGATGCTCTATTCTGGACTTACATTTTGTAGCTCTGTCTTTACTCTACCAATTGAATGGTTTGGAGAAAAAAATCATTGCCTCTTTTGTGAAGCTTAGGCTTGGTGTAGCTGTAGAAAGCCCCTTTGTCCAACAAGCTGGACAGTCCGTACAGCAGCCTTTAATTCAGTTCTTGCTAATTATGCAGTCCTCTATGAAGCATTGCTAGAAATCAATTATACTACCCACGATAAGTACGGAAGAAAAGCTGGATTGTTTCTAGCACAAATGGAAAAGTTTAATCACTTACTTTGGCCTAAAGTTAGCTCACCTAATTTTTTCTGGATCAGAGTGGCTCTCTCTTGGGAAAATACTACAGTTGAAGAAGCTCTAGGTAGTGCTAAGCTACCTTGAACGACTTAGATTTGATACTCCTTTGATGATTTTTACAAAGGGGTGTTAGAATCTTGGAATTGACATCGCTACCTACATTGCCCAGATATAGAAGAACACCCAGACGAATATGGAATTGCAGAAAATTATGCTTTTGATAGTCCACAGGATTATTTCAGAAGGCAATATTTCGAAGTTCTTGATGTAATGACTACAGAACTGAAACATCACTTTGACCAAAAATGTGGCATTCCCATGGCCATGATTGAAAAAGCTCTGTTGAATGCTACCAATGGTGAAACAGTTAAACTATCCAAGTGTACAAGAATGATTTTGTTCTGGATAGACTACAGACTCAACTCAATATGCTGCAGATTTGATTAGAACCAGAAATACAACTAGTAGGTGTACCAATTATGGAAGTGACCAATGTGAGATCAATTACTGAAGTGCTTAGTGAAGTTCACATGTGGCCAAGAACTGTTTTCACAAATTTCACGGCTACTTAAACTTTTTTTCACAATTCCAATTACAAACATCTACAGCGGAAAGATCTTTTTCTGCACTCAAAAGACTAAAGACGCTTATGGGCTACAATTAATATAACTTAGGATTGAACTGATAATGTGAATTTAGTTATCAATGTGAATGACAGATGAATTAAATATTTGGACAGTAATAATTACTTCATTATTGCTCTTTAAAATCATCATTTATTATCGTATATACATAAATCTAGTGCCCCACCAATCAAAATTTGCTTCCTACGCCTCTGAATATTCAAACTTGGACAGATCCCAGCTCAGTGTTCCTGTTATGTAAATGACCAACCCATTATACTAGTGGGAATTTGGTTGTCCAATCGGTAAGAGATTTGGTGTCTGGGAAGAGCATGTGTTTCTCTGACAAAACGTATCTCACACTTCAGATTTCTTGCTCTTTTTTCTTTTTGCCAACATTTCAATCAGTATGTTTAGGGCAATAAGAAAAAAGAAAGTTTGTTGAAAGAGACATATACTGAAGAGTGAGTATACTACGTACACTGTAAAAAGTAAAAATGATTAAAAAAATTAACATAGCGTATCTAATACCAAATGTTATCACTTATTTAATAATGGTTATTTGTTAAGTATTTTATGCAGGTCAATGTCAGTTTTTAATTGGAAAATTAATTATCCTTCTTGTAGGTACTTAATTAAAAGCAAAGCCTTGAATGTCGGCTGTTAGAGAAGAGTATATTATGTTGATTCAATTGTGCCCTGAGAAAAGAAGCATGTCTTTAGTAAAGTTATCTTACACAGGATTAAAAATATAAATAAGAAAATAAATACACTAGACAGCAAATTTCCTGCTCTATGATGATCACTAACATCTACTATTAATCCCCCTACCCCTACCCAGGAGCAGACGTCACAGCCTCTGGTATACCAGATGTCTATAATTCTAGTTTTATGCCTGTGTTATTAACACCTGAAACACTCTGAGCGTTCTTTGATTTTGGCACGTCTCCTTCATGCATGATTGAGATATATTTGCTCCAAATGCTGACAGATGCAACTGAAGGCTTGTGTCTTTTGACATCCTTGCCCAAGGCAGAACTTTCCTAGATAGCACTGGAAATGTTTTCCTTATTTCCCCATTTTTTTGTAGTATAACCATTAACTTCTTCCGATCCATTTTTCATGATCTAATTTATCCTGGGATATGGATAAGCTTTGATCATGTACTGCAGCTTAGGAGAAATAAGGTAGGGGGCCCACATGGGTGACATTGAAATGTACATAACAACACCCTTTCCATGATGCTAAAATTGAGATTTTATGGCATACGTACTATGGACACAACTCATTCACTCTCCTTCTACACAATAATTATAGCTACGTACAGTAACATATGTTAGTATTTTTGAACAGTTCTAGTTCTTCACCATAAACAAAATCTTCCATGACATTCGACTGAACTCGAGCACTGGGAACATGCTTTCAGACCCCAGATGGAAGACCTTAGCAGTAGCCTTTGCATCCAGTTCCTTCACCAGTGTGATGGTCTTGAAGTAATCTTTAAACAGAGAATTCACTTCTTCCTCAGTTACAGCAAATGGAATACTTGGATGTTCAGAATGGTCATAATCAAAGATAGACAAAAGAGCTCTTCCTCCTGGCTTTGTCAAGGTGTTAATGATGGCAGCATATGAGGACCTCCCAGGAGCAAAGCTTCCAATAGAGCCATGATCCTGGATGCAGTCAAAGGGTCCAATGCCAGCATGATCTTTAAAACTGAAGAAGTCACCACAATATATAGTGATGGGTTTCTCTTTGGCTCTAAACATTGGAATTTCTTTTCCATTTAAGTTGAAAGGGAGTTCTTGGTAGGCTAACTCATTATCTTCAAAGAATGCCACTACTGCTATCTTGGACCACTCTATTCCAACAATGGTATGACCTTGCTCAGCTAACTGGAGCATCACCTTGCTTCTTCCACAAAGAGGCACCAAAATGTTCTGATTAGCTTTACCTTGTATGAGCTTGTCCGTTAGCTCCATCATTATGTCATCAGCAGCTTCTCGAGTCCAAATATCTTTCTTACCATGGTATAAAGTATCCCATAGTTGTTGATTTGGTTCTTTGTTTGTCCCATCTTTTGACGTCATAATGTCGCCGTACTCCAGTAATGGTTTATATATATCTTGCTGCAGCTTCTACGACAATTTGAAAGTATAACTATTGTTGCCTTGCGGGATAATAATTATACGCTCGTAATTAGCACGTCCTCGCTCAGTAGCCCTAGAAGTTTTCGGCTGTTGACTTGTTATAAAATAGCTGTTGTATATAATTATAATTATAATTTCTCAAGGCAGTCAAAGCTCCGTAAAAATAACACTGTCTAGCCTAAACTATGATTACTAGAAACTAGTTTTCACCTTTAGATTCTAAGCCTAGCCGTGGTCTGTGGCTATAACTTTCTCATTACACACTAGCGCTCTATTGAAACAAGAGGGAAGATACAAAATAAAACTCTGGTTACTACTTGGGAGCTCCATAGGTTCTGTAAACTTCACTTGATATATATATAGCTTAAAAGATAGCTCTCATTGTGCATTTTAGTTGTTGCATTGATTACCATGCCAGAGTTAGACGCCGTCAAATTTGAGAACCTCAAAAGCTGCATGCCTGAATTCTCTGCACTTCTGGCTCCTGTAGACATTATTATCAATGGCAAGAGCAAGCCCTACTCTACAGAATAGATGTTTCCATACACACAAAAATGGCGTAAACCGAGGGCACAGAACTACTCACGCCTACTTTTGTATTAACCACACCTACTTATTTATGCACATTTTTATTTGACTGTCATTTGATGCCATTATTTATGATACTTTCCACCCTAGTTAATTCATTAGAATCAAAAGAAAGAACTGCTAAATCAGCAAGTTGATGTTCTGTCATGTTTGACCTCAAGCACATTTTAATCTGCTTGAGTGCAGAGAAGGTTCTTTCACATGCTGTGCTACATATTGGCATTGCAATGAGGGTAGAGAAAGCTGCCTTTAGAGATAGAACTTCTCGAAAAAACCTCTAGAATTTTGTCATTTTAATGTGCACCAAAGTACGAAGTGCTAGAGTGGACTCCATGCAGAGGCTACAAGAGAAGAGGATCCAAAAAAGAGGGCACATAGATCGCACGAGATAATGTTTTTGGGTTGTTCACTTCTGCATGATCAGAAAGAAGTAGAGATTATTTTGTACTCCATTCTTATTGAAAGAATCGCCAGTGATCCAGTAGTAATAGCAGTGAGCGTAAATGTTGAGGAAGCTGTCTGGGTAGGTATATAGGTGAGGATTGACTGGTTAACACTTGTCACTTTTTCAGCATAGCTGAAGCTTGTCCCACTCAGCATCCATATGGAACTATTTAAGAGTTGACACAGTAGCAGACTCTAGATTTGCTGCTTTAGCAACATTAAACTTGGGTATATACTTTGTTTGTCAGGAAACTGACTACCTGACGTACTTGTGATCACAAGAGAAGCACCATTGCCTTATTTGGATCTTGTAAAGTAGTAAGAGATCTGATGATTATATGCACACATGAACAAAGTATTAATGATAAGCATACAATCAATCAATACCAATCACCAGCACATTCACAACACAACCACAACTTTAAGGCACAAACACACAAACATATCCACTAAAGCATTCATAACACAATCATAAACTATCCTGCTGCACATAAACACACAAACATGTCCCCACAAGCCAATCATGTACCCACAAGCCAATCAACAACATATTATAATATCACCAAAAGTTTTAGCAAGTGACTGAATGTGGCAAATGTAAGCCATACCCACAGATAATCAGTGGCTAACACTTTCCAGCTACATAGTATAGTGTGCGAAAAGTGGGCGATGCTAAGCTGGATACTTTTCTCACCCCCCCCCCCCCCCCCCCCCAACCAAAAATCCTGTATGAAACCCTGACTACTCATTTAGGTCTTGTGCTGTTCTCTGCTAGCCTTGCACCTTGCTATCTGTAGCCCTGTCTGTGGGCTGTGAGTCCATGACAACTGCTGCCAACTGAAACCTCACATTCATCGATAAATCTCATGAATTAAACTCTGATAGCCTTGCAGTTAGCAAGACCTCATTTGCCTAGTTAAATCCAGCTACAATCTCAGTGTGTCCTCCATTGGATGGAATCCTGAATTGTTGTAAAATGTGACTGTTCAGTGTAGCTATGTAACACATTGCCACACAATCTGACCTTTGTTCAAAATATCTATCCGTAATTGATTACTACAATGAATATATATTATTCATGGAGTATATATTATATTATTCATGAAATGGTGGCCTGTATTTTAATCATCCATGTGGTTATTATATATATATTACACAGACAGGGGATGGATGACTGGAATGGTGCCTAGAAGTTGCTATTTCCACTGCTCTATGTGCAGCCAAGGAGGCGTGAAGGAGACATGACCTTGTTTGCCAAGTTCAAAGTAAAGCCCAGAATATTTCAGTGTTTATTCACAGTCATCAAGCTAGAATTTTGTATAAAATAGACATCTGATATTCTATCATCATAAAGCAGGAAATTCGCTGTCCAGTGAATTTATTTTGTTTGGTTTTCTTCTTCTTATTATTATTATTGAGCTTTATTATTGAGCTTTGATAGAGAACAACATGCCATACCTCAAGTTAAAAAGTTAAAAAGTTCATGCGATGACTAGGGAAATGGCTCGTCCCCAACCCTGATGGCAAAGATCCCATTACTGAGGCTGCATTCCCACGCTGCACAGCCACAGAAATCCGTTGAAGAAGATGTTGATGGGAGTCCTCTTCATAAGTCACTGACCTCAGGCGGCGTCCCAACTCCCTGAAGAATGCCTTTGCTTGAGACCCAAAGGATCCACACGTCTCTACCGCCACAGGTACAAACTTGTATGCCGAGTCCAGGTGGGCGTACTTTTCACCCTTCAAAATCTCCGCCTGGGCTGCCACTGCACCAGCCTCAGTGACTGCAGCCAAAAGGTTGGATGGGGCAAAGATGTCACTGCAGGTTGCATCCCATACCAAGAGTCTACCACTTGACCATGGAATGATGGACATGCCATCAGGTCTCTTTCCATCGGACTGAAGCAGACCTGAGGGCTCCAGCCGGGAAGGGACATTTGCAGCAGTTAATGACCGGTGGATTTATATTTTTTAATCCTGTGCAAGAAAACTTTACTAAAGACATGTCAGGGCACAGTTGAATCAACATATTATGTAAATACTCTTCTCTAACAGCCGACATTCAAGGCTTTGCTCTTAATTAAGTACCTACATAAAGGATTAATCAATTTTCCAAATAAAAAACTGAACTTGACCATTATTAAAGGATTAATTCCTTTTTCCAAATAAAAAATTGAACTTCACAGTCATAGATTTTTTAACAAAGAACCATTATTAAATAAGTGATAATTAATCATATGGTTCTATGGTTATTACAGTACCCTATGTTAAAATTATATTATTTTTACTTTTACAGTGTACGTATACTCACTCTCCAGTATATATATATGACAATGTCTTCATGAGGGATAAAATTTGTGATCTCAAAGAAGAAGGAATTAATAGACAATAAATAGCCACACAAATGATAACTGGGGGCGGATCAAGGTATCGCAACATGGGATTGTTGTGGGATCATAAATGGCCACCACACAATCAGGTTTAGTACTGAACACTGTCATACATGTCTACCATGTCACAATACTTTTATAGTGCAGATTTATAATTTTTCTGTTTCATTAGTGCTTTTAACAACCAAAAAAAGAGTTGCTATTGATATTTAGAAAGAACAGTAAATAATTGCAAAAGGAAAGGGGCACAACCCCCTAGTATCACATTCAAATGCACGGATGTGTGTGAAAGTCATTTCACTAATTATTAGTCTTTTTTGGTGCTTCACCTGTTTTTCAAAAATCATTCATGCAACAGATGAATGCTATTGACCATTGTTGAGTAGAGGCTACATAGTCTATAGCATGCTGCAGCAAGAATCTACGTACTCTCAATAGAGCATAAAATATTTAATTATACATCGGGAACATAAGCATATCTCCTAGGAAGCATTCACTATCTACATGGACCACAGATGCCTAATGTGCTTCATAGATCAGGAAAAGGGAGTAGTATAAAAGTGGACAAAAAACATGTAGTAGTTAGTTGTGTTATCTTTGACTTTTAAATGACTTTAGTAAGCCTAAGTGGTTATGTATTTGCTGGTATGCTCTAAGCTTTGACTTGTCTCTACTAATTATATATTTAAATCGATATGGATTATCCTTGCTACATAGCTAGATAATTAGCTCCCTATCCCAGCCAGCCCATTCTCAGTTCAGTTTTTAATACACCACCACTCACACAATCCCAATTCCTGAAGTACAGTCTTCTGACTATTTTATAATGACTTGCCAGTTTACTAGGCAAGTGCAGGAGAATATAATAGCTATTAGCTTTAGGCAAACACAGACCAATTTACAGCTTTTGGTTTGTAAGTATGGGTGAGGGGGAAGTGTTGGGGCAGAAGTGTTTAGTTTTTTGGAATGCCTTGATATTTCTGCTTGTATCTTCTGAGAAAATATGCCTATAGACTAATCTTTTATATCATTGGAAAGCACATAGATCAAGGAACAATATGACCATAATATTATTTGGACAGAGTAATTATTAAAAAAAGTTATGGGCAGTCCAAATCAACAGACGTTTTTCTCCCAGTTTCAGGTATAGTCCCCCCTTAATAGATATACCGCAAGCGAAGAAAGATTTCTTTATCAACTCTGCAGCTTTTATAGTTTCATACAATATATTTAACCACTGTGCACTACTGTAATGAACTGGGTGTGCTATAATTGGAACGCTGCATCCTTGAGTGACTTGTATTCAAGTGAATGCAGTAAACCTCCTCATTTTTAATATTTTGTGTTTTCTTTAGAGGAGAAGTATGGTCGTGATTCTCTGGTGATTCCTGTTGATTTCTCTGATGGCCTGGAGATCTATGATGCCATCTCTGAGCGACTTAGTCAACTAGACATAGGAGTCCTGGGTATGTTTGTACACCACTTATGTACAGGTATCAGGCCCGTAGCCAGAAAAATTAGTGGGGGATTCTGTTGGTAAATATTGGGACCTTTTGGGTCTCGAAGCGACCCAAGGGGGAAGGTGTGGTAGGGGAATGTGCTCTATTAGTTCTGGTGATGGCAAATCC
>JAQNBH010000261.1:0-2500 GCA_028752905.1 Cladorhizidae sp. MBARI D1340-BT2 | reverse complement strand
GGGGTTCACCCTATCGCTGTGGGCTGTACCCTGCGTAGACTTGCTGCTAAGTGTGCTTGCATTCTCATGCCATGCAAAAAGTTCCTGCTTTCCTGGCCCCTCGGCAGTTAGGTTTTGGAGTGACGCGGGGGGTTGAAGCGGCAGTGCATGCTGCTCGCATCTACCTCCAGAACCTCAAGGAAGACCAAGTGATCATCAAAGTGGACTTCAGAAATGCCTTCAACAGTATTCGCCGGGACAAGATGTTGGGTGCTGTAGAGGAGTACATTCCCGAGCTTCTCCCTTTTGTCCACTCGGTATACTGCTCGCCATCTTTACTCTCATGGGATGATGAAGTGGTGCTGTCTTCAGAAGGGGTTCAGCAGGGCGACCCGCTGGGACCCCCTGACTATTCAGAAACTGTGTGCAAAGCTGAGGTCAGAGTTCTGTGTTTTTTATCTGGATGATGGAACTCTGGGAGGCAACCGGGAAGATGTAATTCGTGATCTCAAGACCATTGAGGTTGAAGCAGGTGCTCTGGGCCTTGAGCTAAACAGAGGAAAGACAGAATTGATCTGTAAGGATCCTACCTCTTGAGGGATCGTCCTCATTGCTCTTCCAGGAGTGAGAACGCCAATCTCTTGGGCTCTCCTATTGGAGGGTTACAATCAGTGGATGCATGTGTAAGGGAGAAGACAGAGCTGCTGCAGTTGATGGGTGATATAGACTTTGTCATTTGCAATCACATGATGCTATCACATTGTTGCGTCACTCATTTGCGATCCCTAAGATGATGCACATTCTCCGCTCTGCTCCCTGTTTCTCTTCCAGTCATCTCCCAGCCTATGGCCACCTTCTCAAGTCGATCCTCAGCAATATCACTAATATAGATTTTCAGAACAATGACCCTTCTTGGCTACAGGCCACCCTTCCAGTGAACATGGGGGAATTGGAATTAGGAGTGCGGTTCATCTTGCTCCCTCAGCCTTTTTGGCTTCTGCTGATGGATCGTCCGATCTCATTCACCATATCCTCCCCCCTCGGTTTAGTGCTGTCCAGTATCCTGAGATTGAGGTTGCCCTTTCACTCTGGGGTGATGACCTTGTCTTGCCTCCTCCAGCCCCGCCTGCTTCCCATCAGCAGAAGTCGTGGGACATCCCTCGTATTTTGGAAAGGGCAGAGTCACTTTTGCGGAATACTAGTGACCCCAAAACCAGAGCTCGTCTCCTTGCAGTGTCTGCATGTGAGTCAGGTGCCTGGCTTAATGCCCTGCCAATCTCCTCACTGGGTCTCCGAATGACCGATGATGTAGTTCGAATAGCAGTTGGGTTACGTCTTGGAGCACCCCTGTGCCAGCCACACTCTTGTAGTTACTGTAAATCGGATGTCAACCAGTTTGGCACGCATGGGTTGAGCTGCAGGCACAGTCAGGGAAGGCTTTCTCGCCATGGTGCTTAAATGACATCATCCATCGGGCATTAACTGCTGCAAATGTCCCTTACCGGCTGGAGCCCTCAGGTCTGCTTCGCTCCGATGGAAAGAGACCGGATGGTATGTCCATCATTCCATGGTCAAGTGGTAGACTCTTGGTATGGGATGCAACCTGCAGTGACACCTTTGCCCCATCCAACCTTTTGGCTGCACTGGTACAGTGGCAGCCCAGGCGGAGATTTTGAAGGGTGAGAAGTACGCCCACCTGGACTCGGCATACAAGTTTGTACCTGTGGCGGTAGAGACTTGTGGATCCTTTGGGCCTCAAGCAAAGGCATTCTTCTGGGAGTTGGGATGCCGCCTGAGGTCAGTGACTTATGAAGAGGACTCCCATCAACATCTTCTTCAACGGATTTCTGTGGCGGTGCAGCGTGGGAATGCAGCCTCAGTAATGGGATCTTTGCCATCAGGGTATGGGTCTAGCCTAGTCATCACTTGAACATTTGAACTTGAGGGGAGGGGGTTCTATAAACTATATGAATAAGTGCAGAAAGGGTTTATATCATCCATTTAACTATATAATTTTTAAAAAATAAAAAAATATATAATATATAAAATAATAATGAGATTTACAATAATAAATAAATAAAATATGCCAATAAATAAATAAATAATAAATAAATAAATAAATATAAATAAATAAATAAATAAATAAATCAATAAATAAATAATAAATAAATAAATAAATAAATATAAACAAAAACAAATACACAAATTAAAAAAATTAAAAATTAAAAAAAATTAAAAATTAAAAAAAATTAAATAAATTAATTAATGGAAGAATGGCAAGCAACTGGTATGGGATCCAACCTGTCCAGATACATTTTCCCAGTCATATCGGGGTGCAGCAGTGAGTGGTCCTGGAGCTGTGGCTGCTATGGCTGAGGAAAAAAAGGTGGCCAAGTATGCCAGTCTAGATCCTTGCCACTTTTTTGTGCCTGTGGCCATCGAGTCATTGGGGGTTTATTTATTTATTGTTAATTAGTTATTATTTCAGTATTATTTAGGTATTTTTGTAATTGATTATTAT
>JAQNBH010000260.1:0-27406 GCA_028752905.1 Cladorhizidae sp. MBARI D1340-BT2 | reverse complement strand
TCATGAGATAGAGTGCAGTCTGTGTGCTCACCACACCTGCTAGTATCATGAGATAGAGTGCAGTCTGTGTGCTCACTACACCTGCTAGTATCATGAGATAGAGTGCAGTCTGTGTGCTCACCACACCTGCTAGTATCATGAGATAGAGTGCAGTCAGTGTGCTCACTACACCTGCTAGTATCATGAGATAGAGTGCAGTCTGTGTGCTCACTACACCTGCTAGTATCATGAGATAGAGTGCAGTCTGTGTGCTCACTACACCTGCTAGTATCATGAGATAGAGTGCAGTCTGTGTGCTCACCACACCTGCTAGTATCATGAGATAGAGTCCAGTCTGTGTGCTCACTACACCTGCTAGTATCATGAGATAGAGTGTAGTCTGTGTGCTCACTACACCTGCTAGTATCATGAGATAGAGTGCAGTCTGTGTGCTCACTACACCTGCTAGTATCATGAGATAGAGTGCAGTCTGTGTGCTCACTACACCTGCTAGTATCATGAGATAGAGTCCAGTATGTGTGCTCACCACACCTGCTAGTATCATGAGATAGAGTCCAGTCTGTGTGCTCACTACACCTGCTAGTATCATGAGATAGAGTGCAGTCTGTGTGCTCACTACACCTGCTAGTATCATGAGATAGAGTGCAGTCTGTGTGCTCACTACACCTGCTAGTATCATGAGATAGAGTGCAGTCTGTGTGCTCACTACACCTGCTAGTATCATGAGATAGAGTGCAGTCTGTGTGCTCACTACACCTGCTAGTATCATGAGATAGAGTGCAGTCTGTGTGCTCACTACACCTGCTAGTATCATGAGATAGAGTGCAGTCTGTGTGCTCACTACACCTGCTAGTATCATGAGATAGAGTCCAGTCAGTGTGCTCACTACACCTGCTAGTATCATGAGATAGAGTGCAGTCTGTGTGTTCACTACACCTGCTAGTATCATGAGATAGAGTGCAGCCTGTGTGCTCACTACACCTGCTAGTATCATGAGATAGAGTCTGTGTGCTCACTACACCTGCTAGTATCATGAGATAGAGTGCAGTCTGTGTGCTCACTACACCTGCTAGTATCATGAGATAGAGTGCAGTCTGTGTGCTCACTACACCTGCTAGTATCATGAGATAGAGTCCAGTCTCTGTGTGCTCACTACACCTGCTAGTATCATGAGATAGAGTCCAGTCAGTGTGCTCACTACACCTGCTAGTATCATGAGATAGAGTGCAGTCTGTGTGCTCACTACACCTGCTAGTATCATGAGATAGAGTGCAGTCTGTGTGCTCACCACACCTGCTAGTATCATGAGATAGAGTCCAGTCTGTGTGCTCACTACACCTGCTAGTATCATGAGATAGAGTGCAGTCTGTGTGCTCACTACACCTGCTAGTATCATGAGATAGAGTGCAGTCTGTGTGCTCACTACACCTGCTAGTATCATGAGATAGAGTCCAGTCTGTGTGCTCACTACACCTGCTAGTATCATGAGATAGAGTGCAGTCTGTGTGCTCACTACACCTGCTAGTATCATGAGATAGAGTCCAGTCTGTGTGCTCACTACACCTGCTAGTATCATGAGATAGAGTGCAGTCTGTGTGCTCACTACACCTGCTAGTATCATGAGATAGAGTGCAGTCAGTGTGCTCACTACACCTGCTAGTATCATGAGATAGAGTGCAGTCTGTGTGCTCACTACACCTGCTAGTATCATGAGATAGAGTGCAGTCTGTGTGCTCACTACACCTGCTAGTATCATGAGATAGAGTGCAGTCTGTGTGCTCACTACACCTGCTAGTATCATGAGATAGAGTGCAGTCTGTGTGCTCACTACACCTGCTAGTATCATGAGATAGAGTCCAGTCCGTGTGCTCACTACACCTGCTAGTATCATGAGATAGAGTGCAGTCTGTGTGCTCACTACACCTGCTAGTATCATGAGATAGAGTCCAGTCTGTGTGCTCACCACACCTGCTAGTATCATGAGATAGAGTCTGTGTGCTCACTACACCTGCTAGTATCATGAGATAGAGTGCAGTCTGTGTGCTCACTACACCTGCTAGTATCATGAGATAGAGTGCAGTCTGTGTGCTCACTACACCTGCTAGTATCATGAGATAGAGTGCAGTCTGTGTGCTCACTACACCTGCTAGTATCATGAGATAGAGTCCAGTCTGTGTGCTCACTACACCTGCTAGTATCATGAGATAGAGTGCAGTCTGTGTGCTCACTACACCTGCTAGTATCATGAGATAGAGTCCAGTCAGTGTGCTCACTACACCTGCTAGTATCATGAGATAGAGTCCAGTCTGTGTGCTCACTACACCTGCTAGTATCATGAGATAGAGTCCACTCTGTGTGCTCACTACACCTGCTAGTATCATGAGATAGAGTGTAGTCTGTGTGCTCACCACACCTGCTAGTATCATGAGATAGAGTCCAGTCTGTGTGCTCACTACACCTGCTAGTATCATGAGATAGAGTGCAGTCTGTGTGCTCACTACACCTGCTAGTATCATGAGATAGAGTGCAGTATGTGTGCTCACTACACCTGCTAGTATCATGAGATAGAGTGCAGTCTGTGTGCTCACTACACCTGCTAGTATCATGAGATAGAGTGCAGTCTGTGTGCTCACTACACCTGCTAGTATCATGAGATAGAGTCCAGTCTGTGTGCTCACTACACCTGCTAGTATCATGAGATAGAGTGCAGTCTGTGTGCTCACCACACCTGCTAGTATCATGAGATAGAGTCAAGTCATGTGCTCACCACACCTGCTAGTATCATGAGATAGAGTCCAGTCTGTGTGCTCACTACACCTGCTAGTATCATGAGATAGAGTCCAGTCAGTGTGCTCACTTCAACTGTATCCGTGGTAACTCAGCTAGCAACATAATGGCAAGTGTTGATGACCCACTCATAGGGTGTAAAATTATTTTGAAGTGTTTTAATGACCTCAGTAATGCAGGTAATTAGACCATGTTTGATATATCCAAGCACATGAGAAGACCAAAAATGGATGAAGCATTCAAAAATGGTCTGGTCTTCCCTCGTGTAAACACTCTAAATCCAGATTAAGACATGATTGGCTAACTCGTGTCTTGGGTCACTGGCAGGGTTTCATTTAGGGGAGGGCGGAACCTTTTTGCCCCCCACCCCCCCCCTTGGAAATTGCTTTATTAAAATTCATTAGAAACTTTGTCACATCTTTAACCATCATGCCCCCCCCCCCCCCCCTTAATATCCAGATTCCTCCAGTTGCCCCACCTTGGACAATTTTCTAAATGAAACCCTGGGGTGGATTACAATCAGGAAGAAGCCCAACAGTATGTACGATAATGTCTTTGCTTGACCTGAGGCAGCTCTCGTTTAGTCACCGCTCTCCAATGGTGGCCCCTCATTTTCCTTTTGCTGAGTGAAAGAGTGATCCTCTTGTAACAGTAGCCGCTCTTGCAACTATAGCCGTCTGTGATCACTGCTGTCACCCAACCTAGCCCACGTGCTCGCTAGGTAGCGAAGACAAAGAAATGCACTGCCTCAAAGAGAATGGAGTAGCTGCTGCAGCTAGAGCAGACGTCAAGAAAGCTACCGCCGCCTATCTAGCTCAAAGAGCAGATGATGACGATGAGCCCCTTCGTTGATTTGTATGCCAGATAAGATGAAGACCAGCTGGATGTCTATAAAATCCCCTTTGGGAGACTGCTAAGTTTTCTTAGTAGTACATTGCTAGCTACAGATGTCTCTCTGGCTCAGTCCTCATGTTGTGATTGGCCAACTCGCGCCCTGCGGGATACCATCACGTGAATCACAGCACATAATGAAATTGTATGTTTCTCTCAGTCCATGGACACTTCTCTCAAGTTGTAGCTACTCTCCAAATGTGATCTCCCGTTCCTGCAGAATGTTGAACAAAATGAAGTTGTTCTAGAAGATTGCTAGTGTAGCTCTCAAAAAGTTATTGCTGTCATAATTTACATCGCCACGTGCAGGGTTCCCCGTCAATTGCTGCTGAGTCATTGTTTACTTAGACTTGTGTTGCGCCTACACTCACCCGCCCAAATAAATAAACGCCTCTCTCACTTTAGCACGGCTATTTAATAGTAGCCTCCCTCCCCTCGGGGCTGAAATGTTTAGAAGCCGTGGCTTCCGATTGAGCAAATATGCATAAACGGGATGACAAGTGGAGAAAATCCCTTTGCAAACAAGGCTAAGTACTTAGATTAAGTGTGGGTGTAAAGAAGGAGTGTATACAGAAATTTTGCCGGGGAAGGGGGGGGGCCTGACCCAGTATCATAAGCTATTAAAAGTCGGGGGAGGTTAATGCCCCCACCTAAATACACGTACTCAAGATAAAGGGTGGAAAATGCAAGCGTAAACTAGGTTTAAGTACTTGAGGTAAAGTGAACCAGAAACTGATCAAACTGCCCCATTAAAATCACATGCTCATCAGTAAAGCATCAGTAAAGTCAATTGCAGTTTCATAGTTCTAGCCATTTTCAAAGCCCCCTACCAAAGTACCGTTCATATAATGTCTAAAGAGAAACTATGAAAGAAATGTTTCCCTGTCTCGGACCAGCCGTAGTGAAGCACTTGCAACTACACACCATAATAACTTCACATGATGAATTAACAAGTCTAGACATGTGCCGAAGCACTTCTGTAGCTGCTACACTTACTGACTGCTGGTGGCTAGGCCAGCACGCGAGTAGTCGGAGGCAGCATACCGGATGACGAGGAAGAGCAGCGTGAGAACCTGCAGGAAGTAAAAACAGTCACAACACACTTCTTCATGAGACAACTGGAAACCTTAACCAACCACCAAGCCACAATCTTCCCCACCCCTCCCTTACCCCTCCCTCCCTCCTCCCTCCCTCCTCCTAGCCAATGTCTTGAGAAGGAACTAACTACCTCACTTGCATTAATTACCACATCGCTACCCTAATTAGCATTTAGCTACAGACTTCCATTCGCATAAACAACTGAATGGGTGAAGACTTAAAATAAATTCAGGGTTTCATTTAGAAAATTGACCAAGGGGGGAAGAAGGGGGGGGCAACTGGAGGAATCTGGATATTAAGGGGGGGGGGGGGCATGATGTCAAGCACTTATCAACATCAATAAGAATTTAATAATACAATTTCCAAGAGGAAGGGGGGGGGGGGGGCAAAAGGTTCCAAGGAGGGCCCCCCTGCCCCCCTAAATGAAACCCTGACGACGACGACGACAATGATGATGACGATGATGTTAATAATAATAATAATAATAGTAGTAGTAGTAGTAGTAGTAGTAGTAGTAATAGTATTAAAATTAAAATAAGAAGAACAAAATAAGAAGAACTATAACAACAACAATAAGATAATAGACCCTCAATGAACTCCCAGTTGACATAATAACATTACAATAACCTTATCAACTTCAAAGTGCTCATAGAGTGAGTGTCTAATGCTCCACACACAACAGAAGTGTTCATAGAGTGAGTGTCTAATGCTCCACACACAACACAAGTGCTCATAGAGTGAGTGTCTAATGCTCCACACACAACAGAAGTGTTCATAGAGTGAGTGTCTAATGCTCCACACACAACAGAAGTGTTCATAGAGTGAGTGTCTAATGCTCCACACACAACAGAAGTGTTCATAGAGTGAGTGTCTAATGCTCCACACACAACAGAAGTGTTCATAGAGTGAGTGTCTAATGCTCCACACACGACAGAAGTGTTCATAGAGTGAGTGTCTAATGCTCCACACACAACACAAGTGCTCATAGAGTGAGTGTCTAATGCTCCACACACAACAGAAGTGTTCATAGAGTGAGTGTCTAATGCTCCACACACAACAGAAGTGTTCATAGAGTGAGTGTCTAATGCTCCACACACAACAGAAGTGTTCATAGAGTGAGTGTCTAATGTGCTCCACACACAACAGAAGTGTTCATAGAGTGAGTGTCTAATGCTCCACACACAACAGAAGTGTTCATAGAGTGAGTGTCTAATGTGCTCCACACACAACAGAAGTGTTCATAGAGTGAGTGTCTAATGCTCCACACACAACAGAAGTGTTCATAGAGTGAGTGTCTAATGCTCCACACACAACAGAAGTGTTCATAGAGTGAGTGTCTAATGCTCCACACACAACAGAAGTGTTCATAGAGTGAGTGTCTAATGCTCCACACACAACAGAAGTGTTCATAGAGTGAGTGTCTAATGCTCCACACACAACACAAGTGTTCATAGAGTGAGTGTCTAATGTGCTCCACACACAACAGAAGTGTTCATAGAGTGAGTGTCTAATGCTCCACACACAACACAAGTGTTCATAGAGTGAGTGTCTAATGCTCCACACACAACAGAAGTGTTCATAGAGTGAGTGTCTAATGCTCCACACACAACAGAAGTGTTCATAGAGTGAGTGTCTAATGTGCTCCACACACAACAGAAGTGTTCATAGAGTGAGTGTCTAATGCTCCACACACAACACAAGTGTTCATAGAGTGAGTGTCTAATGCTCCACACACAACAGAAGTGTTCATAGAGTGAGTGTCTAATGCTCCACACACAACAGAAGTGTTCATAGAGTGAGTGTCTAATGCTCCACACACAACAGAAGTGTTCATAGAGTGAGTGTCTAATGCTCCACACACAACAGAAGTGTTCATAGAGTGAGTGTCTAATGCTCCACACACAACAGAAGTGTTCATAGAGTGAGTGTCTAATGCTCCACACACAACAGAAGTGTTCATAGAGTGAGTGTCTAATGCTCCACACACAACAGAAGTGTTCATAGAGTGAGTGTCTAATGCTCCACACACAACACAAGTGCTCATAGAGTGAGTGTCTAATGCTCCACACACAACAGAAGTGTTCATAGAGTGAGTGTCTAATGCTCCACACACAACAGAAGTGTTCATAGAGTGAGTGTCTAATGCTCCACACACAACACAAGTGCTCATAGAGTGAGTGTCTAATGCTCCACACACAACAGAAGTGTTCATAGAGTGAGTGTCTAATGCTCCACACACAACAGAAGTAGTACTGGAACGCTTACAAGCCAAAAAAAATTGAAACATTACCTGAGCCTGCAAGCATCGCATCAACTACATCTCACAAGAGATCAGCTGACACCTAACCTCTCTCCCACGGCTCAGCTGCATTGCTGACCGGCTCGAGCACAGCATTTCAAGTGAAATGAACCCTGAGCATCTCTTTACCATGGTTGGACGTGAGGAGATATATCACTGAAACACCTGCGGCAAACACTGCACTGACTCCTGCAAAGCTTGCAATAAGCAGACCCGTGAGGAGATATATCACTGAAACACCTGCGGCAAACACTGCACTGACTCCTGCAACGCTTGCAATAAGCACACCCGTGAGGAGATATATCACTGAAACACCTGCGGCAAACACTGCACTGACTCCTGCAACGCTTGCAATAAGCAGACCCGTGAGGAGATATATCACTGAAACACCTGCGGCAAACACTGCACTGACTCCTGCAACGCTTGCAATAAGCTGAACCATTTCCACTAGTACTGTGAACAGTTCTAACTTCCATTGAACCAGATGCTCTTGAACCAGCTGCTGTTGCAATACATGCAAGCATTATTTTCTCTTAGAACGATGACGGACAACTTCAGAAATAGCTTCTATATCTGATTCAGAGCTGGTTCTTGTCAACTAACCAAAAATATATATACAGTAGAAATTATCCTCGCTAAAAGACTCGAGCATTGGCACTGGCCAGACAGTGACAAGAGAGGCCCCGATCCACTCGGGCTATCCTCACTGAGCCAGCTAAAAGACTCGAGCATTGGCACTGGCCAGACAGTGACAAGAGAGGCCCCAATCCACTCGGGCTATCCTCACTGAGCCAGCTAAAAGACTCGATCGGTACTGGTCAGACAGTAACAAATACGCTTACCTCTTGACCTATGTAATGTGGCTTACTATTATTTCCATACTGGGTATTAGTAAACACAAAGTATCATAATTGTTATGGATAAAGCCATGAGGTAAGAGACAATGCTTACTGTTGTAAAGCTGACCATGGATCACGGAGTCCACATGACATCTTGGCCCTAATCAACCACCCTGGCTCAAACACTAGCCATAGCCATTACTTTGGCCCTAAACATTGTCCTAGCCCTAAACACTGTCCTGACATATAGCCACTGTCCTGACATATAGCCACTGTCCTGACATATAGCCACTGTCCTGACATATAGCCACTGTCCTGACATATAGGCACTGTCCTGACATATAGCCACTGTCCTGACATATAGCCACTGTCCTGACATATAGCCACTATCCTGACGTATAGCCACTGTCCTGACATAGCCACTGTCCTGACACATAGCCACTGTCCTGACATATAGCCACTGTCCTGACATATAGCCACTGTCCTGACATATAGCCACTGTCCTGACATATTGACACTGTCCTGGCTCTGTTGCCTTGGCCCCAACCCTAACCGAAGGCCTAATATGGAATGGATCTGTACAGTATTGATGATATCATGATGATGTAATACTAGATTGTAACATGAGAAGTAGCCGCCTTTTATGCATATATATTATGTATATATATATTTTTTATTGTGACAATATCCAGAGACTGTTCCGAGTTTAAAATGCCTCAACTTCCCCTTCAACTTCCTCTATCAAACATAAATCATAGCCCTGGACAGTCCAGAGGCTGGTTTAAAAAAAGTCAACCCTCACCGTCTTGGTTCACAATATGTACGAAACAACACAGCATCGTCGTGGCGTTAATTTCTTGACAAGGCTAGAAGAGAACTCGAGTCCATTCCAGCATTGACACCTGGCATACTGAGAAGCAGACCTTTCAGCTGTAAATACTATCCAAAGACGAGGGTACTTTCATAGCCACCAGTGCAGAACAGAGTTCTGAAGATACAGAGGCTAGAGCATTTGATCAGCGCACAATGAAAGACCTGTACGAGGCTATGCAAACACCCACACAAGCAATCGAATGTGCTTGCATAACTAATGATGTATTGACACTCTGTTGAGGAAAGAGTTCGGAAGTGATATATTGGCTTTGGTGCCATATGTACAAGACGTGTCATTGAAACAGATTTTGAATTATGTACACTTTTCGGTATCTACTAATGCTTAGCCTCTGCCTTCAGACTTTCATATCTCTTGCTCAGGTTGGACTGACTGAGCTGATTCAAGTTCCATTCTGAACGTCATTTTTGCGTTACAATGATTCTGTAGAATTACCTCTTTTCTCCTAGCCTACCACACGCAATGTCTCTGATGATGTGCACTACTTATGGGTACTGACTGGGCCCAGGATTTCCGAGCGCTGTTCTGGGATATCTGACTCTTAGAGTGGGGCAAGAGGTTAGGGTCTGCAATAGGGCTAAGGTTAGGACTAGCACATACTGTTCTGGGATATCTGACTCTTAGAGTGGGGCAAGAGGTTAGGGTCTGCAATAGGGCTAAGGTTAGGACTAGCACATACTAAGGCTAGGACTAGGGCTAAGGCTTGGATTAAGGCTAAAGCTATTGGGCACCTTGCATCTTCCTCAGGTGTGTGAGGGTAATGGTTATTGTTACTTACATGTAGGCACTCACCAGCTGGACTCCCTTCTGGAGACGGAGCCTACAGACTAGGCTTCTTGTGAGGTGGGGCATTGGCAACCACCAGCAGCAGTGCTAGGGTTGGGTCAGAGCAGGGCACAGAGACTCCTAGAAGCACTCCAGGACTTACAAGAACAATGGTATATTACTACTAGTGTGGGGGCACTGGTCAGAGCTGCCTGAGAAGCATTCCAGTGTTTACAAGAACAATGGATGTGTGGGAAGCGTTGCTAAGACTTGCCATATATGGCCACCAATGCTGTGCACAATATCAACTGTGTGTCCAAAGTTGTTTCCCAAGACTAGGACTTGGCTACAGTGCTGGGGTTAGGACTTGGCTACAGGGCTGGGGTTAGGGCTGGGGTTAGGGCTTGGCTACAGGGCTAAGGTTAAGGCTTGGCTACAGGGCTGGGGTTAGGGCTTGGCTACAGGGCTGGGGTTAGGACTTGGCTACAGGGCTAGGGTTAAGGCTTGGCTACAGGGCTGGGGTTAGGACTTGGCTACAGGGCTGGGGTTAGCGCTTGGCTACAGGGCTAGGGTTAAGGCTTGGCTACAGGGCTAGGGTTAGAGCTTGGCTACAGGGCTGGGGTTAAGGCTTGGCTACAGGGCTGGGGTTAGGGCTTGGCTACAGGGCTGGGGTCAGGGCTTGGCTACAGGGCTGGGGTCAGGGCTTGGCTACAGGGCTGGGGTTAGGGCTTGGCTACAGGGCTGGGGTTAGGGCTTGGCTACAGGGCTGGGGTTAGGGCTTGGCTACAGGGCTAGGGATAGGGATAGGCTACAGGGCTAGAGTTTGGCTACAGGGCTAGGCTACAGGATAGGGCTAGGATTTGGCTACAGGAGGGCTAGGGCTTGGCTACAGGGCTGGTTAGAGCTGGGGTTAGGGCTTGGCCACAAGGCTAGGGATAGGGGCTACAGGGCTAGAGTTTGGCTACAGGGCTAGGCTACAGGATAGGGCTAGGACTAGGCTACAGGATAGGGCTAGGACTTGGCTACAGGAGGGCTAGGGCTTGGCTACAAGTGGCTACAGGGCTAGGCTAGGACTAGGGCTAGGATTAGGTGAGCAGCAACTACGAGCTTCGTTCATTTCTATCTGAACCCGGGATGGTGCACATCATCACTAGAGACACATGCAGCTAGCCTTCCTCTAGTGCTGTGATGGGATAAAAATGAAGAGGGGAAAACAAGGTCAATACCAAAAGATATTATGAGTCGTGAGACCTCCATGAGAGAGGTGTGGTCAGTGTCTTCTAGAACACATCCCCCAATGTCATAAAAGTTGTTGTAAGGTTGTTTGAGGGATAAAATAAACCACAACCACAACCCCCCCCCCCCCCTCTTCCATATCAGGACAAATCTCATACTGACCAGATGCTCTCTATAGCCATGTGGTAAGTATGGAACTCAGTATATATGTATAATATATAACCTTGCCTAGAACACCCCTAGTTCCCAGAGTTAGCCTAAGGCCAGGGACATTCTTGATAGGGCAAGTACTGGGTGTGGTATTCTGGGGCTAGGGCTGGTCTATGGCTAGGTGTTTTCTAAAGCCAGGGAGGGGCTAGCATATTCTAGGCTGCGGAATCTAGGGCTAGGGTCTGGGCTGAGGTTGTGATAGGGGCAGGCTTAGGGTTAGGGAGTTTAGGGACATTCTGGGATGTCCTAGGACTACGGCTAGGGCTAGGGGGGTGGTTAAGGACATTCTGGGATGTGGGCTAGACTAGGGCTGAGGGTGTGGTAGGGATAGGGTTAAGGACATCCAGGGGCATCCTAAGAAGCAGCACTGGTCATCTGTCAAACTTGGTACCAACAATTAACTGCATCTAGGAACACATAAAAGGTGGTTGTTAAACCATAAAAATTGTTAAACCATAAAAAGGGGGGGGGAAAGAAACGACTTTGGAGCTCTGCACACTTTCCTGCATGAACTCGATACTCAGAAAAAAGATCTCTCTGTGTGCTCTCTTTTTATACTAAAAAATGCTGCATATGCCAAAGATACCTGCAGCTAAAGGACCTCAAAATCTGAGTGGCTGAACTGGCAGCAAGTGTGGCTCCTCATTGGGTAGACAGCTGAAATTACTTGTGTGGTTGAGGAAGCCCTACACTTTGCAATGAGTATGCACTAGCCAGGTCAGGTGGCAACTGAAAATGTCATGGGGATTGCTGGAAAGGGGGGAGGGGAGAAAATTGATATTTATCAAGCAAAGGTGAAGTGCTTTATCATATACCCTAATGAAAACACTCATTCCAGAGAGTACAGCTTTTCTGTAACCAAATTGATATTATCAAGCCACTTGGGGCTAAGTGCTTATCAACAAAAACAGGGTGAAAACACTCATTATAGAGAGTACAGCTTCAAGCTACTTGAGGCTAAATGTTTATCAACAAAAACAGGGTGAAAACACTCATTATAGAGAGTACAGCTCAAGCTACTTGAGGCTAAATGTTTATCAACAAAAACAGGGTGAAAACACTCCTGTAACCATACTTGTATTTATAGCTGTCCAGAGAGTACAGCTTCCTGTAACCATACTTGTATTTACAGCTGTCCAGCACTTTCCAATCAGCAGCCTCACTTACAGCCACTCAGGTTTTGAGGTCCCCCCACTTTAGCAGGGGGTAACTTTAGCATAGTTATACCTATGCAACATTTTTTAGTATCAAAAGAAAGCACACAGAGTTATCTATCTTTTGGACTACATATCAAGTTCATGGAGGGAAGTGTGCAGAATCTATGGAGCTCCAAAATTGTAACCACAGTTTTTTTTCCTTTCCCCCCCCCCCCCTTTTTTATGGGTTCAAGTCCCCCGCTAGTTAGTACGTACTTTTGATAAGCACCTATATTACGTTCTAGTCTCTATTTCTCAAAGCGTTGACCTTGACTATGTATCCTCTGCTCAAAATTTATCCTCTGCTCAAAATTCAGGTGGGAAGTCGACATCCGACCCTCTCCAGGCTCTGCTCAGAAACAGTTCAACCCTTCACCTTCCCTTCTAGCGTAGCCCAATACATACACTGGACGATCCTTACCTATAAGAATGCATTACATCTGTGCATGGACATTGCTTGTTACGCCCCTGCTTGGTGTTGCGGCCATTTTCTTGTTAAGTGATGTTGTAAGCTCCTGGGCTTAATTAACAAACAACCAGCTTTACCTGTAATCTTTTAATTAATTAAGTGCTGAAAGGTTGTCAAAGCAATTCACCCTCTCACCAAAGGGCAGCTGAGAGATTATACTACAAGTATGTGTTGTAAACACTCCAATGCCCAAACTCACCCTGCCCTGTTTGGATAAGTGAAACTTCAACTATGTGAAAGTTGCTGCATGTGAATTAAACATAACAACAGCTCAAGTGGAAGATACACACAAGGTTAGGCAAAGTAACAGATACACTTGCAATGTTGTTTTAGTAACTGAGTATTAGCTGATTAGTGCATGTCTAAGTTAGGGTTGGTTATGGGAGGGTCTATGTACTTGCAACTAACCGCTGAAAATCATCACTAATCAACAGGAGGGAATGCACTTACACCCCTTTTTAGATTACAATTGGAGTAATAAACGTGTTATAATTTCATTCGCCACAATCTGATCACAAACATGAATCTACAGATCATAATCTGATCACAAACATGAATATGAATCTACTTTACTCTCAACCTTTCACTTTCATCAGCCTTCATCTGGAATAGCTAGAGCATCCAGCCAAAAAATCGAGTGAGTAAATTTAAGTAAAGTCATTATATATTATATGTGAAAGAAAATTTGTATGTTTGTCTGTCTGTTGGCTTGGTCCCCAGTTCTATCCTGGGTGGAATCATTCACTTCCCCCCCCCCTCCTCACTTTCCCCCATACCAACAGCGAGGGGAGCGGGAGGATAGAAAACGAATAGAAATTTTAAAAAGTGATTAGCCGTGGCTGCCCCCCTTGGAACCTTTTTGCCCCCGCTTGGAAATTGTATTATTAGAAACTTTGTCATATCTTTAACCATCATACCCCCCCGTTAAAATCCAGATTCCTCCAGTTGCCCCCCTTGGACAATTTTCTAAATGAAACCCTGTTAGCCATAATGTATAGCAATGTATGTCTGTATTATGTATGTGTGTCTAGAGGCAGTTGGATGCTTGAAAGCACTCGCGCAGCTGAGTGTGAGTATCTCCGCTAGTGCTGAATGTTGTTTACAAACATTCAACATATTTTTGACCAGGCCATTTGACACAATGTAAGCACATGGCTTTTAGTTATTTAAAGCAATGTAAAGCAACGCCTGTTTAGTGGTTATTTAACACCGTGTAAACATATGGCTTTGGCTCTGGATATGTGATGCAATGCAGAACTATGACTGGTTATACATTCCAATTCATTACTACTAATCCATGAGATAGAGATGTTGTCATGTCTAGGTGATGCGGTTGACAGGAATTCGGTCAACAAGAGAAGGTTTGGCATTATTCCTCATCACAATCTGCACCTACCGCTGGACATGAACCAGACAAGGAAAAGTGCTAATGCTGCCAGATGTTGTTGTTGGTTCTGCTGTTGACGTACTGTTGTATTTGAATCACTTCTGTTGTCTGATGACTGTTCTTGTTGTTGTTGCTGATGCATTTCCTAGAGAAAACACACATCAACTACAAGCCAATTCCCTCGACCAGCAGAAAACAAAAATTAGCTCACACAACGGCAAACTACATCTAAATCCATTCACAAACATGACAAGTTTTTTTCATCATAATGGAGAGCAAGCCAACACTATCTGTTCTAGCATTACATTTCCTAATTCCTAATGTAGTCCTCCAACTGTTGGTGGCCAAGGATTCAAGAAAATGACCACATAAAACAATTGCACCTCTACAATGCACGCACTGACCTCTTCTGCTCTCTAGGCTTACCCTCTGAGAGGTAAATAAATACACTGCCTATTGCTCGTATTAAGCAATTTCCATGAGAGTTGCAAATTAAGTTTCTAAATAATCAAAACTAACCATATTGATGAATTTGATATTGTTTTCCGTTCCCAGCTATATATGGTATCCCAACGTGTTGAGTAATAGAATATAATTGAGCCTCCCCCCCCTCCCCCTTTTTGAAAGACGTGATGTTTTGGTGTACCTGCTCATTGTTAGGGAGAAGTTGAGCAGAGGCCAACTAATCCTGAATAATGGGTTCAGTTACAACCATTATGCAAGCCTCCCACTAATTTGTTGACACAGCAGAAAACTTCAGCACAGAGCATTGGGGCATTCATAGGTCAAAGATATGTAGCATTTGGATTATGACAGGGAAAAATGGTTTTGCTTAGAGGTCTGCTGCCCAACAACTTGATTACAAACCACCACATCTCTCTCCATATATATATATACATTATATGGATATTGTAATGATGCACTCTAACATGTATGTTTAGGACCCTGCACCTTGCAGTAACTTACCAACCAAACGCCAAAACCAATTCCTAGCAATTGAGGAATCTTTCCATCTTTCAAGTCCTGGTCGCCAAGCAGAAGCACGCACGACACGTTGTTGAGGGGAAGAACAAGTATAGTTGGATTTTCAAAGATATTTTTCCTTACTACGGCATGAACCTCAGCATTTTGGTATAACAGAGACTCAACACTAGAGAGATAGTTGCTAGACGCCATTATTTTATCAGCTGTTACTAATAGTTAGGTCGAAGGTCATACCAACCACGTGACATATAGTTGTTACACCCGTAACCAGCGACTAATCGATGCAAACTCCGCCCGCCACCCCCAACAATTTTTTTCCCCATCATTATTTTATCGACTTGTCGCGGTCACCCAGGGGGGTCAGCCTTGGCTTGGAGCTCTAACGTAGTAATAGTCCGGTGCCATTAGAGAAGTACCAGGAATAAAATTGTATCAAGCTGAATTTTGACTGCAAGTAGCTAAAAGTGTCCTTTATAACATATCAAAAGTCCAGAAAAATCCAAGGATAGTGTTTTTCGAAATTTTGATTTTTTTGGAAAACCCCATTTTCCCCCAGGGCAAAACACAACTATTGGTGACATAAACTAGATTATTTCCCCTACCCTCACATTTTCACCTGCCAAGTACTTTCTTTAGCACTTTAAGCTCCTACAAGAATTATTTCATTGATTGTTTTCTCTATGGGTTCTCTATGGGTCAAAAATGGTCCCAAAAATTGCTCAAGTACAAAAAAAAATTTTTTTTCGCAGATGGGTATAATGAGATCCATAAACTAAATGCAGCCTTCTTAGATGCAGGTGACCCTTCCTACAACTTCAAGAATTTCACGCAAGTTGCCAGGGATAATGCTGACAAGAACATAAGGACTACTACTGGGCATGGAACATTTCACTCTCTCGGTGGTATAGCGGTTGTTACACCTAAGAGTTGCCCTGAAGAGAAAGTGATTAAAAGATCTACAGATTCCATCCTTAGAAGAGCAGGGAAGATTTGGATTCATCAATATTATGGATTACAAGAAGCCACCAGCCCTCTCCTTTACGGTGTTTTCTCCTCTGCAGTTAACCAACTCTTCCCCTTCTACTCTTAGGATGGCTAAGACACTGGACTGTCTCTGGAGGGTTACCTTTAGCAGGGAGGTCTCCCCAACACCCTTCTACAATGGCTTCATGGCAGAGCGCAGTTTGTGGAGGCAACTATGAGCAGTCCCTATTGTTATATATATTGCCTTTTATTGAGGAGAATCCCACAGATCCCATGCACTCTCTACACTGCACTCCGCTTCACGCAGCAGCAGTGCAAGGATAATAATCTGAAGTGCTTCCCTGTCACATTTGGACAGCCGCCATACATGAAGGCAACGGAGATCCTAGCAGCCAAGCCAGATGAGCTGAATTATCTTTTCACCAAGCTAGGGGTTTTTCACACAGTCATGTCATTCAGCGTGCAATGGGCAATATCATGGCTGGATCTGGGTTGGAGGAGCTGTGGGAGACTGTGTATGCTCCTAACACTGTAGTACATACGCTGACTGGGCATGATTATGCTAGAGCACTCAGAGCTCACATCCTTACCTCTGCTGCTATAAGGAAGCATATACTGGAGCATGCTTCTGAAGCAGAGGGTATAGGTATAGAGGAGCAGATGAAGACAGTGCAGGACATATTGGAAGGACATCTTGAAGGTGAGAATTGTTTCAAGTCTCGCTGCTGTAAATGTTCATCTTAGGATGTATCATAACACATGTATTACTAAATTTTAGGGATGGCTGTGCACAATACAGCACATGTGAGGAATATGGTGGATAAGCTCAGCAATCTCATTGAAGTTGAAGTTAAGACCACTGACAGCAGAACTCTCAAGTTCTGGAAATGAAATCCTACTTGTACCAGACCAACCTACTGCGCATGTTCATTTTTGCTGAAAGAGCAGGTGATTTTGATTTGCACCTATTCTTCCTGAAGAGGATGATACTTTACTTCCATTCTGCTGGGCATTTAGCATATGCTAAGAGTGCGAGGATTTACGTGCAACAGATGGAAAAATTAAAGGAGAAGATGCCTATGGAAGAGTATGAGATGTATACCACCAAGGGTTATTTCACCATCAGGAGAAAAGATCTATTCTTCAGTGGGAACTTCAGTGACCAGACCATTGAACAAGACCTTATAAGGCTCCTTAAAATAGGCTGGGGGGTTAACACGTGGAAGGCACATAACAGACAGCAGCCCCTCCCGCTTTGTGAACTCCCTGCCTCACTTCATACAAATATGCAACTATCTGGAGAAGGTCTCTGGGGTCTACACAGTGAGCTCAACCCACCACAAGGATATGCGGCCATCCAGAAGGACACAAGATGCAGAACATCTGGCTAGTTTCTCCAATTGGTTATCTGTAAGGAAGATTGGGAAAGCAGCAGCTGATGCCATCTCAGGAAAATAATTTACTGTGAGTCTCCACAGAAAAGATAAAGTGCAAGAGTGCTAAGAATAAAGTTCAGGTGAGGGGAGAGGTGGTGGATATCAATCCCAACTCCTCTTCAACAGGATAACTTGTGTACTAAACAGCAGTGAGGAATTTCTTAAGTTTGAGCTCTTCCCTGAGCCTGCATCTCTATTTAAAAGAGGAGTGATGCGGGGAGCCACAAAAAGGACCATACTAAAGGAGGGAGTTGAAATCAGAGATGCCGTGCAGGGTGAGCCTCTCTACGTTATTGATGGTGGATATCTCCTACACAATGTTAAGTGGCCCTCTCGTGCTACCTACCGGCCAATTATGTGCAGTATGTGATTCGGAGCATTGGGAGAAATGTAATTGTGGTGTTTGATGGGTATGATAGCAGCACCTGCACAAAAAAAAACACGCCAGGTTCGAGCTGCTAAATCAGCGTCAAGAAACATTTCCTTTGACTTGTAAATGGCTGTAACTAAGCACGAGTCATTTTTGGGAAACAGCTTCAATAAAGCCAGGTTAATTCAGCAGTTAAAGGAACACTTTGATGATGACGGAATTTCTGCAAAGCTGGCTGAAGGAGATGCTGATCATCTCATTGTAGCAACAGCAGTAGCAGCTTCGGAGAACAATCAGCCTGTGGTAGTGGTAGGAAACGATACTGACATACTTGTGATGCTGGTGGAGAAGTGTCAGCCTGTGTGGGATGTATACTTGCAGGTAGATACTCATCCTGTTATTCTCTACAGCATTCAGGAGTTGCAGGGGAAGCTGACTGCTCCCCAGAGGGAGTTCCTCACAGTTATCCATGCTCTTAGTGGATGTGACACTACTTCTGCACCCTATAGCAGAGGCAAGACAACTGCTTGGAATTTGGTCAAGAAACTGAAGCCTACAGAATTGCAAGAGCTTGAGGTCTTCATTAGGGAAGGAAGCACTCACAAAGAAATTGAACAAGCTGGGGAGCGCTTCCTCCTGAGGCTTTACGACAACTGCGGTGAATCTACTCTGAACAGAGAAAGATTCCTTCGCTACTACAAGATTATCCACAACTCAAAGCTATCTAGTTGTTTCAAAATGGAGTCTCTTCCCCCTATATCCTTGGCAGCGAAGCAGCACTCATATAGAACATATCACACCATGCAACAGTGTATGGGAAGGGAACTGGAACCTACTGAATGGGGGTGGATGAAGGAGAATGGGATTCTGCAGCCACATATGACAGAGCAGGCTGCAGCACCAGATAAGCTGCTAAAGTTGATATCCTGTGGCTGCAAAACAGGATGTGGGAAAAGCTGTGGCTGCAGGAGGTTGGGAATGAAATGCAGCCCCACGTGCCCATCTGTGTCGGGCAGACTTGCACTAACATCGCTCAACAGCACACCGAGCAACAAGAGGAGGAAGATGAATAATTACATTTTAATGTAATACCCTTTAACTCCAGCCTAACCCCTCCCCTCCCCACCAACACACTATGTGCAGTTCTACAGACCCAATTTGGAGTACAATGTCTTTGAATATTTTTTTCAGAAAAAAAAAACAAAAACAAAATTGAACCAATATAATTCACAAAATCATGTTTGATCGAAAAAAGGTGTTCCAAAAAATTGAAATTGCGAAAAACTCTATCTTTGGATTTTTCTGGACTTTTGATATGTTTTTAAGGACTACCTGTACAAAAAAATCCAGCTTGATACGAATTTGTTCCAGGTTATAGTGGCATTTGAACTAATACTCCTCGACTATAATAAGTATATTTGGTGTTGCCATGTTGTGAGCTTCATTGCATATGAGAAACACGCACGCGCAGATGTGTCCCTAAACAAAATGGCGAAACGTCCGCCACCAAAATTTAATTTTAACCTGTCCATAAAATTTTGTAAATCCATTGAGTTTTTGTGGAATCCTGCTAACAGACAGACAAACAGACAAACGAGCTGAAAACATAACATCCTTGGTGTAGAATTCTTTCCTGGCTGCTAATGATTTTAGATGATTGTCCAATAGTAACATACAATCTGATTCTTGTGGGATGGACCAGGCCAGGGCTATATCTGCATCCCTGTTGTATAGTGTCTGGAGGACCAGCTCCCACAAATGAACAGCACTATGGATCTCAATGTGATGACAGGGAGTTACACTTTAACCAGTTACTACTTTATTATAGGTCTTTATACTTAATTTCTAGTCTGTCAGTGGCAGTAGAAAATCTTTCGTTCTGACATTGCTGCATGCATGCAAACATATACAATGATATACAATAACTTCTCAAACTTTGCCTTCATGATCTGCAGTTTGTTCTCACATTTTAAGATTGTATCCAAAACCTTGCCCACAGGGGATCAAGCCAGTACATCACACTCAGTCACAACGGTTGCTGGCAGTTTGTTATAAGACTGAGGCTCAACAGGAAATGCGTACAATACCACTGCAAGAGGGTCACCCTATGTTGACTTTGAGAAGAAACAGCCTAGCAACTTCTCTGTACTATGTAACATATCTTAAGAAGCACCATAGGTGTTAAGTAGAATTTGGAAAAAGAACTAGCAGATAGCATTAACATTGTGAAGAGCTACTTGCCTATTGATGGAACTAGTCTGGCAAAGCCAACCTATTAACTTCCATGAACTTTGGGCAGTGAAACAAAAGGGTCCCAGAGTCAGAGTATCCGAGCATATATACCATTATAGTCGAGTGCAATCAGCTTCTTGTTGATTCCATTTCAGTAAGAGTGAATGCAGAGTTGAATTCAACAGTTTCAAGGCAAATTGGCCAGTAGCATATTCGACATCTCACAAATGGCAAATTAATTTTTAATCACCTGTCCTCCAGTCAACCCTCTTTGGGTGTCCCATAATTTAAAAAATTTATTGAAGAAAAAATAATGTTTATATATGTGTAGTATATATATATGTCCCATCCAATCTATGAATCTGCCCAATCTATGGATTGTGCAGCACAATCTGTGAATTCATAGATTGGATGCCAATCTATAGATTGTGCTGCACAATCTATGAATGCCCATCTATTGCCTGCCAATTAATACACTTCAAAATATGGTAGCATATTAACACCCTTCGCAGCAGAGAAACAGAGAAAGTGATGATTGCAACTGAGAGTGTAATGATGTAGAAAAAAGTGATACAGTACTGAGAAAAAGTTCCACATGGACTTGGCAGATAAAGAAAAGTGACATGGCTAGAGCAAAAAAAGATATTTGAAGAATTTTGCTCTGTCAAAAAAGATATATTGAACAGTTTGTAATACCCACGAACACTCGTACAACTGCTCTAGTCCCCAAATGTAGAGAAATTTGCCTCACACAAACAGCTCTTCTCCCTTCTTCTCTTTTCGTGGGAGTAGCGCGGGCTTTGTAAATTCCCGTCGACTATCCCATATTGTGTGAGTGGGTTTGGATATTTGGCTTGCACACTCACTCAGTATAACTAGTCAATAATAAGTACTGGTCGATATGTTCCATCCAATCTATGAATCTGTTGCAACATGCTACCATGTTTTGAAGTGTATTCATTGGCAGGCAATAGATTGACATTCATAAGATTGTGCAGCACAATCTATAGATTGGGCAGATTCATAGATTGGATGGAACAGCTAATACATGCGCAATGGTGACCATGATGCCACTTTTGGAATTGGGCTAGTATAGAAGGCCTATGATACCAAAAATACTGACAAAATGTAACTGAGTTCAGTGGGATCATGTACTAGCACTTACCCCAATCCTAGCCCACAAGTCATATGGTCACCCTCATGCATGCATTTCATGTATCTAGCCCACCCCCTAGATAGTGTTGTTTTTTCATGGATAGATACATACATGGACATACGTACATACACGCTCTAGAGTCTAGATCATTACATAGTCACATGAAAATAAGCAAGACAAATAATAATATGGGGTGAGGGATGGAACAAAAAGTATGAAATATTGATGTTAATTTTGTGGGATGCCATCCACAGATGTTGTGAGGGTGATGTCAGCTTCCTGTAAGGGTCTGTTGTTGGATAGATAGATATACCTAGCCTAATCACCTAGCCGACTATTTACCTGTCTTTGTTTAAATGACCAGTTAACAGTTGCTACTAGTAAAGAATCGTCTGAGGGAGACTACATTTCTGTCAGAAAATATCTGGAGTCAGAGTAGTATTTTTGTCAAAAATGCTACTGTAATCTGCACCTTGATTTGCAACTTGGCTCGTACCCTCACTGACACATATGTTTGGCAGGAGGTTCAGAAATAATCATTGGGGCTTGCAGGTTGACAGTCATCAAAGCAGTCAGTAGCACTGTATTGAAAACCGAAAAATTTAAACGAAGTTAATTTGTTCCATAGCAGCTACTGGTCACTGTGGCTTACAGATTAACCTTTGACTTTGAGATCCTGCCACCTATCAATGATCTGGCTTCTGTTTCTGGCTTTGATACTTTCTTGAAGAATTTTTTGATAGTTTTAGACATGATTCCCTAATTCCAAGTCAGCCGAAATGCTTGGATTAGCTAAACATGCTAGTAATGAAAATGTGATTGAAAATGAGACTGACTAAAGGCCAGCTACAGGGCCATATTATCCATAATAAGGCTGACTAGGCTGAAGCCTAGGGGCCCCACAGGGACTAGGAACCAATCAATTTTTTCCCCTATGGCACTGTTATATACCAGCAGTCTAGGGCTCCAATGGTTAAAGGCACTTGGCACTCTGCACCGTAGCAATATATGTACTGTGCTAATACTGTTTACAGATATTGTATCCAATGACTTGCAGGATATCTTCCCCAATGTGTCTATATGTCTATGCATATATTTGTCCCTTTTGTTGATAAACTATTCTGGCGAGCATTCTTTCTCTGCCCTCAAACGTGTGAAAAACTATTTACGCTCTACTCTGATAGTTGAAAAACTAAACAAACTAGCTCTGATGCACATGGAATCATCTGTGCTTAGGAAAACCGATTTCAGTCCTGTTCTTGATCCATTTGTTGACCAAGTTACGAACCAAGTTACGAGGAGAGTGAAGGATTTTTGTATGAGCTCATTGTGAAAAGAATTACTGTACTTTATCAATTCAATAAATGTCCTTTCACTATCTATTTGATCATTTAATTACAAGAACAATATTAAGTCTCTTAGTTCAATATTCGTTGATTCATAAATTTCATTTTGTATAGAACTTCTACATATCCAATAGAAAAAATTAATAAGAATTTTGTTTCACCTCCTATTTTCTTTTTTTCTTTTTTTCCGTATTAACACACCCACAATAATTGATTCTCTTATAATAACCTCTATTAAAAAGATAATTAACTGCTTCCTTATAGCAGTGAAACACATCCATAAATTATATTTTTTTTAATCAATTATATTAACTTCAAAATATTACAGTATTGAACAATTATACTCCCAAAATGTGCTTTCCTGAAGAATGCAATTAAAAAAATTAAATCTGTAAGTAAAATTTTATAGGAGACCCACAAAATGAATATAGGGCTATGTACTGCGGCCTAGTGCCAGAGCCAGGCTGTCAGCCATAGTGGGGTGAAAAGTTGAAACCAGAGGGGGCCTCCGAAGTGCGCTAAAAGCCTAGGGCCCTGCAATGACCTTGGCCAGCTAGCCATACTATATAGTCATATTTGCACCTATTAAGAAGCAAGTGATAACGACATTGACCCATGGAGGCCTAGAAGGCACAACTGCCACTGAACTTTAATAGTCATTTTGACATTTTTGATATTTTTTTATTGTGCGTGATTAGTGAAAGTTCATATAGTTAGGGGGGACTCAAGACAGCTGAGCCGCCCCCTGGCTACAGCACGAAAAGATGCCAATTTTTTCAACACAGATTCAGCACCAAACATTTTAAATTTAGTGTGATGCCACAATACCATAAATGCACTTATGTGCATTCCACTTGAGCTGAGTCAGAAGTAGCTACTCGTTTTCACAACAAGAAATGACCAGTGGTTACCTCAGAAGTTTACTCTCGTTACAATAGATACTAGCACAGACCTTTAACAAACCAGGCAACTACAAATGTCTATGTGCACATCTGAACATAAAAAACCTTAGTAATAAACATAGCAAACAACCTCTCGAATGGTTACGTGCATTCAGGTGCGCGTGCTATATACCTTGATAGGCATGCGCAAGCTCCTTTCATTTTTTGCGCAAACGGTTTCCAACTTGAACCCAAACAAATACTTGCACAAAGGAAGTAAATTTAGCGAGAGAAAATAAGGGCTAGCGCCGGAATAAAGTTGGAAACAGAGTTTGCTATATATTCTTCAGTCATTAGTTTCTTGTCGTCATCGTAGAGGTCCGAGAAAGGATCGCTAAAATCCTGACGTTCTCGACTTACCAGCTTGAAAGTGAGCTCAGCAATTTTTTGGTATGTACAACTTCTCTAGGATCAATCTTTGCAGCCATCATCCCACTTTCAGTTAAAATTTATCTGCGCATACACGAGATGAGCACACACGCTGCTCCGAAGGCATACTTTATTATTATTATTATTATTATTATTACTTTACAGAAGATATAACAAAAGGAACTCAAAGTTGTTAGAGAAGTACAAGATGAATTCAGTTCTGTATATTTGCACTTTAATGCAGCCTTGAGGTTAACAATTAGAATAGAGTAGAATATAGAATAAATGCAGTGATCGGATAATAGCAAATATTTATTAAATGGGAAATGGAGATGGTGGTGCAGATGATTCCTGAGTCCAATTGCCCCAAACATGACTTCCAGAAAAATGATGGGGCCATATCAGTGCAAGATATATACAGAGTTCTATAGCTTAAGAATACAGTAAAAATGATTGCCTGCACAGATCAGTGTTTATCTTGAGGGATCTCACAGCAAAATTCAATATGATCAGTAATTTTGAGAATTCAATATAATGTCTGATATCTCATATTCCATGATAGTAGCAGTAAATTGAGACTAATAAAGGCATGATTTGTAGTCGGAATTAGAAAATATATTTTAGCTCTCCTCTAAATCTAAAAAGGCAGTCTCATATGTGGGACGCCAAATCTGAGGGTCATAGGTTACTCCTGAACAGATGCAGAGTGATTTCTTAGCTGTAGTTGATGTTGAGATACTGAAGTGATGTCAAAGAAGCCTAAAAAGTGTATACACCTTGAAGGCTATATTATCACATAGGGCCTTTCCAGTTAAGATCAATAATTCCCAAGTCCTTGTGCGCTGATTTCCTTGATATAACCTGATCCATAATTGAAAAGGACATGCCAACAAGGGTCCAATCCTTAGAGAAGGTTAAGTGTACAAATTTCATTATATTGAAAAAAAGTTGCCACCACCTCCAAATTGCATCAAGGTGGTTTGGAAGTCCTTGTGTAGATAGAAACCACTCAAGGGTCAACAGCAAATATCAGAAGCTGGAGTGCTTGATTGACTCTGAATGATCATTCACATAGATGATAATATTATTGTCATTGTGGGCAAATGCTATTGGAGGGTGAATACAATTCAAGGAAACACTAGTGTTATACTGAGTAACTTCTTGAAGGTGGCTGTTTGACTCGAGGAAAAAAAGCAAGACAAAAATGTATTATTTATTAACATGATCATTATCTTTTGATATAATGAACACCAATATTATACTGCTTTAAATATTATATTTGGCATTCATTATAATATTTGTGGTCTTATTAGTAATTCTTACTTCACTTCCTTGATATTTATTGTGTTGTATCTACACTGCAGCCTTCAGACAAGTCATTAATCATGCGCATTTCTTATGAAATGTGCTGCCAATGAGTAGCATTATGTGTTTTCCCATTCACTCAGATAAGACAGAGGCAGAAGATTACCATAAATGGTAAAGGATCATCTAACTAATTGTCTAAGTCCACTCCTGCAAGCTATTCTATTTCAATTTTCCAGTTCCAAACGTGCCATTATCTACTTCTGCTACTGGACACATTCCAAGAAAAAATACACAAATCCATAATAGCACGTGATTCACCTTCTGACAAATCCAGGATTTTGGACAACACTAAGAATGCTAATACAGAGGATTACTGGATTTACATGTGCCAGCATCGTTGATGGTGAACATCACTTCTTCACATGGAAACGTGCAGTTGCTTGCTGATTCAGCTCAGCTAAACTCAGTATTGCACATGCCCAGGCATGTTTATGACTTGTTAACACCGTTTACTAATCTTCAGGTGTTTGGTTGAGTAGAAAAACGAAAATAGTTATTTTTTGTAATGCATTGGACAGTTTGAAGTCTATTGATAGTAACACTAGTGACTAATGGACATCCCATCCTGTATGCAAGTTATGCTTGGAAAAAAGTAAATAAGTGGTGCTAATTGGATTAGTCATTGCAATCCATTGGACAGTTGAAGTCGTCTGTTAGCAGACATACTAGCTATAAGCAAGTTATGTTTGGGGGAAAGTAGACAGATAGATACATAGAGAGATAATTATAAGATCTAGAAAATGAAACTTCACAGTTTTGGGGCTAACAGTTTTCTACACTCTCGAGTGTTTTGAGGCTTGAAATCCACTGAAGACATAATAAGAAGCTGTCGAGTTTTAGCTGAGATATAAACTTTGTTTCTTTTGGGCCACCATTTAGGGATCAAACCAATATATAGCTTGCTGCCAATACATAGTCTTGTTTAGCAGACTTTTAATTCTTTCCAGGTGGATGTAACAGAAATCAAATGTACAAATATGTATGGCATCAATATCTACATGCACTCCTGCAAACCCTTCTACATCCAATCTTCCAGTTCCAGACACACTATTATCTACTCCTCCTGCTGGGGATACTCCAAGAAGAAATACACGAATCTGTAACTTTCAGAGGAGAATGTGATTCTCCTGACAATCTATGATTATTGAACACTAAGAATACTATATAGCACAGAGGAGTGGATTTGCAATGGGCTGGCAATGCCAGAGTCATGATTGTGAGCTTTCAAACTCCTGCCAAGTGTATGCTGGAGGAGAAAGAATACAGACAATATTTATCAAAGGCAGTATTTAAAAGTGAATTGCAGAATGACGAGCCTGTAAAAGGTGTATGTCTGCTCTATTCACCATCCCAAGGTTGTTTCACTGCTTTGCCTGCCACCTATTGTCCAAGAAAGAATACCCTTTGCTACATCAGGATTCAGTGATGGGAAACACAGCAATCTTGTTGTAGAACATGAAATGGAGAAAAACATCTCAGGTGCATGATAGCATATTTAATTCAGCACTAAGAAACTGGGTGTGTGGATTCTGCATTGTTCAAACATCATCATTAAGAGAGGAGTACCGGCATAAGTGTTGACACATGTGGTGTCTGTCATCTGCTTTCTTGCCTCCAGACGTTTGGCATTTCATGGAGAGAGAATTAGTCAACGGAAACTTTCTAGATATTCTCCAACTGTTGAGTGAATTTGATCCTTGTTTGGAGAGTATCTCAGTGCACAAAAGTGCTGAAAAGGCAAACCCATCATATCTATTGGCACATTTGTGAACTCTGTGCTGTTCTGGAAGAGTCAAAGTACTATTCAATAAGTGTTGATTCCCCTCCAGACATCTTGCTCATTGATCAACTGACATTTACTGTCCAATAATACATTTGTGCATGTGAGCCTGTGGAGCATTTTCTCAGTTCATCCCCATGGATCAAAAAATCTTAACAGAGATGATGTATATAGATTTCCTGGATGATAACAATGTTCTGTTATCAAACTTCCACGGTCAAACTTATGACAATTCTTTAAATATGCCTGGATGCTTCACTGGATTTTGAGGTATCTCCACTTCAGCTGCAAGGTAACTGTTTGGCATGGTTACACTTTTCGGCGACAGGAGCGAGCTGAAACATAGTGTTGCTTGAATGTCGAAATATTGT
>JAQNBH010000259.1:0-31621 GCA_028752905.1 Cladorhizidae sp. MBARI D1340-BT2 | reverse complement strand
GGTGGTAGGGCAATTTTTGCATCTTAGATTAGAAAAATTTAAAAGTTAGAAAGTGTTTAAATTTATATTTAAAAGGCATAAGGTTTTATTTTTACCTAGATAATAGTAAGAGTTATTATTAGATAAAGTGCAAAAAAATATTAGTATTAAATTTTATATTAGAAAAAGTTTAGTTAGGTACCAACAATAAGAATAATTAGTTTTTTTGTTTTAAACTAGGGGACGGAATGTTTTATTTAATTAAAAGTTAATTATAATATTTTTAGGAGTAATTAGTCTATATATTTTAATTGTTAGCTAAGTATTTTGAATTAAATTATATTCTTAATTTGGTTGTTTATTAATTTTCATTTTATGCGTAAATAAACTTTAAGATTATGGTTAAGCGGATAAAGCAGTAATAAAGTTAATATGAGTAAAGAAAATGGAGGATTTTTTTTTTCTAAGGGGGTGGTAGGGCAATTTTTGCATCTTAGATTAGAAAAATTTAAAAGTTAGAAAGTGTTTAAATTTATATTTAAAAGGCATAAGGTTTTATTTTTACCTAGATAATAGTAAGAGTTATTATTAGATAAAGTGCAAAAAAATATTAGTATTAAATTTTATATTAGAAAAAGTTTAGTTAGGTACCAACAATAAGAATAATTAGTTTTTTTTTTTTTGTTCTAATTTAAAGATGGAACGTTTATCGCTTTTATCTGATTAGAAGTCAGTTTATAACATCTTTAAGAATAACTAGTTTGTATATTTTAATTGCAAGTTAAATATTTTGAATTAAATTATATTCTTACTCTAAGTAGGATAAATGGGTATGAAGTATTTAATTTTCCTTAAGGAGGTAATATCTATATTGAATATTAGATAAATTTAAATTATAATAAGAGCTTAGATTTATATTTTACATTAAAAAATATTTAGTTAGATGAAATCAATAAAATTATTAACAATAATTAGCCTCTTTTTGGCTTTAACTAAAGTGAGGAACGTTTATTTAATTAAACTATATTTTTAATTTGATCACTCTAAGGAACCTTCATTTCATTCGTGAATAAGTCCTAAAATGAGGATTAAGGTGATAAAAGTAGTAGTAAAGTTAAGATGTATAAAGGAAATGGAAGATTTAATTACTCTTAAAGGGAGTAGTAGGGCAATTTCTGCATCGAAGATTAGAAAAATTATTGAAATTAGAAAAAATTTTAGTGAAAAAGGAGTTCGTTGTTTAGAGAGGGGTCTAAACCCGCATTCAAAGGGTGAGGTTTTTTCGTAATTTTTATTTTTTATGCCTAAAATAATAGCAAGAGCTATAATTAGGTGAGGCACAATAAATGAGAATATAAATATTAGTGTTAAATTAATTATTTCTTTAAATTTATCTTTATAGTTGGAAGCTATATGTACATAAGTATATACTTAAGAAATATTATGAGGAACCTCATCAGTAGATAGATACAAATAAGAATAATCATACAATATCTACAAAGTGTCAATATCAAATTGCAGCTTCTATACCGAAATGATGTAAGGATGAAAAACTAGAATTTTTATGCCGGATTAGACATACTAGTAGAAATGTTGACCCAATAATAACATGTAGACCATGAAATCCAGTAGCAACAAAAAAAGTTGACCTATAAGCTGAATCAGAGATTGAAAAATTTGACTCTGAGTATTCTAAGGCTTGTAATATAGTAAAATATATACCTAAAATTACTGTAAGTAATAGTCTTTGTATTGTTTGAGAATGATTTCTTGAGATTAAAGAATTATGTGTTCATGTTACTCTTACACCACTAGCTAATAAGATAGCTGTATTTAATAATGGGATTTGGAAAGGGTCAAATGGAGTAATAAGATATGGTGGTCATCTTTCACCTAATGATATATTAACTGGAAAATTTCTATAAAAAAAGGCAAAAAAAAAACCAAAAAAAAATATTACTTCAGATACAATAAATAATATTATTCCTAGTTTTAAATTTATTTGAACTTTAATTGTATGTAATCCTTGTATTAATCTTTCACGAGAAATATCACGCCATCACTGGTATCTTGATAAGATTAAAGAAACTAAGGCGAGTATTAATAAATTTGCGTTTGAGGTATTAAAAGTTATGGCTAAACCAGAAGTTAATAGTAAGGCATTAAGTGAGGAGATTAAGGGTCATGGACTTTTTTCAACCATATGAAATGGATGATTTTGGTGTGTTGTCATTAGGTAATTTCGTTGGTGTAAAGAGTAATTAAGATTCTAAATACATATGCTTGAATTATTGCAACGGCAATTTCCAGTAAGGTTAGGGCAATTTGTGCTGATACTAGGAGTAGTATACCTGAGTAAGGTGTAAAAGTATTAGCAGATCTTAGAAGTGTGATTAATAAATGTCCAGCTACTATATTGGCTCTTAATCGAATAGCTAGTGTGCCTGGTCGGATTAAGTTTCTTACAGTTTCGATTAGGACTATAAATGGAATTAAAATTGTAGGAGTTCCTTGAGGAATTAAATGAATTAGTAAATTTGTAGTATTAAATATTCATCCATATAATATTAGTCTTAATCATAATGGTAGTGCTAGTCTTAGTGAAAAAGTTAAATGACTAGTAGCAGTAAAAATAAATGGAAATAATCCTAAAGTATTGTTTACTAAAATTAAAGTAAAGATACTAATATATATTCTTACAGTAAAAGGAGATTTTACAACTAAAGGGGAGAATTCTTGTTTAATATATTCCGATAATTTTTTGTAGATTAGGCTTGTACGAGACGTAATAATGAATATTGAAGCTGGAAATAAAGTAAGTACTAGTAAGATTGATGAAAGATTTGATCTTATAAAATTTGGAGTGCAAGGGTCAAAAATAGAGAATAAATTTGTTATCATAATAAAATTATTGGGTTAGGGTTAGGGTATGTAAGTAATTGTTTTGATGTAGTTGTATTAAAAAAGTATAATAAACTTATAATAATTATAAGTATAATTTGAATTAAAATTGTAGTGGGTATTCATATAGTAGGTCTTATTTGTGGGATATAAAAACACAATAATGTAATTATAACTTGACAAGTTATGGTTATTAATTTAACTAGTTTTTACAGAAGTATTTTTACTTTAATAAATTTAAAAGATTTACACTTTATTTAAGTTATCTGTAAAGGTTTGGGTATTAATTCAATTTAAAAAATATTTGATGGGGGAAATTTCAAGTTTAATAGGTATAAATCTATGGTTTGCCCCACAAATTTCTGAACATTGACCATAGAAGTTTCCTATTCGGTTAATAGTAAATATAATTTGGTTTAGTCGCCCTGGAACTGCATCTACTTTTATTCCTAGAGATGGGATTGTTCAGGCGTGAATTACGTCTGTTCTTCTAACAATTACTCGGATTTGGGAATAAATTGGTAAAATCACTCTATTATCTGTAGATAAAAGTCGTGCTATAATTTCGTGTGATACTATATATGAGTCAAATTCAATATTTGGAAAATCGGTGTATTCGTAAGATCAGAACCATTGATGGCCAGTTGCTTTTAAAGTTAAATCAGGTGAAGTGTAATCATCTAAGGTATATAAATATTGAAATGAAGGGAAGGCTATAAAAAAAAGGGCTAATCCTGGGATGATAGTTCAAATTGTTTCTAAAGTTTCATTTTCTAGAAGTAAGATTTCGTTTAAGTTGTGAATTACTGATACTCTTAATCTTATTAATACTATAGAAATAATTATAGCAATTATAATTATAGCTAAATCATGAAATATAAGTATTTGAGTTATTTCTGGGGAGGCTCTATCTTGAAAATTTAATATAGATCATGTTGGGATCATTAAAAGGAAATTCCGTCTTCAGATCTTAAGCCTGGTGCATGACTATGCTATTTTAAAAGTTATTTAGTATTGGGATATCTGGGTATCTATGATCCCTTGGTGGGGAGCTATGAAATCACTCTAATGAAGATGTAAAGTTTGTATTGAATAATCTTTGTCGTTTAGAAATAAAGGCTTCTGTAGTTATAATTATAAATATTAAAAATGAGATTACAGTGATGTTTCTTCCTATAGAAGAGAGTGTATTTCAACAAGTAAATGAATCAGGGTAACTTGAGTATCGCCGGGGTATACCGGATAGTCCTAAGAAATGTTGTGGAAAAAATGTTATATTTACACCTAAAAATATTATGTAGAAATGTGGCGGGCCTAGTGTTTGAGAATAAGTTAATCCTGTAAATAAGGGAAATCAATGGAAGAATCCTGCAAAGATACTAAATACAGCTCCCATAGATAACACGTAATGAAAATGGGCTACAACATAATAAGTGTCATGTAGGGCAATATCAACTGAAGAGTTTGCTAGAATTAATCCTGTAAGACCTCCTACGGTGAATAAAAAAACAAATCCAATTGATCAAATTATTGAAGTTGATATACTGATATCTCCTCCTTGTAATGTTATTAGTCATCTAAATACTTTAATCCCCGTAGGGACAGCAATTACTATAGTTGCAGCGGTAAAATAAGCTTGAGTATCAATATCTATTCCGATAGTAAATATATGATGTGCTCACACAAAAAATCCTAAGACTCCAATTGATAGTATAGACCCCACTATTCCGGTAGCTCCAAAGGCTTCTGGTTTACTAGATTCTTGAGCAATAATGTGAGATACAATTCCAAAAGCAGGAATAATTAGAATATATACCTCTGGATGTCCAAAAAATCAAAAAAGATGTTGATATAAGATTGGGTCCCCTCCTCCTACAGGATCAAAAAAAGAGGTGTTTAGGTTACGATCTGTTAATAATATAGTAATTGCTCCTGCAAGGACTGGTATTGATAGTAGTAATAATACTGTAGTTACTAAAATAGACCATACAAATAGAGGTATTTTTATTAAATCTATTCCTGGTCTTCGTATATTTATAATGGTAGAGATAAAATTAGCAGAACCTAAAATTGAAGATACTCCTGCTAAATGTAAAGAAAAGATTGCTAAATCAACAGAGGCTCCACTATGTGCTATATTACTAGCAAGAGGAGGATATACAGTTCAACCTGTTCCTACTCCTCTTTCAACTAGTCCTCTCAATAATAATAAAGTTAGTGAGGGAGGTAAAAGTCAGAATCTTATATTATTTATTCGTGGAAAAGCTATATCTGGTCTTCCTAGTATTAAGGGTACTAAGAAATTACCGAATCCTCCAATTATAATGGGCATAACTATAAAAAAAATTATGATAAATGCATGAGCAGTAACAATAACATTATAAATTTGATCGTTACCAATAAATGAATCTGGAGTTGATAATTCTGAACGTATAATTATTCTTAATGAGGTTCCTAATGAGGCGGATCATGCACCAAGGATAAAATATAATGTACCAATGTCTTTGTGGTTTGTAGAGAAAAATCATCGTGCAATAATTTAAACTTAAAAAAATTATTTTAAGCTTTGAAGGCTTATAGTTTTATTAACTTAAAGTTTATTAATATTACATAATATATATAGCTGAAAAAAAAATAAATCCTATTAGATTAAATATTAGGAGAATGGAATTAAATTTTGTAGTTTTAAAAAATTGGATTTCTGAATTAAAAGTTAATATAAAATAAAATATTATTATACGAAAGTATATAAATAAATTTAAAAAAGTTGAAGTTAATAAAATAATTATTATTAAATATATTCTTTGAGTAAAAAAAAATTCTTTAAGAATAAATAGTTTTAGGATAAATCCTGTAAAAGGAGGCAGGCCTCCTAATCTTATAAATGATACTCTTAGTAAGATATTAAAATAAAAATTTGGTGATTTATATATTTGATTAAGGTAAAAAGTTTGTAAATGATTAAATATTATAATTAAAGGTAATAGCATAAATGAATAAGTTAGAATATAGATAAATAAATAAATTTTTGATATTAAGCAGGTTATTAATATTCACCCTATGTGTCTAATTGAAGAATAGGTTAAAATTTTTTGTAAGGATCTTTGGGTTAATCCAAAGATTGCTCCTGTAATGGAAGATATTATTAAGAATAAGAATAGCATATATTTAAATATAGAATTAGATATTAAATAAGGTACTAAGGACAGAGGAGCAAATTTTTGAATTGTTATTAAAATAAACGATTGATTTCAATCTAATGCTTCAATTATTGAAGGAAACCAGGCATGTAAAGGGGCAGCACCAATTTTTAATATCAAAGAAATAAATAAAAAGAAGATTAATAAAGGAAATTTTATAAATTTAGCAAGAATTGAAATAAATAGATATATTGAAGCTAAGATTTGAATTAAGAAATATTTTACTCTAGCCTCACTAGAAAATTTATTATTTTTTTTTAGGATAATTGGGAGAAAGGATAATAGATTTAGTTCTAATCCTATTCATACGGCAATTCAGGTATTTGCGGATATAGTTAGGTTTAAGGAGAATAATAGTGTTAGGATAAATAGAATATAGATAGGGTGGAAAAACATTATTAAAAGAGGGTTTACCATAGATGAGGTATGAGCTCATTAGCTTATTTAGCTTATCTTTTAATAAAGGCATAAGGTATACATATCTATTACATCAAAATAGTCCTTTAGATCAGGCACTTTATATTAAAGAATGGCTGAAAATAGGCGGTAGACTGTAAATTTATTAATGGGACTCCTTCTTTAAATAATAAAATTAGTTTTGGTGTATAAATTAACATGTTAGATTGCAAATTTAGAGTAAAATAAACTATTATTTTAGTGTAAATGAGCACTTAAAGTTTTGATCTTTATAGTTTTATAAATAATTTTAGTATTTTATTTTAATTAATAAGTTATATAATTTAAATTATTGTTATAATTAAAATTATTGTTATAATTAAATTATATCTATAAATTTATTTTATAAATTGAATTAATCATAATTAATTTAATAGAAAAAAAAGAAAAACTCTACATATATAATATATATATAAAGTAATAGACAAAATTTTATTTGTAATTGGTAAATTTATTTTAATTAATAAGTTATATAATTTAAATTAAATAATTTAAATTATATAATACAATTGAATTTTATTAATTATTGAAATTTATTTAATAAATTATATAATTTAAATTAAATAATTTAAATTATATAATACAATTGAATTTTATTAATTATTGAAATTTATTTAATAAATTATATAATTTAAATTAAATAATTTAAATTATATAATACAATTGAATTTTATTAATTATTGAAATTTATTTAATAAATTATATAATTTAAATTAAATAATTTAAATTATATAATACAATTGAATTTTATTTTATTAGTTATAAAAATAAATTAAAAATTATTATTATAATTAAAATTATTATTATAATTAAAATTATTATTATAATTAAAATTATTATTATAATTAAAATTATTATTATAATTAAAATTATTATTATAATTAAAATTATTATTATAATTAAAATTATTATTATAATTAAAATTATTATTATAATTAAAATTATTATTATAATTAAAATTATTATTATAATTAAAATTATTATTATAATTAAAATTATTGTTATAATTAAAATTATTGTTATAAATTAAATTATTGTTATAAATTAAATTATATTTATAAATTAAATTATATTTAAAATTTATAAATTAAATTATATTTATAAATTAAATTATATTTATAAATTAAATTTTATTTAAAATTTATAAATTAAATTATATCTATAAATTTATTTTATAAATTGAATTAATCATAATTAATTTAATAGAAAAAAAAAGAAAAACTCTACATATATAATATATATATAAAGTAATAGACAAAATTTTATTTGTAATTGGTAAATTTATTTTAATTAATAAGTTATATAATTTAAATTAAATAATTTAAATTATATAATACAATTGAATTTTATTAATTATTGAAATTTATTTAATAAATTATATAATTTAAATTAAATAATTTAAATTATATAATACAATTGAATTTTATTAATTATTGAAATTTATTTAATAAATTATATAATTTAAATTAAATAATTTAAATTATATAATACAATTGAATTTTATTTTATTAGTTATAAAAATAAATTAAAAATTATTATTATAATTAAAAATTATTATTATAATTAAAAATTATTATTATAATTAAAAATTATTATTATAATTAAAAATTATTATTATAATTAAAATTATTATTATAATTAAAATTATTATTATAATTAAAATTATTATTATAATTAAAATTATTGTTATAATTAAAATTATTATTATAATTAAAATTATTATTATAATTAAAATTATTATTATAATTAAAATTATTATTATAATTAAAATTATTATTATAATTAAAATTATTGTTATAATTAAAATTATTATTATAATTAAAATTATTATTATAATTAAAATTATTATTATAATTAAAATTATTATTATAATTAAAATTATTATTATAATTAAAATTATTATTATAATTAAATTATATTTATAAATTAAATTATATTTATAAATTAAATTATATTTATAAATTATAAATTAAATTATATTTATAAATTATAAATTAAATTATATTTATAAATTAAATTATATTTAAAATTTATAAATTAAATTATATTTAAAATTTATAAATTAAATTATATTTAAAATTTATAAATTAAATTATATTTATAAATTAAATTATATTTATAAATTAAATTTTATTTAAAATTTATAAATTAAATTATATCTATAAATTTATTTTATAAATTGAATTAATCATAATTAATTTAATAGAAAAAAAAAGAAAAACTCTACATATATAATATATATATAAAGTAATAGACAAAATTTTATTTGTAATTGGTAAATTTATTTTAATTAATAAGTTATATAATTTAAATTAAATAATTTAAATTATATAATACAATTGAATTTTATTAATTATTGAAATTTATTTAATAAATTATATAATTTAAATTAAATAATTTAAATTATATAATACAATTGAATTTTATTAATTATTGAAATTTATTTAATAAATTATATAATTTAAATTAAATAATTTAAATTATATAATACAATTGAATTTTATTAATTATTGAAATTTATTTAATAAATTATATAATTTAAATTAAATAATTTAAATTATATAATACAATTGAATTTTATTTTATTAGTTATAAAAATAAATTAAAAATTATTATTATAATTAAAATTATTATTATAATTAAAATTATTATTATAATTAAAATTATTATTATAATTAAAATTATTATTATAATTAAAATTATTATTATAATTAAAATTATTATTATAATTAAAATTATTGTTATAATTAAAATTATTGTTATAATTAAAATTATTGTTATAATTAAAATTATTGTTATAAATTAAATTATATTTATAAATTAAATTATATTTATAAATTAAATTATATTTATAAATTAAATTATATTTAAAATTTATAAATTAAATTATATTTATAAATTAAATTATATTTATAAATTAAATTATATTTATAAATTAAATTTTATTTAAAATTTATAAATTAAATTATATTTATAAATTAAATTTTATTTAAAATTTATAAATTAAATTATATCTATAAATTTATTTTATAAATTGAATTAATCATAATTAATTTAATAGAAAAAAAAAGAAAAACTCTACATATATAATATATATATAAAGTAATAGACAAAATTTTATTTGTAATTGGTAAATTTATTTTAATTAATAAGTTATATAATTTAAATTAAATAATTTAAATTATATAATACAATTGAATTTTATTAATTATTGAAATTTATTTAATAAATTATATAATTTAAATTAAATAATTTAAATTATATAATACAATTGAATTTTATTAATTATTGAAATTTATTTAATAAATTATATAATTTAAATTAAATAATTTAAATTATATAATACAATTGAATTTTATTTTATTAGTTATAAAATAAATTAAAAATTATTATTATAATTAAAATTATTATTATAATTAAAATTATTATTATAATTAAAATTATTATTATAATTAAAATTATTATTATAATTAAAATTATTATTATAATTAAAATTATTATTATAATTAAAATTATTATTATAATTAAAATTATTATTATAATTAAAATTATTATTATAATTAAAATTATTATTATTATAATTAAAATTATTGTTATAATTAAAATTATTATTATAATTAAAATTATTGTTATAATTAAAATTATTGTTATAATTAAAATTATTATTATAATTAAAATTATTGTTATAATTAAAATTATTGTTATAATTAAAATTATTGTTATAATTAAAATTATTGTTATAATTAAATTATATTTATAAATTAAATTATATTTATAAATTAAATTATATTTATAAATTAAATTATATTTATAAATTAAATTATATTTATAAATTAAATTATATTTATAAATTAAATTATATTTATAAATTAAATTATATTTATAAATTAAATTATATTTATAAATTAAATTATATTTATAAATTAAATTATATTTATAAATTAAATTATATTTATAAATTAAATTATATTTATAAATTAAATTATATTTAAAATTTATAAATTAAATTATATTTAAAATTTATAAATTAAATTATATTTATAAATTAAATTATATTTATAAATTAAATTATATTTATAAATTAAATTATATTTATAAATTAAATTTTATTTAAAATTTATAAATTAAATTATATTTATAAATTAAATTATATTTATAAATTAAATTTTATTTAAAATTTATAAATTAAATTATATCTATAAATTTATTTTATAAATTGAATTAATCATAATTAATTTAATAGAAAAAAAAAGAAAAACTCTACATATATAATATATATATAAAGTAATAGACAAAATTTTATTTGTAATTGGTAAATTTATTTTAATTAATAAGTTATATAATTTAAATTAAATAATTTAAATTATATAATACAATTGAATTTTATTAATTATTGAAATTTATTTAATAAATTATATAATTTAAATTAAATAATTTAAATTATATAATACAATTGAATTTTATTAATTATTGAAATTTATTTAATAAATTATATAATTTAAATTAAATAATTTAAATTATATAATACAATTGAATTTTATTTTATTAGTTATAAAATAAATTAAAAATTATTATTATAATTAAAATTATTATTATAATTAAAATTATTATTATAATTAAAATTATTATTATAATTAAAATTATTATTATAATTAAAATTATTATTATAATTAAAATTATTATTATAATTAAAATTATTATTATAATTAAAATTATTATTATAATTAAAATTATTATTATAATTAAAATTATTATTATAATTAAAATTATTATTATAATTAAAATTATTATTATAATTAAAATTATTATTATAATTAAAATTATTATTATAATTAAAATTATTATTATAATTAAAATTATTATTATAATTAAAATTATTGTTATAATTAAAATTATTATTATAATTAAAATTATTGTTATAATTAAAATTATTGTTATAATTAAAATTATTGTTATAATTAAATTATATTTATAAATTAAATTATATTTATAAATTAAATTATATTTATAAATTAAATTATATTTATAAATTAAATTATATTTATAAATTAAATTATATTTATAAATTAAATTATATTTATAAATTAAATTATATTTATAAATTAAATTATATTTATAAATTAAATTATATTTAAAATTTATAAATTAAATTATATTTAAAATTTATAAATTAAATTATATTTAAAATTTATAAATTAAATTATATTTAAAATTTATAAATTAAATTATATTTATAAATTAAATTATATTTATAAATTAAATTATATTTATAAATTAAATTATATTTATAAATTAAATTATATTTATAAATTAAATTTTATTTAAAATTTATAAATTAAATTATATTTATAAATTAAATTATATTTATAAATTAAATTTTATTTAAAATTTATAAATTAAATTATATCTATAAATTTATTTTATAAATTGAATTAATCATAATTAATTTAATAGAAAAAAAAAGAAAAACTCTACATATATAATATATATATAAAGTAATAGACAAAATTTTATTTGTAATTGGTAAATTTATTTTAATTAATAAGTTATATAATTTAAATTAAATAATTTAAATTATATAATACAATTGAATTTTATTAATTATTGAAATTTATTTAATAAATTATATAATTTAAATTAAATAATTTAAATTATATAATACAATTGAATTTTATTAATTATTGAAATTTATTTAATAAATTATATAATTTAAATTAAATAATTTAAATTATATAATACAATTGAATTTTATTTTATTAGTTATAAAATAAATTAAAAATTATTATTATAATTAAAATTATTATTATAATTAAAATTATTATTATAATTAAAATTATTATTATAATTAAAATTATTATTATAATTAAAATTATTATTATAATTAAAATTATTATTATAATTAAAATTATTATTATAATTAAAATTATTATTATAATTAAAATTATTATTATAATTAAAATTATTATTATAATTAAAATTATTATTATAATTAAAATTATTATTATAATTAAAATTATTGTTATAATTAAAATTATTGTTATAATTAAAATTATTATTATAATTAAAATTATTATTATAATTAAAATTATTGTTATAATTAAAATTATTATTATAATTAAAATTATTATTATAATTAAAATTATTATTATAATTAAAATTATTGTTATAATTAAAATTATTATTATAATTAAAATTATTGTTATAATTAAAATTATTATTATAATTAAAATTATTATTATAATTAAAATTATTATTATAATTAAAATTATTGTTATAAATTAAATTATATTATATTTAAAATTTATAAATTAAATTATATTTATAAATTAAATTATATTTATAAATTAAATTATATTTATAAATTAAATTTTATTTATAAATTAAATTTTATTTATAAATTAAATTTTATTTAAAATTTATAAATTAAATTATATTTATAAATTAAATTTTATTTAAAATTTATAAATTAAATTATATCTATAAATTTATTTTATAAATTGAATTAATCATAATTAATTTAATAGAAAAAAAAAGAAAAACTCTACATATATAATATATATATAAAGTAATAGACAAAATTTTATTTGTAATTGGTAAATTTATTTTAATTAATAAGTTATATAATTTAAATTAAATAATTTAAATTATATAATACAATTGAATTTTATTAATTATTGAAATTTATTTAATAAATTATATAATTTAAATTAAATAATTTAAATTATATAATACAATTGAATTTTATTAATTATTGAAATTTATTTAATAAATTATATAATTTAAATTAAATAATTTAAATTATATAATACAATTGAATTTTATTTTATTAGTTATAAAATAAATTAAAAATTATTATTATAATTAAAATTATTATTATAATTAAAATTATTATTATAATTAAAATTATTATTATAATTAAAATTATTATTATAATTAAAATTATTATTATAATTAAAATTATTATTATAATTAAAATTATTATTATAATTAAAATTATTATTATAATTAAAATTATTATTATAATTAAAATTATTATTATAATTAAAATTATTATTATTATAATTAAAATTATTATTATTATAATTAAAATTATTGTTATAATTAAAATTATTATTATAATTAAAATTATTGTTATAATTAAAATTATTGTTATAATTAAAATTATTGTTATAATTAAATTATATTTATAAATTAAATTATATTTATAAATTAAATTATATTTATAAATTAAATTATATTTATAAATTAAATTATATTTATAAATTAAATTATATTTATAAATTAAATTATATTTAAAATTTATAAATTAAATTATATTTATAAATTAAATTATATTTATAAATTAAATTATATTTATAAATTAAATTTTATTTAAAATTTATAAATTAAATTATATTTATAAATTAAATTATATTTATAAATTAAATTTTATTTAAAATTTATAAATTAAATTATATCTATAAATTTATTTTATAAATTGAATTAATCATAATTAATTTAATAGAAAAAAAAAGAAAAACTCTACATATATAATATATATATAAAGTAATAGACAAAATTTTATTTGTAATTGGTAAATTTATTTTAATTAATAAGTTATATAATTTAAATTAAATAATTTAAATTATATAATACAATTGAATTTTATTAATTATTGAAATTTATTTAATAAATTATATAATTTAAATTAAATAATTTAAATTATATAATACAATTGAATTTTATTAATTATTGAAATTTATTTAATAAATTATATAATTTAAATTAAATAATTTAAATTATATAATACAATTGAATTTTATTTTATTAGTTATAAAATAAATTAAAAATTATTATTATAATTAAAATTATTATTATAATTAAAATTATTATTATAATTAAAATTATTATTATAATTAAAATTATTATTATAATTAAAATTATTATTATAATTAAAATTATTATTATAATTAAAATTATTATTATAATTAAAATTATTATTATAATTAAAATTATTATTATAATTAAAATTATTATTATAATTAAAATTATTATTATAATTAAAATTATTATTATAATTAAAATTATTATTATAATTAAAATTATTATTATAATTAAAATTATTATTATAATTAAAATTATTATTATAATTAAAATTATTATTATAATTAAAATTATTGTTATAAATTAAATTATATTTATAAATTAAATTATATTTATAAATTAAATTATATTTATAAATTAAATTATATTTAAAATTTATAAATTAAATTATATTTATAAATTAAATTATATTTATAAATTAAATTTTATTTAAAATTTATAAATTAAATTATATCTATAAATTTATTTTATAAATTGAATTAATCATAATTAATTTAATAGAAAAAAAAAGAAAAACTCTACATATATAATATATATATAAAGTAATAGACAAAATTTTATTTGTAATTGGTAAATTTATTTTAATTAATAAGTTATATAATTTAAATTAAATAATTTAAATTATATAATACAATTGAATTTTATTAATTATTGAAATTTATTTAATAAATTATATAATTTAAATTAAATAATTTAAATTATATAATACAATTGAATTTTATTAATTATTGAAATTTATTTAATAAATTATATAATTTAAATTAAATAATTTAAATTATATAATACAATTGAATTTTATTAATTATTGAAATTTATTTAATAAATTATATAATTTAAATTAAATAATTTAAATTATATAATACAATTGAATTTTATTTTATTAGTTATAAAAATAAATTAAAAATTATTATTATAATTAAAATTATTATTATAATTAAAATTATTATTATAATTAAAATTATTATTATAATTAAAATTATTATTATAATTAAAATTATTATTATAATTAAAATTATTATTATAATTAAAATTATTATTATAATTAAAATTATTATTATAATTAAAATTATTATTATAATTAAAATTATTGTTATAATTAAAATTATTGTTATAATTAAAATTATTATTATAATTAAAATTATTATTATAATTAAAATTATTATTATAATTAAAATTATTATTATAATTAAAATTATTATTATAATTAAAATTATTATTATAATTAAAATTATTATTATAATTAAAATTATTATTATAATTAAAATTATTATTATAATTAAAATTATTGTTATAATTAAAATTATTGTTATAAATTAAATTATATTATATTTAAAATTTATAAATTATATTTATAAATTAAATTATATTTATAAATTAAATTATATTTATAAATTAAATTATATTTATAAATTAAATTATATTTATAAATTAAATTATATTTATAAATTAAATTATATTTATAAATTAAATTATATTTATAAATTAAATTATATTTATAAATTAAATTATATTTATAAATTAAATTATATTTATAAATTAAATTATATTTATAAATTAAATTATATTTATAAATTAAATTTTATTTAAAATTTATAAATTAAATTATATTTATAAATTAAATTTTATTTAAAATTTATAAATTAAATTATATCTATAAATTTATTTTATAAATTGAATTAATCATAATTAATTTAATAGAAAAAAAAAGAAAAACTCTACATATATAATATATATATAAAGTAATAGACAAAATTTTATTTGTAATTGGTAAATTTATTTTAATTAATAAGTTATATAATTTAAATTAAATAATTTAAATTATATAATACAATTGAATTTTATTAATTATTGAAATTTATTTAATAAATTATATAATTTAAATTAAATAATTTAAATTATATAATACAATTGAATTTTATTAATTATTGAAATTTATTTAATAAATTATATAATTTAAATTAAATAATTTAAATTATATAATACAATTGAATTTTATTAATTATTGAAATTTATTTAATAAATTATATAATTTAAATTAAATAATTTAAATTATATAATACAATTGAATTTTATTTTATTAGTTATAAAATAAATTAAAAATTATTATTATAATTAAAATTATTATTATAATTAAAATTATTATTATAATTAAAATTATTATTATAATTAAAATTATTATTATAATTAAAATTATTATTATAATTAAAATTATTATTATAATTAAAATTATTATTATAATTAAAATTATTATTATAATTAAAATTATTATTATAATTAAAATTATTATTATAATTAAAATTATTATTATAATTAAAATTATTATTATAATTAAAATTATTATTATAATTAAAATTATTGTTATAAATTAAATTATATTATATTTAAAATTTATAAATTAAATTATATTTATAAATTAAATTATATTTATAAATTAAATTATATTTATAAATTAAATTATATTTATAAATTAAATTATATTTATAAATTAAATTTTATTTAAAATTTATAAATTAAATTTTATTTAAAATTTATAAATTAAATTATATCTATAAATTTATTTTATAAATTGAATTAATCATAATTAATTTAATAGAAAAAAAAAGAAAAACTCTACATATATAATATATATATAAAGTAATAGACAAAATTTTATTTGTAATTGGTAAATTTATTTTAATTAATAAGTTATATAATTTAAATTAAATAATTTAAATTATATAATACAATTGAATTTTATTAATTATTGAAATTTATTTAATAAATTATATAATTTAAATTAAATAATTTAAATTATATAATACAATTGAATTTTATTAATTATTGAAATTTATTTAATAAATTATATAATTTAAATTAAATAATTTAAATTATATAATACAATTGAATTTTATTTTATTAGTTATAAAATAAATTAAAAATTATTATTATAATTAAAATTATTATTATAATTAAAATTATTATTATAATTAAAATTATTATTATAATTAAAATTATTATTATAATTAAAATTATTATTATAATTAAAATTATTATTATAATTAAAATTATTGTTATAATTAAAATTATTGTTATAATTAAAATTATTGTTATAATTAAAATTATTGTTATAATTAAAATTATTGTTATAATTAAAATTATTGTTATAATTAAAATTATTGTTATAATTAAATTATATTTATAAATTAAATTATATTTATAAATTAAATTATATTTATAAATTAAATTATATTTATAAATTAAATTATATTTATAAATTAAATTATATTTATAAATTAAATTATATTTATAAATTAAATTATATTTATAAATTAAATTATATTTATAAATTAAATTATATTTATAAATTAAATTATATTTATAAATTAAATTATATTTATAAATTAAATTATATTTAAAATTTATAAATTAAATTATATTTATAAATTAAATTATATTTATAAATTAAATTATATTTATAAATTAAATTATATTTATAAATTAAATTTTATTTATAAATTAAATTATATTTATAAATTAAATTATATTTATAAATTAAATTATATTTATAAATTAAATTTTATTTATAAATTAAATTATATTTATAAATTAAATTATATTTATAAATTAAATTATATTTAAAATTTATAAATTAAATTATATTTATAAATTAAATTATATTTATAAATTAAATTATATTTATAAATTAAATTATATTTATAAATTAAATTTTATTTATAAATTAAATTATATTTATAAATTAAATTTTATTTAAAATTTATAAATTAAATTATATCTATAAATTTATTTTATAAATTGAATTAATCATAATTAATTTAATAGAAAAAAAAAGAAAAACTCTACATATATAATATATATATAAAGTAATAGACAAAATTTTATTTGTAATTGGTAAATTTATTTTAATTAATAAGTTATATAATTTAAATTAAATAATTTAAATTATATAATACAATTGAATTTTATTAATTATTGAAATTTATTTAATAAATTATATAATTTAAATTAAATAATTTAAATTATATAATACAATTGAATTTTATTAATTATTGAAATTTATTTAATAAATTATATAATTTAAATTAAATAATTTAAATTATATAATACAATTGAATTTTATTAATTATTGAAATTTATTTAATAAATTATATAATTTAAATTAAATAATTTAAATTATATAATACAATTGAATTTTATTTTATTAGTTATAAAAATAAATTAAAAATTATTATTATAATTAAAATTATTATTATAATTAAAATTATTATTATAATTAAAATTATTATTATAATTAAAATTATTATTATAATTAAAATTATTATTATAATTAAAATTATTATTATAATTAAAATTATTATTATAATTAAAATTATTATTATAATTAAAATTATTATTATAATTAAAATTATTGTTATAATTAAAATTATTGTTATAATTAAAATTATTGTTATAATTAAAATTATTGTTATAATTAAAATTATTGTTATAATTAAAATTATTGTTATAATTAAAATTATTGTTATAATTAAAATTATTGTTATAATTAAAATTATTGTTATAATTAAAATTATTGTTATAATTAAAATTATTGTTATAAATTAAATTATATTTATAAATTAAATTATATTTATAAATTAAATTATATTTATAAATTAAATTATATTTAAAATTTATAAATTAAATTATATTTATAAATTAAATTATATTTATAAATTAAATTTTATTTAAAATTTATAAATTAAATTATATCTATAAATTTATTTTATAAATTGAATTAATCATAATTAATTTAATAGAAAAAAAAAGAAAAACTCTACATATATAATATATATATAAAGTAATAGACAAAATTTTATTTGTAATTGGTAAATTTATTTTAATTAATAAGTTATATAATTTAAATTAAATAATTTAAATTATATAATACAATTGAATTTTATTAATTATTGAAATTTATTTAATAAATTATATAATTTAAATTAAATAATTTAAATTATATAATACAATTGAATTTTATTAATTATTGAAATTTATTTAATAAATTATATAATTTAAATTAAATAATTTAAATTATATAATACAATTGAATTTTATTTTATTAGTTATAAAAATAAATTAAAAATTATTATTATAATTAAAAATTATTATTATAATTAAAAATTATTATTATAATTAAAAATTATTATTATAATTAAAAATTATTATTATAATTAAAAATTATTATTATAATTAAAAATTATTATTATAATTAAAAATTATTATTATAATTAAAAATTATTATTATAATTAAAAATTATTATTATAATTAAAATTATTATTATAATTAAAATTATTATTATAATTAAAATTATTATTATAATTAAAATTATTATTATAATTAAAATTATTATTATAATTAAAATTATTATTATAATTAAAATTATTGTTATAATTAAAATTATTGTTATAATTAAAATTATTGTTATAATTAAAATTATTGTTATAATTAAAATTATTGTTATAATTAAAATTATTGTTATAATTAAAATTATTGTTATAATTAAAATTATTGTTATAATTAAAATTATTGTTATAATTAAAATTATTGTTATATAAATTAAATTATTGTTATATAAATTAAATTATATTTATAAATTAAATTATATTTATAAATTAAATTATATTTATAAATTAAATTATATTTAAAATTTATAAATTAAATTAAATTTATAAATTAAATTATATTTATAAATTAAATTATATTTATAAATTAAATTATATTTATAAATTATAAATTAAATTATATTTATAAATTATAAATTAAATTATATTTATAAATTATAAATTAAATTATATTTATAAATTATAAATTAAATTATATTTATAAATTATAAATTAAATTATATTTATAAATTAAATTATATTTAAAATTTATAAATTAAATTATATTTATAAATTAAATTATATTTATAAATTAAATTTTATTTAAAATTTATAAATTAAATTATATCTATAAATTTATTTTATAAATTGAATTAATCATAATTAATTTAATAGAAAAAAAAAGAAAAACTCTACATATATAATATATATATAAAGTAATAGACAAAATTTTATTTGTAATTGGTAAATTTATTTTAATTAATAAGTTATATAATTTAAATTAAATAATTTAAATTATATAATACAATTGAATTTTATTAATTATTGAAATTTATTTAATAAATTATATAATTTAAATTAAATAATTTAAATTATATAATACAATTGAATTTTATTAATTATTGAAATTTATTTAATAAATTATATAATTTAAATTAAATAATTTAAATTATATAATACAATTGAATTTTATTAATTATTGAAATTTATTTAATAAATTATATAATTTAAATTAAATAATTTAAATTATATAATACAATTGAATTTTATTTTATTAGTTATAAAAATAAATTAAAAATTATTATTATAATTAAAATTATTATTATAATTAAAATTATTATTATAATTAAAATTATTATTATAATTAAAATTATTATTATAATTAAAATTATTATTATAATTAAAATTATTATTATAATTAAAATTATTATTATAATTAAAATTATTATTATAATTAAAATTATTATTATAATTAAAATTATTATTATAATTAAAATTATTATTATAATTAAAATTATTATTATAATTAAAATTATTATTATAATTAAAATTATTATTATAATTAAAATTATTATTATAATTAAAATTATTATTATAATTAAAATTATTATTATAATTAAAATTATTATTATAATTAAAATTATTATTATAATTAAAATTATTATTATAATTAAAATTATTATTATAATTAAAATTATTATTATAATTAAAATTATTATTATAATTAAAATTATTATTATAATTAAAATTATTATTATAATTAAAATTATTATTATAATTAAAATTATTATTATAATTAAAATTATTATTATAATTAAAATTATTATTATAATTAAAATTATTTTATAACTCTTATAAAAAATTTCTCTAAAATAATTTTTGTTTTTTATTTGAATTAAATTTTAGGGTATATAAATGTTTTTTTACTGTATATTGTTAATTATAAACATATAGAGGCTTTAGGTTTTTAAAAAAGAATTTTTATGTTAAGTAGTTAAATTTGTGCCAGCATCTGCGGTTAGACTAGGGCTTAATAAAATTTTATTGGCTACGCTATGATTTATATTATATTTATAAGTGTTTGGTGAAATAAAAAATTTTATTATTAAAGATATTATTTGTATTGTGTAAAAAAAAAAAACTAGGATTAGATACCCTATTAGATTAGATTAAAGGATTATAGTTAAAATAAAAAAATTTGACGGTCTCGTAAGTCTGTTTAGAGGAATTTGTCTTTTAATTGATAATCCTCGTTTATTAAACTTTTTTTTTTTTTGTATACCGTCGTTTAAGTATTATTATATATATATAAAGTTTTTAATTTTTATTTATTATAGCAGATCAAGGTGCAGATATATTTTAGTAAAGATTAATTACATTAAGAAATTTTATACATTATAATATTTTTAGCTATAAGTTGGATTTAATAGTAATTATATAAATTTAGTTATTTTGATATTGCTCTTTTAGATGTACAAATTGCCCGTCATTCTCTGTGAGACAAGTCGAAACATAGTAGATTTACCGGAAGGTAAATCTAGAAAAGATATAGCTATTTAGCAGTTCAGTTACGTTGAAAAGATCCTAATTGGTGTTTTTATAGAGTTAAAGTATTTTAAAAGAAAAGAAAAAAAAAAAAAACAAAATAAATGGTTTACCTTTTGTATCAGGGAGTTTTAAATAAAATATATATTTAATGATTTAGAGTTTATATGATCTAAGGTTTTAGTCTTTATACATATAAGTATTATTTTATTAAAAAAAAATTTTTAGAGGTGAAAAATTTTTCGAATATAAGGATATCTAATTTTTTTTTATAAATAGTAGGTTTTGTATATTAATAGAATAAAATAAGGGTAATCTTTATTTTGCTGTATGGGGCTATGAGTTATGTTAAAATTAGGCTTTATATTAGCTATATTTTTAGTTTGTAAAAAATAATTTAATATTATATATATATATAATACCTAAAAAAAAAAAAAAAAATAAATTAAAATTAATAGGGTTAAATTATTATGATATTATTAGTATATTAGAATAAAAAATTTATTGAATTCGGCATAATTAACTTTTGTATGTTTAACAAAAACATTTCTCTCTAAATAAAGAGTATAGCCTGCCCAGTGATTTAAAATTTTAACGGCTGCAGTATTTTGACTGTGCTAAGGTAGCAAAATCATTTGTTTTTTAATTTAGAACGGGTATGAACGGTTTGACAGGGGTAATCTATAAATTATTTTTTAAAAGAATTTTTAGTTTAAGTCAAAATACTTAGATACATTAAAGGGACGATAAGACCCTAAAAGCTTTATTATATTATAAATTAACTGGGGAAGTAATCATTTATATATAATGAGATTATTCACATTATATGGTAATATAGATCTTTTATATAAGAATTGTTAGTTTAGTTACTTTAGGGATAACAGCATAATAATTTTGGAGAGTTCTTATCTATAAAATTGATTGTGACCTCGATGTTGAATTAAAGATTCTTTACAAGGAAAAAGGTGTTTGAGAGGGTTTGTTCAACCTTTAAATCTTTACATGATTTGAGTTCAAACCGGTTTAAGCCAGGTTGGTTTCTATCTTTTAGTTAATAAAGGTTATATTAGTACGAGAGGGTTATATAAGATTAATAATTAATATTATTGTATAGGCAGAGGTTGCGATAGAATTAGGGTCTATCTATGAGATTATTTTCATACAATATTGTTTTTTTTTAAGCCTTTTTTTAGATATATTATTTTAGTAGTATTAATATTGATTAGAGTAGCTATTGTTACTTTATTAGAACAGAAGATTCTTGGGGGAACTTCTTTGCGTATTGGTCCTAATACAGTTGGCTATTGAGGGTTTATACAACCTTTTGCTGATGCGGTTAAATTATTTTTAAAGGAAGGTCTACAGATAAGGTATGGGATAGGGGTATACTTAAGAAGTCCTATTATAAGTTTAAGTTTAGCATTTCTTTTTTGAGGTTTATACCCTTTTTTTTTTGGCGGGTTTGATATTAATTTAGGGACTTTATGATTTTTTTGTGTTAGAGGGGTGAGTGTATTTCCTATTTTATTAATAGGGTGAGTATCTAATTGTAAATATTCTATACAAGGTAGTTTACGAGGAGTTGCTCAAATAATTTCTTACGAAGTAAGATTTCTTTTTATTATTTTAAGAGTAATTTGGTGTTATAGAACTTTAGAAATTAAAGAATTTATGAATAATCAAGTTTTTTTAGCTAGTATATTCCTTTTTTTTCCATTAAGTATAATATGATTGGTATCTAGGTTAGCAGAGACTAACCGATCCCCGTATGACTTCTCTGAAGGAGAGTCAGAGCTGGTATCTGGATTTAATACTGAGTATAGGGCAGGTGGATTTACTCTTATTTTTATAAGTGAATATAGAAATATTTTATTTTTAAGAATTTTATTTTCAGTTATTTTTTTAGGTGGGGGATATGTAAGGGTAGTATTAAAGGGGATAGTTATTTCTTTTTTTTTTATATGAATTCGTGCTAGGTTTCCTCGTTTTCGTTATGATAAATTAATATATTTGGCTTGAAAAAGATTTTTACCTTTTTCAATATTTAGATTTTTATTTTTTTTTAGTATTAGGTAATATTGTAAAAATTTTAGGATAGCTATTAATAAAATTATTTAATTAAATAATTAAATAAATTAAATAGTTTTGCTTTCAAGGCAAAAATGTGTGTTAATTTTAAATCCTTTTTTTAGGGTAAAAAGGAACTTTTTTAAATTAGAGTATAAATTGGAGTAATAATAAAAAAAAAAAAATAAGTAAATGTCAGTACTTGGCTTATAAAAATGTAAGGAGGCTCTACTGGACAGGCCCCTCCTCAAGTTAATAAGAGTATATTAAGGGCAAATCATCAAAATAGTACTGTATAAAGAGGGGTTATATATAGATTTTTTTTTATTTTTATATGGGAGAAAGGTAATGAGTATAAAATAATGATTGATATTGCTAAGGCAATTACTCCTCCAAGTTTATTAGGGATAGAGCGTAGAATTGCATAAGCAAATAAAAAGTATCATTCAGGTTGGATATGATGAGGGGTTTCAAGCGAATTAGCTATAACAAAATTATCATTATCTCCAAATACCATAGGGGTATATATCACAATAAAAATAAATACTAGTATTGAAAATATGAATATTATTCTATCTTTTAATAAATTTGCAGGGATAAAAATTATTTTAATGGAGGGTCTTATTAAACCTAATGGATTTCTAGATCCGGTTAAGTGTAAATAATTTAAATGTAATATTGTTATAGCAATAATGATAAATGGAAGTATAAAGTGGAATGCAAAAAAACGTGTAATTGTTGGTATTCTTACTGAGGCACTTCCTCAAATTAGTTGAACTAAATCTTTACCAATATAGGGAACTTCAGAAAATAAATTAGTGATTACTGACGCTCCTCAAAAAGATATTTGATTAAATGGAAGTACATATCCTATAAATGCAGTTGCTATTGTTAATACTAAAATGGTTAGACCTACTATTCAAGTGTGTATAAGTAGGTATGAGTGGTAGTAAATTCCTCGCGCAATATGAATATATAAGAACACAAAAAATAAAGAGGCCCCGTTAGCGTGAATGTTTCGTACTAATCAATTTAAAGAGGAATATTCTGATATTAATAAAATTGATCTAAATCTTAATTCAGAGTTAGGAGAATAGAAAGAAGCTAGAACTACTCCTGTGGCAATTTGTAGTATGAGACAGACAAATAATATAAATCCAAAATTTCATATTAAAGTTGTATTTTTAGGGGTAGGTAACCTTATTAAATTTTTATCTGTTAAGTTTATTATGGGGTTTAGTTGAGGTTTTTTATATATTATCATTTTTAAGTTAAAGTTATTGGACCCTCTGAGATATACGACATTTTAATAATTCTAATTATAGCTAATAGTAGATATATAATTATGAATAAAGAAGTTATAAAAGTTATCTCAGAAAAAGTTTTATACACAGATATAGAGGACGGGTTTGTATAGATAGGTATTAATCTATTTATAACTAATGAAGAAGGATGTGGAAATGTTTTTTTTATTATTATTAGAGCAGTACAGGTTATAATTATTAAGGATATAATTATTTTGTAAGAAGGTCGATAATAAATATTTCTTGATACACAAGAAATATATAGGAATATAATTATTATTCCTCTAATAAATACTATAATTAAAATATAAGAAAATCAAGGTAGGTTTGTTAAAATTAAAAAAAAGGCGATTAGGATTGTTTGAGAGACAATTAGTAGCGTTAATCTTAAAGGGGTTCGTGTATACACAAACAGGTAGGATACTATTAAAGAAATAATTAGTAGAAAAAAAAATATGGTTGTTTTAAAAGATAACTTTAATTTTAGTTTACAAGACTAAGGTTTTTTAAACTATAAAACAAAGAGTAGTTTAAGTTAAAATATTAATTTTGGGGATTAAAGATATATGTGAGTTTTTTTGAGATGTTAATATTTATTAGGGTAAATAAAGTATGAGTTTTTATTTTAGTTGCGGGGGTATTGAGGTTAATATTTAATTTTTATCATTTATTAACTATACTTTTAAGTATAGAATTTATTTCGTTGAATTTATATTGAATTTTTTTTTTTAGAGTTTATGACCTAGGATTTGATAGATTTTATTCCTTATATATTTTAATTATAATTGTTAGTGAAGGAGCTTTGGGATTAATTTTATTGATTATAGTAAGGTTTAATTACTCAAGAGATTATTTATATAGTATTGATTTGGTATGATAAAAATTTTTTTTATTCAATTTTTTTTATTAAAATTAAGTATTTATTGAGGGGAATTTATTATTAGACTAATATTTCTTATATTTTTATGTATATTATACAGAAAAGATTATGTAGTAATTGTATTTAGTTTATTTGAAATAGATTGAGTTAGTGCTGTTTTAGTAGTGTTGAGAGTGTGAATTTTTATTCTTTCTTTTTTAGCAAGAACTAAAATCAAAATAAGTAATAATTTTAAAAGGTTATTTATTTTTAGGTGTAGTATTCTTTTAACTATTTTAATATTTAGATTTTCTGTTTCAGATTATCTTTTTTTTTATTTGAGATTTGAGGTGTCTTTAGTGCCAACTCTTTTTTTGATTTTAGGTTGAGGATACCAGCCCGAACGTATTCGGGCTGGTATTTATATATTTTTTTACACCTTTTTAGCTTCTTTACCATTATTAGTTTCTATTCTATGATTAAAACACGAGTTAGGTAGATATTTTTTTATGGTAATAAATATTGAAATTAACATTGTATGGGGGGTTTTTTTTTGCATAGCATTTATAGTTAAATTTCCTATGTACTTAGTTCACTTATGATTACCTAAAGCTCATGTTGAAGCACCAGTAGCAGGGTCAATAATTTTGGCTGGTATTTTATTAAAATTAGGAGGTTATGGTTTAGTACGGGTATTAAGATTCTTTGAGGATATGGTTTTTTTTTTTAGGTTTATTTTATCTGTTAGGCTTTGAGGTGGTTTTGTTGTTAGATTAAGTTGTTTACGGCTAATAGATATAAAATCTATTATTGCTTATTCTTCAGTTGTTCATATAGGGCTTTGTCTAAGAGGATTATTAACTTTAAATGATTGAGGGTTAAAAGGTTCAGTTTGTGTAATAATTGGGCACGGGCTCTGTTCTTCAGGTCTTTTTTATTTAGCTAATTTAGTATATGAGCGCACTATAAGTCGTAGAATATTATTAAGTAAAGGATTATTAAATATTATACCCAGGTTAGCTTTAAGGTGATTTATTTTATTGGCGGGTAATATAGCAGCTCCTCCTACTATTAATTTGTTAGGAGAAATTAGATTAATTATTAGTATTATTAGATGAGATTTGGTTAGAATATATTTATTATCTTTAGTTTCTTTTTTTAGGGCTTCTTACAGGCTATATTTATTTTCTATAAGCCAGCATGGAAGGTTAGCTTTTATAAAATATGGGTATGGGCCTGGTTATTTATTAGGTAGTTTAGTATCTTTTTTACATTGATTTTTTTTAGGGGTTATAATTTTATGTGTAGATGTTATATTATAATTTTAATAGTTTAGGTAAAATATTATATTGTGGGTATAAAGATATTAATTGTTTAAGATAATTAAAGCTATAAAAAATTATATAGTCTGAGCTTATAGCCTTTTTTTATTTAGTCTAGTAATATTATTAATATTTTTGGAATTTATATTTTTTAATTATAGATGATTTATTGAATGAGAATTATTTTACTTAAATAGAGTTAAGGTCGTAGTTAGTGTCAGATTAGACTGAATCAGGTGTAGATTTTTGAGAGTAGTTTTATTGATTTCTTCTATAATTATATATTATAGTGTTTATTACATAGAAGGGGATAAAAATTTTATTCGTTTTATTATTTTAATGGTTTTTTTTATTAGATCAATATGTGTTTTGATTGTTAGTTCTAATTTAATTAGTATATTATTAGGGTGAGATGGTTTAGGATTAACTTCTTATTTATTAGTAATTTATTATCAGAATGAGTCTGTAAGTGCTGCTGGGATACTTACTATTCTTAGTAATCGAGTTGGAGATGTGGCTATTTTAATAGCAATTAGGATAATATTTATTAAAGGGAGTTGAAATTTTTTTTTTGAGTATGATTTATTGTTTTTAGTACTAATTGTGCTAGCAGGTTTTACTAAAAGAGCGCAGGTACCTTTTTCAGCTTGACTACCAGCGGCTATAGCCGCTCCTACTCCAGTTTCAGCTTTAGTTCATTCTTCTACTTTGGTAACAGCTGGTGTTTTTTTATTAATTCGGTTTAGTGAGGAATTAATAAGATCAGGATTAATATTATTTTTATCTTTTATTTCGGTAATAACTATATTAGTAGCTGGTGTTAGGGCTAGGGTTGAGAATGATCTTAAGAAAGTAGTTGCTTTTTCAACTTTAAGTCAATTAGGGTTGATAATTTTTTCATTAAGGTTGGGATTTAGAAATTTAGCTTTTTTTCATTTATTAACTCATGCTTTATTTAAATCTACTTTATTTATGTGCGCTGGGTTTATTATTCATAATTTATTAGACAGACAAGATATCCGTAATATAGGGAATTTACATCAATTAGCTCCTTTTTTAATAAGGGTGTTTAGAGCCACTAATTTTGCTTTATGTGGGTTTCCCTTTATGGCTGGATTTTATTCTAAAGATATATTATTAGAAGCTATATTTAGACATAGTATGGGAATTTTTTTATTAATATTAGGATTATTATCTACTTGTTTGACGATGGGCTATAGGTTACGATTTATTTACTATAGAGTTAGGTTTAATAGCTTGATAAAAATTACCTATCAACATAGGGTTGATTTATTTTTAATTAAAGGAGTATTTATTTTATTTAATTTAAGTATTTTTGGGGGTAGTTGTTTAATGTGAATTTTATTTCCTTTAAGAGTTATTAGGGTATTAATTGGTGTATTAAAATTTTCAGTTTTTATAGTTATATTAGTTTTAGGTATTATTTTTTTGAAAAAAAATAAAAATTTTATTATTATTAAAGAAAGAGTATTAAAAATATTTTTTATTAGTTCAATTTGGTACCTTCCTTTTCTTAGTGGATCATTTTTTACTAGAAAATTTTTAAGGTTAGGAGAAACTAATATAAAGTTAGGAGATTTAGGGTGATTAGAATATTTTGGGGGTGAGAAGAGTCAACAACAAGTTATTTTTTTTAGATTAGTATCTCAAGAGATCAGGAAAGGATTATTGATATTAGTTTTTATTATAAGATTTATATTTTTAAGAATTTATTTATATTTATTTATTTATCTATATAGCTTAAAAATTAGAGCGTTATATTGAAGATATAAAGGTAGTATACTTTTAGATATAATTGGGAGGGATCCTTGGTTCAGGCCGAAACTGATTGTATTAATTACTTCTATTATTTTTAAAATAGTTTAATTTTATCTTGAGAGGATAATGTGTTTTTTACACTAAAAAATATTTGGTTAGTTTAAATTAATAATAATTAGCTTTTTTTGGTTTAAGCTAGAAGATGGGATGTTTTATTTAATTAAAAGTTAATTATAATAATTTTTAGGAGTAATTAGTCTATATGTTTTAATTGTTAGCCAAGTATTTTGAATTAAATTATATTTTTAATTTGGTTATTTATTAATTTTCATTTTATAGGTGAATAAACCTTAAGATTATGGTTAAGTGGTTAAAGCAGTAATAAAGTTAATATGAGTAAAGAAAAATGGAGGATTTTTCTCCTTAAGGGGGTGGTAGGGCAATTTTTGCATCTTAGATTAGAAAATTTAAAAATTAGAAAGTGTTTAAATTTATATTCAAAAGGTGTAAGATTTTATTTTTACCTAAATAATAGTAAGATTTATTATTAGATAAAGCTCAAAAATATTAGTGTTAAATTTTATATTAGAAAAAAGTTTAGTTAGATGACACCAATAAGAATAATTAATTTTTTAGGGGACGGAATGTTTTATTTAATTAAAAGTTAATTATAATATTTTTAGGAGTAATTAGTCTATATATTTTAATTGTTAGCTAAGTATTTTGAATTAAATTATATTTTTAATTTGGTTGTTTATTAATTTTCATTTTATGCGTAAATAAACCTTAAGATTATGGTTAAGTGGATAAAGCAGTAATAAAGTTAATATAAGTAAAGAAAAATGGAGGTTTTTTTTTCCTAAGGGGGTGGTAGGGCAATTTTTGCATCTTAGATTAGAAAAATTTAAAAGTTAGAAAGTGTTTAAATTTATATCCAAAAGGTGTAAGATTTTATTTTTACCTAAATAATAGTAAGATTTATTATTAGATAAAGCTCAAAAATATTAGTGTTAAATTTTATATTAGAAAAAAGTTTAGTTAGATGACACCAATAAGAATAATTAGTTTTTTTGTTTTAAACTAGGGGACGGAATGTTTTATTTAATTAAAAGTTAATTATAATATTTTTAGGAGTAATTAGTCTATATGTTTTAATTGTTAGCCAAGTATTTTGAATTAAATTATATTTTTAATTTGGTTATTTATTAATTTTCATTTTATAGGTGAATAAACCTTAAGATTATGGTTAAGTGGTTAAAGCAGTAATAAAGTTAATATGAGTAAAGAAAAATGGAGGATTTTTCTCCTTAAGGGGGTGGTAGGGCAATTTTTGCATCTTAGATTAGAAAATTTAAAAATTAGAAAGTGTTTAAATTTATATTCAAAAGGTGTAAGATTTTATTTTTACCTAAATAATAGTAAGATTTATTATTAGATAAAGCTCAAAAATATTAGTGTTAAATTTTATATTAGAAAAAAGTTTAGTTAGATGACACCAATAAGAATAATTAGTTTTTTTGTTTTAAACTAGGGGACGGAATGTTTTATTTAATTAAAAGTTAATTATAATATTTTTAGGAGTAATTAGTCTATATATTTTAATTGTTAGCTAAGTATTTTGAATTAAATTATATTCTTAATTTGGTTGTTTATTAATTTTCATTTTATGCGTAAATAAACTTTAAGATTATGGTTAAGCGGATAAAGCAGTAATAAAGTTAATATGAGTAAAGAAAATGGAGGATTTTTTTTTTCTAAGGGGGTGGTAGGGCAATTTTTGCATCTTAGATTAGAAAATTTAAAAATTAGAAAGTGTTTAAATTTATATTCAAAAGGTGTAAGATTTTATTTTTACCTAAATAATAGTAAGATTTATTATTAGATAAAGCTCAAAAATATTAGTGTTAAATTTTATATTAGAAAAAAGTTTAGTTAGATAACACCAATAAGAATAATTAGTTTTTTTGTTTTAAACTAGGGGACGGAATGTTTTATTTAATTAAAAGTTAATTATAATATTTTTAGGAGTAATTAGTCTATATATTTTAATTGTTAGCTAAGTATTTTGAATTAAATTATATTCTTAATTTGGTTGTTTATTAATTTTCATTTTATGCGTAAATAAACTTTAAGATTATGGTTAAGCGGATAAAGCAGTAATAAAGTTAATATGAGTAAAGAAAATGGAGGATTTTTTTTTTCTAAGGG
>JAQNBH010000258.1:0-27264 GCA_028752905.1 Cladorhizidae sp. MBARI D1340-BT2 | reverse complement strand
TAGTGTATGTATAATAATATAACTACACACTCACTGATGCACAGGCAGACATCTCTGCTAGTGTATGTATAATATATACACACTCACTGATGCACAAGGCAGACATCTCTGCTAGTGTATGTATAATATATACAACACTCACTGATGCACAGGCAGACATCTCTGCTAGTGTATGTATAATATATACACACTCACTGATGCACAGGCAGACATCTCTGCTAGTGTATGTATAATATATACACACTCACTGATGCACAGGCAGACATCTCTGCTAGTGTATGTATAATATATACACACTCACTGATGCACAGGCAGACATCTCTGCTAGTGTATGTATAATATATACACACTCACTGATGCACAGGCAGACATCTCTGCTAGTGTATGTATAATATATACACACTCACTGATGCACAGGCAGACATCTCTGCTAGTGTATGTATAATATATACACACTCACTGATGCACAGGCAGACATCTCTGCTAGTGTATGTATAATATATACACACTCACTGATGCACAGGCAGACATCTCTGCTAGTGTATGTATAATATATACACACTCACTGATGCACAGGCAGACATCTCTGCTAGTGTATGTATAATATATACACACTCACTGATGCACAGGCAGACATCTCTGCTAGTGTATGTATAATATATACACACTCACTGATGCACAGGCAGACATCTCTGCTAGTGTATGTATAATATATACACACTCACTGATGCACAGGCAGACATCTCTGCTAGTGTATGTATAATATATACACACTCACTGATGCACAGGCAGACATCTCTGCTAGTGTATGTATAATATATACACACTCACTGATGCACAGGCAGACATCTCTGCTAGTGTATGTATAATATATACACACTCACTGATGCACAGGCAGACATCTCTGCTAGTGTATGTATAATATATACACACTCACTGATGCACAGGCAGACATCTCTGCTAGTGTATGTATAATATATACACACTCACTGATGCACAGGCAGACATCTCTGCTAGTGTATGTATAATATATACACACTCACTGATGCACAGGCAGACATCTCTGCTAGTGTATGTATAATATATACACACTCACTGATGCACAGGCAGACATCTCTGCTAGTGTATGTATAATATATACACACTCACTGATGCACAGGCAGACATCTCTGCTAGTGTATGTATAATATATACACACTCACTGATGCACAGGCAGACATCTCTGCTAGTGTATGTATAATATATACACACTCACTGATGCACAGGCAGACATCTCTGCTAGTGTATGTATAATATATACACACTCACTGATGCACAGGCAGACATCTCTGCTAGTGTATGTATAATATATACACACTCACTGATGCACAGGCAGACATCTCTGCTAGTGTATGTATAATATATACACACTCACTGATGCACAGGCAGACAATCTCTGCTAGTGTAGTGTATAATATATACACACTCACTGATGCACAGGCAGACATCTCTGCTAGTGTATGTATAATATATACACACTCACTGATGCACAGGCAGACATCTCTGCTAGTGTATGTATAATATATACACACTCACTGATGCACAGGCAGACATCTCTGCTAGTGTATGTATAATATATACACACTCACTGATGCACAGGCAGACATCTCTGCTAGTGTATGTATAATATATACACACTCACTGATGCACAGGCAGACATCTCTGCTAGTGTGTGTATAATATATACACACTCACTGATGCACAGGCAGACATCTCTGCTAGTGTATGTATAATATATACACACTCACTGATGCACAGGCAGACATCTCTGCTAGTGTATGTATAATATATACACACTCACTGATGCACAGGCAGACATCTCTGCTAGTGTATGTATAATATATACACACTCACTGATGCACAGGCAGACATCTCTGCTAGTGTATGTATAATATATACACACTCACTGATGCACAGGCAGACATCTCTGCTAGTGTATGTATAATATATACACACTCACTGATGCACAGGCAGACATCTCTGCTAGTTGTATGTATAATATATACACACTCACTGATGCACAGGCAGACATCTCTGCTAGTGTATGTATAATATATACACACTCACTGATGCACAGGCAGACATCTCTGCTAGTGTATGTATAATATATACACACTCACTGATGCACAGGCAGACATCTCTGCTAGTGTGTGTATAATATATACACACTCACTGATGCACAGGCAGACATCTCTGCTAGTGTGTGTATAATATATACACACTCACTGATGCACAGGCAGACATCTCTGCTAGTGTATGTATAATATATACACACTCACTGATGCACAGGCAGACATCTCTGCCAGTGTATGTATAATATATACACACTCACTGATGCACAGGCAGACATCTCTGCTAGTGTATGTATAATATATACACACTCACTGATGCACAGGCAGACATCTCTGCTAGTGTATGTATAATATATACACACTCACTGATGCACAGGCAGACATCTCTGCTAGTGTGTGTATAATATATACACACTCACTGATGCACAGGCAGACATCTCTGCTAGTGTATGTATAATATATACACACTCACTGATGCACAGGCAGACATCTCTACTAGTGTGTGTATAATATATACACACTCACTGATGCACAGGCAGACATCTCTGCCAGTGTATGTATAATATATACACACTCACTGATGCACAGGCAGACATCTCTGCAGTGTATGTATAATATATACACACTCACTGATGCACAGGCAGACATCTCTGCTAGTGTATGTATATATATATACACACTCACTGATGCACAGGCAGACATCTCTGCTAGTGTATGTATAATATATACACACTCACTGATGCACAGGCAGACATCTCTGCTAGTGTATGTATAATATATACACACTCACTGATGCACAGGCAGACATCTCTGCTAGTGTATGTATAATATATACACACTCACTGATGCACAGGCAGACATCTCTGCTAGTGTATGTATAATATATACACACTCACTGATGCACAGGCAGACATCTCTGCTAGTGTATGTATAATATATACACACTCACTGATGCACAGGCAGACATCTCTGCTAGTGTATGTATAATATATACACACTCACTGATGCACAGGCAGACATCTCTGCTAGTGTATGTATAATATATACACACTCACTGATGCACAGGCAGACATCTCTGCTAGTGTATGTATAATATATACACACTCACTGATGCACAGGCAGACATCTCTGCTAGTGTATGTATAATATATACACACTCACTGATGCACAGGCAGACATCTCTGCTAGTGTATGTATAATATATACACACTCACTGATGCACAGGCAGACATCTCTGCTAGTGTATGTATAATATATACACACTCACTGATGCACAGGCAGACATCTCTGCTAGTGTATGTATAATATATACACACTCACTGATGCACAGGCAGACATCTCTGCTAGTGTATGTATAATATATACACACTCACTGATGCACAGGCAGACATCTCTGCTAGTGTATGTATAATATATACACACTCACTGATGCACAGGCAGACATCTCTGCTAGTGTATGTATAATATATACACACTCACTGATGCACAGGCAGACATCTCTGCTAGTGTATGTATAATATATACACACTCACTGATGCACAGGCAGACATCTCTGCTAGTGTATGTATAATATATACACACTCACTGATGCACAGGCAGACATCTCTGCTAGTGTATGTATAATATATACACACTCACTGATGCACAGGCAGACATCTCTGCTAGTGTATGTATAATATATACACACTCACTGATGCACAGGCAGACATCTCTGCTAGTGTATGTATAATATATACACACTCACTGATGCACAGGCAGACATCTCTGCTAGTGTGTGTATAATATATACACACTCACTGATGCACAGGCAGACATCTCTAGCTAGTGTATGTATAATATATACACACTCACTGATGTACAGGCAGACATCTCTGCTAGTGTGTGTATAATATATACACACTCACTGATGCACAGGCAGACATCTCTGCTAGTGTGTGTATAATATATACACACTCACTGATGCACAGGCAGACATCTCTGCTAGTGTATGTATAATATATACACACTCACTGATGCACAGGCAGCATCTCTGCTAGTGTATGTATAATATATACACACTCACTGATGCACAGGCAGACATCTCTGCTAGTGTATGTATAATATATACACACTCACTGATGCACAGGCAGACATCTCTGCTAGTGTATGTATAATATATACACACTCACTGATGCACAGGCAGACATCTCTGCTAGTGTATGTATAATATATACACACTCACTGATGCACAGGCAGACATCTCTGCTAGTGTATGTATAATATATACACACTCACTGATGCACAGGCAGACATCTCTGCTAGTGTATGTATAATATATACACACTCACTGATGCACAGGCAGACATCTCTGCTAGTGTATGTATAATATATACACACTCACTGATGCACAGGCAGACATCTCTGCTAGTGTATGTATAATTATATACACACTCACTGATGCACAGGCAGACATCTCTGCTAGTGTGTGTATAATATATACACACTCACTGATGCACAGGCAGACATCTCTGCTAGTGTATGTATAATATATACACACTCACTGATGCACAGGCAGACATCTCTGCTAGTGTATGTATAATATATACACACTCACTGATGCACAGGCAGACATCTCTGCTAGTGTGTGTATAATATATACACACTCACTGATGCACAGGCAGACATCTCTGCTAGTGTATGTATAATATATACACACTCACTGATGCACAGGCAGACATCTCTGCTAGTGTGTGTATAATATATACACACTCACTGATGCACAGGCAGACATCTCTGCTAGTGTATGTATAATATATACACACTCACTGATGCACAGGCAGACATCTCTGCTAGTGTATGTATAATATATACACACTCACTGATGCACAGGCAGACATCTCTGCTAGTGTATGTATAATATATATACACTCACTGATGCACAGGCAGACATCTCTGCTAGTGTATGTATAATATATACACACTCACTGATGCACAGGCAGACATCTCTGCTAGTGTGTGTATAATATATACACACTCACTGATGCACAGGCAGACATCTCTGCTAGTGTATGTATAATATATACACACTCACTGATGCACAGGCAGACATCTCTGCCAGTGTATGTATAATATATATACACTCACTGATGCACAGGCAGACATCTCTGCTAGTGTATGTATAATATATACACACTCACTGATGCACAGGCAGACATCTCTACTAGTGTGTGTATAATATATACACACTCACTGATGCACAGGCAGACATCTCTGCCTAGTGTATGTATAATATATACACACTCACTGAATGCACAGGCAGACATCTCTGCTAGTGTATGTATAATATATACACACTCACTGATGCACAGGCAGACATCTCTGCTAGTGTATGTATAATATATACACACTCACTGATGCACAGGCAGACATCTCTGCTAGTGTATGTATAATATATACACACTCACTGATGCACAGGCAGACATCTCTGCTAGTGTATGTATAATATATACACACTCACTGATGCACAGGCAGACATCTCTGCTAGTGTATGTATAATATATACACACTCACTGATGCACAGGCAGACATCTCTGCTAGTGTATGTATAATATATACACACTCACTGATGCACAGGCAGACATCTCTGCTAGTGTATGTATAATATATACACACTCACTGATGCACAGGCAGACATCTCTGCTAGTGTATGTATAATATATACACACTCACTGATGCACAGGCAGACATCTCTGCTAGTGTATGTATAATATATACACACTCACTGATGCACAGGCAGACATCTCTGCTAGTGTATGTATAATATATACACACTCACTGATGCACAGGCAGACATCTCTGCTAGTGTATGTATAATATATACACACTCACTGATGCACAGGCAGACATCTCTGCTAGTGTATGTATAATATATACACACTCACTGATGCACAGGCAGACATCTCTGCTAGTGTATGTATAATATATACACACTCACTGATGCACAGGCAGACATCTCTGCTAGTGTATGTATAATATATACACACTCACTGATGCACAGGCAGACATCTCTGCTAGTGTATGTATAATATATACACACTCACTGATGCACAGGCAGACATCTCTGCTAGTGTATGTATAATATATACACACTCACTGATGCACAGGCAGACATCTCTGCTAGTGTATGTATAATATATACACACTCACTGATGCACAGGCAGACATCTCTGCTAGTGTATGTATAATATATACACACTCACTGATGCACAGGCAGACATCTCTGCTAGTGTATGTATAATATATACACACTCACTGATGCACAGGCAGACATCTCTGCTAGTGTATGTATAATATATACACACTCACTGATGCACAGGCAGACATCTCTGCTAGTGTATGTATAATATATACACACTCACTGATGCACAGGCAGACATCTCTGCTAGTGTATGTATAATATATACACACTCACTGATGCACAGGCAGACATCTCTGCTAGTGTATGTATAATATATACACACTCACTGATGCACAGGCAGACATCTCTGCTAGTGTATGTATAATATATACACACTCACTGATGCACAGGCAGACATCTCTGCTAGTGTATGTATAATATATACACACTCACTGATGCACAGGCAGACATCTCTGCTAGTGTATGTATAATATATACACACTCACTGATGCACAGGCAGACATCTCTGCTAGTGTATGTATAATATATACACACTCACTGATGCACAGGCAGACATCTCTGCTAGTGTATGTATAATATATACACACTCACTGATGCACAGGCAGACATCTCTGCTAGTGTATGTATAATATATACACACTCACTGATGCACAGGCAGACATCTCTGCTAGTGTGTGTATAATATATACACACTCACTGATGCACAGGCAGACATCTCTGCTAGTGTATGTATAATATATACACACTCAGTGATGCACATGCAGACATCTCTGCTAGTGTATGTATAATATATACACACTCACTGATGCACAGGCAGACATCTCTGCTAGTGTATGTATAATATATACACACTCACTGATGCACAGGAAGACATCTCTGCTAGTGTATGTATAATATATACACACTCACTGATGCACAGGCAGACATCTCTACTAGTGTATGTATAATATATACACACTCACTGATGCACAGGCAGACATCTCTGCTAGTGTATGTATAATATATACACACTCACTGATGCACAGGCAGACATCTCTGCTAGTGTGTGTATAATATATACACACTCACTGATGCACAGGCAGACATCTCTGCTAGTGTATGTATAATATATACACACTCACTGATGCACAGGCAGACATCTCTGCTAGTGTATGTATAATATATACACACTCACTGATGCACAGGCAGACATCTCTGCTAGTGTATGTATAATATATACACACTCACTGATCCACAGGCAGACATCTCTGCTAGTGTATGTATAATATATACACACTCACTGATGCACAGGCAGACATCTCTGCTAGTGTATGTATAATATATACACACTCACTGATGCACAGGCAGACATCTCTGCTAGTGTATGTATAATATATACACACTCACTGATGCACAGGCAGACATCTCTGCTAGTATGTGTATAATATACACTCACTGATGCACAGGCAGACATCTCTGCTAGTGTATGTATAATATATACACACTCACTGATGCACAGGCAGACATCTCTGCTAGTGTATGTATAATATATACACACTCACTGATACACAGGCAGACATCTCTGCTAGTGTATGTATAATATATACACACTCACTGATGTACAGGCAGACATCTCTGCTAGTGTGTGTATAATATATACACACTCACTGATGCACATGCAGACATCTCTGCTAGTGTATGTATAATATATACACACTCACTGATACACAGGCAGACATCTCTGCTAGTGTGTGTATAATATATACACACTCACTGATGTACAGGCAGACATCTCTGCTAGTGTGTGTATAATATATACACACTCACTGATGCACATGCAGACATCTCTGCTAGTGTATGTATAATATATACACACTCACTGATACACAGGCAGACATCTCTGCTAGTGTATGTATAATATATACACACTCACTGATGTACAGGCAGACATCTCTGCTAGTGTATGTATAATATATACACACTCACTGATGCACAGGCAGACATCTCTGCTAGTGTATGTATAATATATACACACTCACTGATGCACAGGCAGACATCTCTGCTAGTGTGTGTATAATATATACACACTCACTGATGCACAGGCAGACATCTCTGCCAGAGTATGTATAATATATACACACTCACTGATGCACAGGCAGACATCTCTGCTAGTGTGTGTATAATATATACACACTCACTGATGCACATGCAGACATCTCTGCTAGTGTATGTATAATATATACACACTCACTGATGCACAGGCAGACATCTCTGCTAGTGTATGTATAATCTGAAGAAAGTCAGAATCTTGAATGGCAATTTTTTTAATATTTGGTACGAAGTTGACCCAGACACCCCGTGTGTACCAGACCCCCCGTGTGTACCAGACCCCCCGTGTGTACCAGACCCCCCGTGTGTACCAGACCCCCCGTGTGTACCAGACCCCCCGTGTGTACCAGACCCCCGTGTTTACCGCGATCATCTGGCGTGTTTGTAAGACATAACTTTCCACCCCCCCTGTATGTGTCGTCGATGCGGTGGACACGAGTCTCTGTGAATGGGGGTACCATCGGAGAGAAATACCAAAAAATTACCCAAGACCACAGAGGAATCTTAAGGCCTGTCCACACTGCACACTGGAGTCGACTTAAGTCGTTTCATAAGTGTTTCTGCGCGACCACACTGCAAAAACCCTGTCGACTTGAACTTCGAGTCGACTTTAAACGACTACGTTTTGAGCCAACGAAATAGGTGACTTGAGACGGATGTAAACGTTTTCAAAAACGTAGAAATTGATAAATATTGCCCATCATATAGAACACTTTTTATTGCTCGAGCTCGCAAGATGGCTAGAGGTTGGGAGGTTGATCAAACTAAGGCTCTGGTCAGTATCTGGGCGCAGGAGGGCGTGCAGAAGGAATTGGACGGGGCGAAACGTAATAGGACGGTATATGAGTGCGTTGCTCAGCAGTTGGCAGTACACTTGGGATCGAAAGGATGTGGCAGCAGTTTCGGTCGAAGATTAAGAATGTAACCTTCAAGTATAGAAAGGCTATCTAGCTACTGTCGCTATTTGTAAGCCTGCCTTTTTATATATTTTGAATGGTAGCTTCATATCCAGTCAAGCTGTAGAAAAATCTCTATGGCATGCAGCTATTAAACTAGCTAGCTATGTAGCTTTTACTGCTTTTACATTTTTGGTAGCTATAGCTAGCAAGGTGTACAAGTAGCTAGCTAGCTATAGCTAGATAACTGACCCTTGTAGCCTCTGCCTGTGTATCTCAAATAAAACTGATCTTGCATGGGCCTTCCTTGCCATTAATACTCTCCTTCTCCTTCTCTGAACAGCATGAAACTTCATCAGCCGTAGATAGGCCATCATCCACACGAAAAAAAGAAGAACTCGATACGCATTCGCCATAGCTAACAGTTAGGTTTCGCGCATGCGTGTAATTTTTTACGACCGTGGGCGGTCCCGTGCAGGTGACTTCGCTGTTCATTTCTGTAGTGTGGACGCGCGCAAAACGACTTAAGTCGTTTTGCAACGGAAACGACTCAGAAAACGATTTGAAACGTTTCCATTTTTTTTTGTGTGGACAGGCCTTTACTCCATCACGAGATGTCCGTTTTTCTCCTTGAGAACGGAACTATTTCAATTAAAAAATCCGAAGGACACTGATTGCTGATTTTCTCTGTAAAGAAATATGGATATCACACAAGAACAACATACTAATGATGGGAACCATCGAAAAAGATCAGTTACTCATAAGTACGATATCGGGACTGGACAAGGATGTGAGAAAGGAATTGAGAGCGTCAATTCTCAAAACACAACACCAAAAAAAAGATCACCCTTGGATCGGGAATGATTTCCCCTTGGTGATATCAGACTGGCCAACTGGTCAACGTCCTCGCGGATTCACTGTGATTCCTGAATTGCATCACTTGGAATTACTGACATAGAAGGATATCTGGATATGTATGGCCTCTGCATCGTGAAATATACAGTACTGTTTGAGTAATTCGGTGTTTTTACTCGGATATATTTTTTTAAGTAAAACGTGACTGATGACCTTGAAAAAAGACAGCAGGGTACTCACAGAAAAGGAATTTTCCTCGATTGTGACACTGTGAATGTCCCACATGTGTGGGTCATCAACCTGTTTGTGCCCAATGAGATAAATCTCATCGTTGCAGCAGAAACTTGCCAGAGGCCGAAAACATCATGTGGGATCTGTACACAATGAAGATCACGTTGCCAAATCGGACATATTTCAACACGGAAAATGGATCCAAACTCAATTGTGGGCTGGTCGCTGCACGGGTATTGTATTGGCTGTCGACAGAGACACTGCCGGCACCACCCTATTAGGCATGATTAGTCAACAGATGGGCCTCGGGTTGTCTTTGTCACGAGTCACTGTGTCAAAGGCCAGTGATATGGCCCGGTTGATGGAGTTTCTTTTATCCCAAGTCGACCGGGTATCCTTGGTGAGTCGGCGAAGCAGTATCAATCTAGAGATTCACGGAGCTTCGATGGCTGCACTGTTTTCACTCGACCTGATCGACATTTCCACTGGACATTTTACCCGGGATGCCTCCATCATACTCGACGATGGTTTTTGGAAAACTGTCTTGAGACCCCTGTTTTTGAAGTTGTCTCCTCCTTATGATTTTGGTTTCACTCGAGGGGATGGGTACGAGATTCCCACACAGTCCTTATTGCTTCGATGCAAAACTCTATACCATTTGGGGGGGAAATCGACAGCTGTGGCGAATGTGGTGTTTTCGTCTACACAAAAAACTACCGAAAGAAAATTCTTCTTTACAAACCAGAACATTTCTCGGCTGGGAATAATCAACTCGGAGGCCATCCATCTCGTACCCCAATACAATGATGAGAGTGGAACTGCGGAAATACAGACCAATCTGGGCATGGAAATTTTCTTGCCTGTCACACCGAGAGCTCCGGGAACATGCACTCTAGCATCTATCAATTTGGCCCAGTTGCCATGTACCAACTGTGCTGAGTTTGGAGTGGAATTGAAAAAAATCACCAAGCAGACTTGCACACTTCTTCTCTGTGTGAACAACCGAGAAATCCAACACACACCATGGGCCTCTGCGGCCATCAAGAAATAATGTCCCTTCGGTATTGGGATTCAGAATTAGACACTCGCGTGGTTGCACAGATCACCGTTCCTTTCTTCCTCGGAGTTCATCCGTCAGACATGCAAACATATCTTGGAGACTGCGAAATATGGACAGACACAGGAGGATGAACATTTCACTCTAAAATCTTTCTTGCCACCATTCCACTATACTACCACACAGATGCCGGCCACGAAAACCTCGATCAAGTGTGGTGCTGATCCCGGTGGCTGTCACGTGTCTTTGTCACCAACAGAGAAGAATTTGAACCTTTTTTGAGTGAATATGTGAATGGTTTTTACAATGCGAGGCCTTGGTACCTTTGGTATCCAGAGAATTCGTCAGACACAGCCGACCAGGTCTGTCCAGCAGCTATCCTGCAACAGAATATCGATCAGGTTTATTCTGTGCATTATCGGTGCCATGTGCAGCCAGACAAGGAACTGTGTGTTCTTATGAAATCCGTTAGGGGTACAAAAAAAAATCAAAACAGTCTTGTACTACTGGTTCAACACAGCGAGGGGGAGACGTCAGATGAGTAAAAATTGACACCAACCCAGGGTCTGATATATTTGCTGCCAGTCTACCAGCAGTTGTGTGGGTGGTGTGTGTCCAAGTGAAATACCCAAAAGATACCCCCAAAACCGTTCTCGGAAGTGATCCAAAATCCTCTATGAGACAGAATTGCAAATTCTCTGTTTTTCCACAGATTTCATCAATTTTCTGCCTTGCTCATAGTAGTACCAGACGATCGGAGTCACGGCTGGTCGATACTGACCCGGGTAGAAACAAACACCCAAACTAGATGTGACTGGGAGCAGAGGATACAAAATGCCCATTATTTTTCCCCATAAACACGCCACTTCCGAGAGAATCAATTCGTCTTGTGACAACTCGGTGGATAAGTTCAATGGGTTTTTTTCGAGTCTTTTCCCGATTAAACTCCCATGTTGTTGGAGGGAGATTCCTGTGGGGATAGATTCACGCAGACACCCTTCCACCTGAGACCACCGCCTTGTTAAAAACATCAACTCAATGAATGTGCCAGTCAGGTACTCTATCCGATTGGTCATGTTTTTGGAGAACAGTCCACCGAGTCCGCTGTCCTGTCGAATCAATTCGGAGAGAAAGACCCGGTGGTGGTTCTCAGCTGGATTCATTTTTGAAAGAAAATTCTTACACCAAATGTTATCTGTGCTAACAATGAGAATCTCGCTGTAATTCCACGTCACCATCACAATTTGTGCCGTTTTAGATGAGAAAATTCAATTTTATCACACTTCTCAGATAGTTCCAGGCATACTGGAATGGGTTGCATACCAAAAGAAAAGTCTCACCAAAGGAGCCAGTACAATCAGGTTGATGGAACAAGTGGACGGTGAGATGATGAATGCCATGATCGGGTCAAACTCAGTTTAACAATGAGACGGCTACACCTGGTTTGGCTCTCTTACTCGGCAATGTCGTCGAGGAGTTTGCACACAAATGTCTGGTCGATTTGTTACAAAGACCAATTGATTGGTTAGGCAAAGGACGGGTATTTATCTGCTTCTCCGGATGGTGTGTGTCGTCTGTCGAACCAAAAAGAGAAATATTTACTGACCGATCTCAAGACCTCCTATGGGAGGTATGTCCGTCGACACCCACGTAGGTACAGTTTTTGATATCAGTACCAGGTATTACAGGGAATGGAAATCTATGACGATCTCGTTGAACATGGACTTCTGTTCGAGCACGAACTCTTTATCTGCAATTCTGAAGAGGCAACCACGGGGGGGGGGGGGGGAAATGCCAAAATATGCACTATCCAGGGTATCACAACCGGTTGCAACAACAGTATGGGATGTGTATACTGTTTATCTCACCACAAAAACGAACAACCCCAATAGAAGACATTCTGAGAGTCGATGACCAATCTGTTCATAACCACGCTGATAAACCCTGTCGTAGTTCTACTTGACTCCACTGCACCATTTTTTTAGAGGTGGTAGATGGGACGATTTCTTTTTTCTTGTCTGGAATATCAGACGTGTCGAGCTGTCGATCCAACTAGAAAAATTATCACAGGCTCTGGTAGTACCAGTATCAATTGAAGAAAATTCCTGTTCCACGTACTCCAAACCGAGGTGTGTTTGTGGATGACTCCCGTATCGGACACTTGAACTGTGGCTGCATAATTCCAAAATATCCAACCCTGTCATTGAAGTTTCGTCAAGGTGTCATTCGGAATCTCATCGGTGTCATGCCCCAATGCTGTCAAAAACAACGAGAGAACCTTTGTCATTACTGTCCTGGTCAAAGGTCCCTGTCCAACCGCCTCGCTGTGGGGGTACGGTGATTCAAAACAAAAACAACTTTGACGTCGGACAACTCACAAAAAGAGAGAAAGGAGAAAATCTCTTCTTCTGGGGGTTAATAGACATCATTTTGTAGTATTCTGTTGAGTTCTTTGGTGCACTTATCCAAGATGAATGAAAAATCACCGAGAATACTTTATGCCAACTAGGTTTAATCATTGAAATGGCCACTTTGACGTTTAGTCGCTGTTGGCCCGGAAGATGTTCCAGGCAATTGTAGATCTGAATTCTCCCATTCGACTCCATCTAATGCCAGTAAATGCCAGTAAATGTCGCAACAGAGCACTCATACGAAAATCGGTGTTGATAGATCTGGATATGGTCAGTAGATTATCGACCCACTCAGCATTCGATTCGGTTGTTCCACCACGAGCATCCTTCGTGGTTTTTCAATTCAGTTTTTTCTCACTGACAAAAAAAATTCCCACAGACACAGAGTCTGTCATATTTGAATCTTTGAGGATTATCTTTAATTGATCAAATCGTAAACCCATGTTACAAAAAAAAATTTTTTTTTTTTTATGGACTGGGTTCTCTCCATAAGTAATCTCATTGGAATGGACAAAGAGAACACACCATGTCTGGTCAACAAAACGGATAACAGTGTCTCACACGAACAGATTTCTCCGGGGGGCTATTGGAGAGAAAAAAACAATCACACGAGAGGACAAAAAATCTGTGAATTGTTGTTGTTCCTGTCGATGTACGACTCGGGCAATCACAGCATATATCGATGAGGTGATCTGATAGTGTGGCTTGGTGTTTTTACTCAGTGGGTCTCGGAAATGCAGATTCCTTTAAATCCGAACTGGAGAATGACCATACACTGCGACGACGATTGTGATGTTCTAGAGTTACACCACAGCCTGCCAATCACTCACCTCACCCACAACGATAACAACATTCCCGTCGAGATATGGATCAGTCAATATTACTTGTATTTGTCCATGCTCCGTGCATCTGGGTTGACTCTGGTTAAAAAAACAGACAATATCTGCTGGGGGGGTTCTGAAAAGCACACTCACCACCTTCACATTCGGTGACAAACTTCTAGAAATGGATCAACCGTATGGTTTGTTGATTCCTCTGGGAAACAGAGAGATAATCTTGATAATCTTCCAATGGGACATCACCGACATCCTACTATCCATCGACCAACGTGAACACACTTGGATTCGTCAACATCTCTGTGACCCTGAAGATCCAACAGATGTACATTACTGGGCTCATTGACCAAGTGGAACAAAAAAAGAACGTACAAAAACAGATACTGATGAAAGAGAATACTGATGAAAGAGAATACTGATGAAAGAGAATACTGATGAAAGAGAATACTGATGAAAGAGAATACTGATGAACGAAAGAGCCCACGATATTTTTTGTTACATCACGAACAGGAGGCTTGAGTTCAACTTGTACTCCTAAAATATCACTGTAACTAGCATACTAGGTATATTTGTTTACCTATAGTTTTGTGTTTGGGATTTACATGAATTCGAACACTTCTCCTGATGGCATATGTAGCTTGTACACCAACACTATCACTACTCCTTGATGGCATAGCTTGGACACCAACACTATCACTACTCCTGGATGGCATAGCTTGGACACCAACACTATCACTACTCCTGGATGGCATAGCTTGGACACCAACACTATCACTACTCCTGGATGGCATAGCTTGGACACCAACACTATCACTACTCCTGGATGGCATAGCTTGGACACCAACACTATCACTACTCCTGGATGGCATAGCTTGGACACCAACACTATCACTACTCCTGGATGGCATAGCTTGGACACCAACACTATCACTACTCCTGGATGGCATAGCTTGGACACCAACACTATCACTACTCCTGGATGGCATAGCTTGGACACCAACACTATCACTACTCCTGGATGGCATAGCTTGTACACCAACACTATCACTACTCCTGGATGGCATAGCTTGGACACCAACACTATCACTACTCCTGGATGGCATAGCTTGGACACCAACACTATCACTACTCCTGGATGGCATAGCTTGGACACCAACACTATCACTACTCCTGGATGGCATAGCTTGGACACCAACACTATCACTACTCCTGGATGGCATAGCTTGGACACCAACACTATCACTACTCCTGGATGGCATAGCTTGGACACCAACACTATCACTACTCCTGGATGGCATAGCTTGGACACCAACACTATCACTACTCCTGGATGGCATAGCTTGGACACCAACACTATCACTACTCCTGGATGGCATAGCTTGGACACCAACACTATCACTACTCCTGGATGGCATAGCTTGGACACCAACACTATCACTACTCCTGGATGGCATAGCTTGGACACCAACACTATCACTACTCCTGGATGGCATAGCTTGGACACCAACACTATCACTACTCCTGGATGGCATAGCTTGGACACCAACACTATCACTACTCCTGGATGGCATAGCTTGGACACCAACACTATCACTACTCCTGGATGGCATAGCTTGGACACCAACACTATCACTACTCCTGGATGGCATAGCTTGGACACCAACACTATCACTACTCCTGGATGGCATAGCTTGGACACCAACACTATCACTACTCCTGGATGGCATAGCTTGGACACCAACACTATCACTACTCCTGGATGGCATAGCTTGGACACCAACACTATCACTACTCCTGGATGGCATAGCTTGGACACCAACACTATCACTACTCCTGGATGGCATAGCTTGGACACCAACACTATCACTACTCCTGGATGGCATAGCTTGGACACCAACACTATCACTACTCCTGGATGGCATAGCTTGGACACCAACACTATCACTACTCCTGGATGGCATAGCTTGGACACCAACACTATCACTACTCCTGGATGGCATAGCTTGGACACCAACACTATCACTACTCCTGGATGGCATAGCTTGGACACCAACACTATCACTACTCCTGGATGGCATAGCTTGTACACCAACACTATCACTACTCCTGGATGGCATAGCTTGGACACCAACACTATCACTACTCCTGGATGGCATAGCTTGGACACCAACACTATCACTACTCCTGGATGGCATAGCTTGGACACCAACACTATCACTACTCCTGGATGGCATGATCACCTCCACTATCAGAATCACACCTTGCAGAAGTAAGGACTTCAACTACAATCTATTATGAACGCTGTTATAGCAAGCTAGCATAACTCTATGGTCAACATACCCTAGCACTTTCTCTTTTTTCATATGCTCTTCTCTTTGAATTCATTTCACCAGTAGTGGAAGTAGAAATTCTCTTTCCAGAGCTAACACTAGCGAATTCTGGTTGGCTACAAGCAGCTGCAGGTCGTTTGAAAATTGTAGGTACAGCCCCAGGTTTAAGTCTTCTGCGTTTCTCAGTGCCAAATGTTGGAGCAATGGCTGTATCTGGTTCAAAACAGTCATCAGTGAAGTGAGCACTACAAAGCACTGAACTTTTGTTGGGCTCCCAATTCTCTCTTGTTCTTTTCACTTGGATAGTCCACTTATGGCGTAGAGTCTGGTCTTAGGGAAAGCTTAACAAACTAACACTGCCACTGTGTGTATTAGAACAACCTACTGCCACACACTTCTTAACCATAGTAGTTGAAAAGCCCATAGTTAAAAGTACTGCCTTGGTAACAAATCAGTCTCCTGGTGACATCATTGTGAGGCCATGCCCCCAAACAGGAAGCGACCTGTTGGCTGTCAAAATGAAGCCAAAGAAGGCTCTCTAGCTCAACAAGGGTTTGTTTGTAGAAGCTAAAAAAATTATACATACTCAACACAACCTATTGAGCAGATAACAGAAGGAAAAAAGTTTTTTGGGGTGCCCTTTGAGTTTGCTTGCTTCATTGTCCAGCAGTTGGCTCTCCTTTAGATATTTTGATGTCCATCTAAAACCTCCTCCACCAGCTTCACCTCCTCCTAGTCTGCAAATGGACCATCATCTTGCACTTTCTCATGCTATTTTGACAAAATCTTCACCCTTACTGCGTATCACAGGCCTGGTCCTGGGCTGGCCGGGAAGATCATAGTGGGAGGAGCTTGCTACATACCTATTGACGGTGTCTGTAAATTTACTGCTTAATTGATTGTACATCTAGTTAGCATCATCCTACACCATCTCCTCGACGCTTCCATCCTTCCTTCCTATTAGTATATTAGTGTAATTATTGTACTGTCTCTTTACAATATTAATATTTAATTTAAAGAGGGGGCTGGTTGTTATTTTATTATTGTCCTTCCCTGTTTGCCTCCAGCCTTTTTTGTGCATCTGCTTTGGGATTATTGGACTTGCTTGTAAGGATGAACTGCCGGCTAGGGCTCCAGTACAGACTACAGTGAGGGCTTCAGTGTTTAAAAGTAACCATGGCAATGAAGAGGTTCAACTTTAAAAACAAAACTGTAGAGTAGCTTGGAGAGCTGGAGCCAACTCATATGCTCTTCGTAGCATTTGCTCGAGTGATTAGGTATGCAGCAGTTGCTTATTGCACATTCGAGTTCTTTACCAATCTGTGGTCAGGTTTGTTTGAATGGCTACAGGGTTTTGTATAGCTAGCTATATCCTTAGCTTCAATGTTTCAAGGCATATCATGAATCATTGAGAGGACCCTCCCCCCAACACACACACACACACACACACATGTGTCACAAGAAAGAAAACCACTGAACCCAGGTGGACCACCCTTTACCATATACACCGATCATTATTGAATTTTTGGGGAACATCATAAAAAATTGTGTGTAATTTTAAATGGTAAAGGGTCATCTAGTGGTCTCCAAGGATACACTCTTGTTTCCATTCTTCTTGAGGTGTTTGTTGACTTTTATGTTTTTGTTCCTGTGCTATCGTAATGCACGTGCTAAACCTCCTCAGGCACTGAACATTCAGTTTCATAATCAGCAGAAATGATTATAGTGGACAGTGTTGACCAGCTATGATTTAGTACTGTAAATAATGCCAACATCTGGGTGCATGGTGAGGATGTGAGCTACGCCACAAAAATGACTAGGCCTGCAGTGCTGTCTCTGGGAGTCTATCACATGGTCTCCTCTAGGCCTGCAGTGCTGTCTCTGGGAGTCTATCACATGGTCTCCTCTAGGCCTGCAGTGCTGTCTCTGGGAGTCTATCACATGGTCTCCTCTAGACCTGCAGTGCTGTCTCTGGGAGTCTATCACATGGTCTCCTCTAGGCCTGCAGTGCTGTCTCTGGAAGTCTATCACATGGTCTCCTCTAGGCCTGCAGTGCTGTCTCTGGGAGTCTATCACATGGTCTCCTCTAGGCCTGCAGTGCTGTCTCTGGGAGTCTATCACATGGTCTCCTCTAGGCCTGCAGTGCTGTCTCTGGGAGTCTATCACATGGTCTCCTCTAGGCCTGCAGTGCTGTCTCTGGGAGTCTATCACATGGTCTCCTCTAGGCCTGCAGTGCTGTCTCTGGGAGTCTATCACATGGTCTCCTCTAGGTCTGCAGTGCTGTCTCTGGGAGTCTATCACATGGTCTCCTCTAGGCCTGCAGTGCTGTCTCTGGGAGTCTATCACATGGTCTCCTCTAGGTCTGCAGTGCTGTCTCTGGGAGTCTATCACATGGTCTCCTCTAGGCCTGCAGTGCTGTCTCTGGGAGTCTATCACATGGTCTCCTCTAGGCCTGTAGTGCTGTCTCTGGAAGTCTATCACATGGTCTCCTCTAGGCCTGCAGTGCTGTCTCTGGGAGTCTATCACATGGTCTCCTCTAGGCCTGTAGTGCTGTCTCTGGGAGTCTATCACATGGTCTCCTCTAGACCTGCAGTGCTGTCTCTGGGAGTCTATCACATGGTCTCCTCTAGGCCTGCAGTGCTGTCTCTGGGAGTCTATCACATGGTCTCCTCTAGACCTGCAGTGCTGTCTCTGGGAGTCTATCACATGGTCTCCTCTAGGCCTGCAGTGCTGTCTCTGGGAGTCTATCACATGGTCTCCTCTAGGCCTGCAGTGCTGTCTCTGGGAGTCTATCACATGGTCTCCTCTAGGCCTGCAGTGCTGTCTCTGGGAGACTATCACATGGTCTCCTCTAGACCTGCAGTGCTGTCTCTGGGAGACTATCACATGGTCTCCTCTAGGCCTGCAGTGCTGTCTCTGGGAGTCTATCACATGGTCTCCTCTAGGCCTGCAGTGCTGTCTCTGGGAGTCTATCACATGGTCTCCTCTAGGCCTGCAGTGCTGTCTCTGGGAGTCTATCACATGGTCTCCTCTAGGCCTGCAGTGCTGTCTCTGGGAGTCTATCACATGGTCTCCTCGCAGTGCTGTCTCTGGAAGTCTATCACATGGTCTCCTCTAGGCCTGCAGTGCTGTCTCTGGGAGTCTATCACATGGTCTCCTCTAGACCTGCAGTGCTGTCTCTGGGAGTCTATCACATGGTCTCCTCTAGGCCTGCAGTGCTGTCTCTGGGAGTCTATCACATGGTCTCCTCTAGGCCTGCAGTGCTGTCTCTGGGAGTCTATCACATGGTCTCCTCTAGGCCTGCAGTGCTGTCTCTGGGAGTCTATCACATGGTCTCCTCTAGGCCTGCAGTGCTGTCTCTGGGAGTCTATCACATGGTCTCCTCTAGGCCTGCAGTGCTGTCTCTGGGAGTCTATCACATGGTCCCTCTAGGCCTGCAGTGCTGTCTCTGGAAGTCTATCACATGGTCTCCTCTAGGCCTGCAGTGCTGTCTCTGGGAGTCTATCACATGGTCTCCTCTAGGCCTGCAGTGCTGTCTCTGGGAGTCTATCACATGGTCTCCTCTAGGCCTGCAGTGCTGTCTCTGGGAGTCTATCACATGGTCTCCTCTAGGCCTGCAGTGCTGTCTCTGGGAGTCTATCACATGGTCTCCTCTAGGCCTGCAGTGCTGTCTCTGGGAGTCTATCACATGGTCTCCTCTAGGCCTGCAGTGCTGTCTCTGGGAGTCTATCACATGGTCTCCTCTAGGCCTGCAGTGCTGTCTCTGGGAGTCTATCACATGGTCCCTCTAGGCCTGCAGTGCTGTCTCTGGAAGTCTATCACATGGTCTCCTCTAGGCCTGCAGTGCTGTCTCTGGGAGTCTATCACATGGTCTCCTCTAGGCCTGCAGTGCTGTCTCTGGGAGTCTATCACATGGTCTCCTCTAGGCCTGCAGTGCTGTCTCTGGGAGTCTATCACATGGTCTCCTCTAGGCCTGCAGTGCTGTCTCTGGTGTCTATCACATGGTCTCCTCTAGGCCTGCAGTGCTGTCTCTGGGAGTCACATGGTCTCCTCTAGGCCTGCAGTGCTGTCTCTGGGAGTCTATCACATGGTCTCCTCTAGGCCTGCAGTGCTGTCTCTGGAAGTCTATCACATGGTCTCCTCTAGGCCTGCAGTGCTGTCTCTGGGAGTCTATCACATGGTCTCCTCTAGGCCTGCAGTGCTGTCTCTGGGAGTCTATCACATGGTCTCCTCTAGGCCTGCAGTGCTGTCTCTGGGAGTCTATCACATGGTCTCCTCGCAGTGCTGTCTCTGGAAGTCTATCACATGGTCTCCTCTAGGCCTGCAGTGCTGTCTCTGGGAGTCTATCACATGGTCTCCTCTAGACCTGCAGTGCTGTCTCTGGGAGTCTATCACATGGTCTCCTCTAGGCCTGCAGTGCTGTCTCTGGGAGTCTATCACATGGTCTCCTCTAGGCCTGCAGTGCTGTCTCTGGGAGTCTATCACATGGTCTCCTCTAGGCCTGCAGTGCTGTCTCTGGGAGTCTATCACATGGTCTCCTCTAGGCCTGCAGTGCTGTCTCTGGGAGTCTATCACATGGTCTCCTCTAGGCCTGCAGTGCTGTCTCTGGGAGTCTATCACATGGTCCCTCTAGGCCTGCAGTGCTGTGTCTGGAAGTCTATCACATGGTCTCCTCTAGGCCTGCAGTGCTGTCTCTGGGAGTCTATCACATGGTCTCCTCTAGGCCTGCAGTGCTGTCTCTGGGAGTCTATCACATGGTCTCCTCTAGGCCTGCAGTGCTGTCTCTGGGAGTCTATCACATGGTCTCCTCTAGGCCTGCAGTGCTGTCTCTGGGAGTCTATCACATGGTCTCCTCTAGGCCTGCAGTGCTGTCTCTGGGAGTCTATCACATGGTCTCCTCTAGGCCTGCAGTGCTGTCTCTGGGAGTCTATCACATGGTCTCCTCTAGGCCTGCAGTGCTGTCTCTGGGAGTCTATCACATGGTCCCTCTAGGCCTGCAGTGCTGTCTCTGGAAGTCTATCACATGGTCTCCTCTAGGCCTGCAGTGCTGTCTCTGGGAGTCTATCACATGGTCTCCTCTAGGCCTGCAGTGCTGTCTCTGGGAGTCTATCACATGGTCTCCTCTAGGCCTGCAGTGCTGTCTCTGGGAGTCTATCACATGGTCTCCTCTAGGCCTGCAGTGCTGTCTCTGGGAGTCTATCACATGGTCTCCTCTAGGCCTGCAGTGCTGTCTCTGGTGTCTATCACATGGTCTCCTCTAGGCCTGCAGTGCTGTCTCTGGGAGTCACATGGTCTCCTCTAGGCCTGCAGTGCTGTCTCTGGGAGTCTATCACATGGTCTCCTCTAGGCCTGCAGTGCTGTCTCTGGAAGTCTATCACATGGTCTCCTCTAGGCCTGCAGTGCTGTCTCTGGGAGTCTATCACATGGTCTCCTCTAGGCCTGCAGTGCTGTCTCTGGGAGTCTATCACATGGTCTCCTCTAGGCCTGCAGTGCTGTCTCTGGGGTTGGTTAAAGAAGGCAACACAGAGACTTGTGCTTGTGGAGACTGCTCTGAGTTCCTAGTCCTCCTGGATAGATTTATTTCCTGTGTGTGTGGTGGTGCACTGAATAGATGTTGTGTGCTTGCCTCCAGTGGCACTGCTTCAGCTAAGTGTGGGTGTGGTTTAGCGGTACAGGATACACGTGAAGTTTGGAAGGTCATTCTGAATTGTGGCCATGTGATACATCTCAAAGTAAAGTGGACAAAGATGGAAAGCACAACTTTTGTTGGTGATCAAGTGTTAAACATAACCAGAAGCTTCGCTAGAAACTATCGCTGTAATCCTTCGATGGAAGCGGCATTGCATTTGGCATCTTTGTCCATGTTAGTTAGAGATGTATAAACCGTATACAGCGGCCTCGATGGGTAGCTCACGAGTCACACACATGAATGTGCCTGGTTGGTCTGGGGGAGGAGCATATAAGCATGTGTGAGTTTGCACGGGCACTTGTTGTGGTCACATTGTGTTAAGGGGAGGAGTTGTTATTTTTGTACATGCTATATATGGCCTTGTTGTTGTTGTTGTTGTTCAGGCAGCACTTCATCTACCAGCCAGTGACCAGCAAGTACCAACCTCATGAGACAGCCAGCGAGAGTGAGTCCTTCTGGTGGGGAGGATAGGGGGGGGGGGGTTTGGACGAAGGTTCCTAGAGTTATTTTCTTGGACTAGCACTCGGAGTCTATAACAAGGTGTGTGCGGGGTTAATTTCCCCCCCCCCCCCTTAAGAGACCTACATGTACATAAGAGGAACAGAAGCTTGTATTGTGCTTGCTTTTGACAAAATATTCCAACAGCCCCCCCTGCATGTAATTACCAGCACAATGCATCCTAATACAGTACAGGACTGCCTAGTCCGTGTGCAGTGTGGGGCTGCCTCTCATCTGGTGTCCATGACTCAGTGCTGTACAGCATAAGGAGCTCTCTCATCTGGTGTCCATGACTCAGTGCTGTACAGCATAAGGAGCTCTCTCATCTGGTGTCCATGACTCAGTGCTGTACAGCATAAGGAGCTCTCTCATCTGGTGTCCATGACTCAGTGCTACACAGCATAAGGAGCTCTCTCATCTGGTGTCCATGACTCAGTGCTGTACAGCATAAGGAGCTCTCTCATCTGGTGTCCATGACTCAGTGCTGTACAGCATAAGGAGCTCTCTCATCTGGTGTCCATGACTCAGTGCTACACAGCATAAGGAGCTCTCTCATCTGGTGTCCATGACTCAGTGCTGTACAGCATAAGGAGCTCTCTCATCTGGTGTCCATGACTCAGTGCTACACAGCATAAGGAGCTCTCTCATCTGGTGTCCATGACTCAGTGCTGTACAGCATAAGGAGCTCTCTCATCTGGTGTCCATGACTCAGTGCTACACAGCATAAGGAGCTCTCTCATCTGGTGTCCATGACTCAGTGCTGTACAGCATAAGGAGCTCTCTCATCTGGTGTCCATGACTCAGTGCTACACAGCATAAGGAGCTCTCTCATCTGGTGTCCATGACTCAGTGCTGTACAGCATAAGGAGCTCTCTCATCTGGTGTCCATGACTCAGTGCTACACAGCATAAGGAGCTCTCTCATCTGGTGTCCATGACTCAGTGCTGTACAGCATAAGGAGCTCTCTCATCTGGTGTCCATGACTCAGTGCTGTACAGCATAAGGAGCTCTCTCATCTGGTGTCCATGACTCAGTGCTACACAGCATAAGGAGCTCTCTCATCTGGTGTCCATGACTCAGTGCTGTACAGCATAAGGAGCTCTCTCATCTGGTGTCCATGACTCAGTGCTGTACAGCATAAGGAGCTCTCTCATCTGGTGTCCATGACTCAGTGCTGTACAGCATAAGGAGCTCTCTCATCTGGTGTCCATGACCAGTGCTGTACAGCATAAGGAGCCTCTCTCATCTGGTGTCCATGACTCAGTGCTGTACAGCATAAGGAGCTCTCTCATCTGGTGTCCATGACTCAGTGCTGTACAGCATAAGGAGCTCTCTCATCTGGTGTCCATGACTCAGTGCTGTACAGCATAAGGAGCTCTCTCATCTGGTGTCCATGACTCAGTGCTGTACAGCATAAGGAGCTCTCTCATCTGGTGTCCATGACTCAGTGCTGTACAGCATAAGGAGCTCTCTCATCTGGTGTCCATGACTCAGTGCTGTACAGCATAAGGAGCTCTCTCATCTGGTGTCCATGACTCAGTGCTGTACAGCATAAGGAGCTCTCTCATCTGGTGTCCATGACTCAGTGCTGTACAGCATAAGGAGCTCTCTCATCTGGTGTCCATGACTCAGTGCTGTACAGCATAAGGAGCTCTCTCATCTGGTGTCCATGACTCAGTGCTGTACAGCATAAGGAGCTCTCTCATCTGGTGTCCATGACTCAGTGCTGTACAGCATAAGGAGCTCTCTCATCTGGTGTCCATGACTCAGTGCTGTACAGCATAAGGAGCTCTCTCATCTGGTGTCCATGACTCAGTGCTGTACAGCATAAGGAGCTCTCTCATCTGGTGTCCATGACTCAGTGCTGTACAGCATAAGGAGCTCTCTCATCTGGTGTCCATGACTCAGTGCTGTACAGCATAAGGAGCTCTCTCATCTGGTGTCCATGACTCAGTGCTGTACAGCATAAGGAGCTCTCTCATCTGGTGTCCATGACTCAGTGCTGTACAGCATAAGGAGCTCTCTCATCTGGTGTCCATGACTCAGTGCTGTACAGCATAAGGAGCTCTCTCATCTGGTGTCCATGACTCAGTGCTGTACAGCATAAGGAGCTCTCTCATCTGGTGTCCATGACTCAGTGCTGTACAGCATAAGGAGCTCTCTCATCTGGTGTCCATGACTCAGTGCTGTACAGCATAAGGAGCTCTCTCATCTGGTGTCCATGACTCAGTGCTGTACAGCATAAGGAGCTCTCTCATCTGGTGTCCATGACTCAGTGCTGTACAGCATAAGGAGCTCTCTCATCTGGTGTCCATGACTCAGTGCTGTACAGCATAAGGAGCTCTCTCATCTGGTGTCCATGACTCAGTGCTGTACAGCATAAGGAGCTCTCTCATCTGGTGTCCATGACTCAGTGCTGTACAGCATAAGGAGCTCTCTCATCTGGTGTCCATGACTCAGTGCTGTACAGCATAAGGAGCTCTCTCATCTGGTGTCCATGACTCAGTGCTGTACAGCATAAGGAGCTCTCTCATCTGGTGTCCATGACTCAGTGCTGTACAGCATAAGGAGCTCTCTCATCTGGTGTCCATGACTCAGTGCTGTACAGCATAAGGAGCTCTCTCATCTGGTGTCCATGACTCAGTGCTGTACAGCATAAGGAGCTCTCTCATCTGGTGTCCATGACTCAGTGCTGTACAGCATAAGGAGCTCTCTCATCTGGTGTCCATGACTCAGTGCTGTACAGCATAAGGAGCTCTCTCATCTGGTGTCCATGACTCAGTGCTGTACAGCATAAGGAGCTCTCTCATCTGGTGTCCATGACTCAGTGCTGTACAGCATAAGGAGCTCTCTCATCTGGTGTCCATGACTCAGTGCTGTACAGCATAAGGAGCTCTCTCATCTGGTGTCCATGACTCAGTGCTGTACAGCATAAGGAGCTCTCTCATCTGGTGTCCATGACTCAGTGCTGTACAGCATAAGGAGCTCTCTCATCTGGTGTCCATGACTCAGTGCTGTACAGCATAAGGAGCTCTCTCATCTGGTGTCCATGACTCAGTGCTGTACAGCATAAGGAGCTCTCTCATCTGGTGTCCATGACTCAGTGCTGTACAGCATAAGGAGCTCTCTCATCTGGTGTCCATGACTCAGTGCTGTACAGCATAAGGAGCTCTCTCATCTGGTGTCCATGACTCAGTGCTGTACAGCATAAGGAGCTCTCTCATCTGGTGTCCATGACTCAGTGCTGTACAGCATAAGGAGCTCTCTCATCTGGTGTCCATGACTCAGTGCTGTACAGCATAAGGAGCTCTCTCATCTGGTGTCCATGACTCAGTGCTGTACAGCATAAGGAGCTCTCTCATCTGGTGTCCATGACTCAGTGCTGTACAGCATAAGGAGCTCTCTCATCTGGTGTCCATGACTCAGTGCTGTACAGCATAAGGAGCTCTCTCATCTGGTGTCCATGACTCAGTGCTGTACAGCATAAGGAGCTCTCTCATCTGGTGTCCATGACTCAGTGCTGACACAGCATAAGGAGCTCTCTCATCTGGTGTCCATGACTCAGTGCTGTACAGCATAAGGAGCTCTCTCATCTGGTGTCCATGACTCAGTGCTGTACAGCATAAGGAGCTCTCTCATCTGGTGTCCATGACTCAGTGCTGTACAGCATAAGGAGCTCTCTCATCTGGTGTCCATGACTCAGTGCTGTACAGCATAAGGAGCTCTCTCATCTGGTGTCCATGACTCAGTGCTGTACAGCATAAGGAGCTCTCTCATCTGGTGTCCATGACTCAGTGCTGTACAGCATAAGGAGCTCTCTCATCTGGTGTCCATGACTCAGTGCTGTACAGCATAAGGAGCTCTCTCATCTGGTGTCCATGACTCAGTGCTGTACAGCATAAGGAGCTCTCTCATCTGGTGTCCATGACTCAGTGCTGTACAGCATAAGGAGCTCTCTCATCTGGTGTCCATGACTCAGTGCTGTACAGCATAAGGAGCTCTCTCATCTGGTGTCCATGACTCAGTGCTGTACAGCATAAGGAGCTCTCTCATCTGGTGTCCATGACTCAGTGCTGTACAGCATA
>JAQNBH010000042.1:0-25080 GCA_028752905.1 Cladorhizidae sp. MBARI D1340-BT2 | reverse complement strand
ATCAACAGAAGCCCCCAAGCAGACCTGTCCAGTGCAGCTTGCGAGCTGTGTGCATATAGATAGTTCATTATCAACAGAAGCCCCCAAGCAGACCTGACCAGTGCAACTTGCCAGCTGTGTGCATATAGATAGTTCATTATCAACAGAAGCCCCCGCAGACCTGACCAGTGCAACTTGCGAGCTGTGTGCATATAGATAGTTCATTATCAACAGAAGCCCCCAAGCAGACTTGGCCAGTGCAACTTGCAAGCTGTGTGCTGATAGCTAGCTCATTATCAACAGCAGCCTCCAAGCAGACTTGGCCAACTTGCAACTTGCAAGCTGTGTGCTGATAGCTAGCTCATTATCAACAGCAGCCTCCAAGCAGACTTGGCCAGTGCAACTTGCAAGCTGTGTGCTGATAGCTAGCTCATTATCAACAGCAGCCTCCAAGCAGACTTGGCCAACTTGCAACTTGCAAGCTGTGTGCTGATAGCTAGCTCATTATCAATAGCAGCCTCCAAGCAGACTTGGCCAGTGCAACTTGCAAGCTGTGTGCTGATAGCTAGCTCATTATCAACAGCAGCCTCCAAGCAGACTTGGCCAGTGCAACTTGCAAGCTGTGTGCTGATAGCTAGTTCTAATTCCCATTGTTGATATTTATCCTAAATGATGCACACTTAAGCAGGTCCATGGAATGTGTCAAAACATGTTTGTTTTCAAATAATACATAAAACAATTGAGAACCTAAAAATTAATAAGTAACAATCTTCTTCGCGTTCCAATTTTTATATAGCAGAGTGGTCGAGGACTACACCAAATCAGAGTACTAACTGAGAGCTCCTGGGACTCCAGGACTTACAAGGGGGTCGATAAACCAGTTGGCGGTAAAAAAAACTTGTGTTTTCCACTTTATAGCTCCATATATTCTGCACACATCATAGTATGGACTTGGTGATATATGCTCAAAAGATAGATCTCTCTGTGTGCTCTTTTTTGTTACTAAAACATTTTTCATAGGTATCAAGTTACTAAAGTGGAGGGAACTTCAAAACCTGAATGCCTGATTTTGCCGCATAAATATCTCCAGATTGCTAAGTGCTAACAAGTTGAAATTAGTACCAGTGGCTAGAGGAAGCTCTCCTCCACCCAATGAGTGTTTTCATTAGTCGCTAAAACGTATGTACGTGGTCAAGCGCGCGAGTGGAAAATGAGTTTTATGGATTATTAATGAAATTCATTTTCCACCTGGCTCGCTTGGCCACATACTTACATTTTAGCCTAATGAAAACACTCATGGAATAGAGTAGAGCTTCCTCTAGCCACTGGTGCTAATTTCAACTCGTTAGCACTTTGTAATCTGGAGATATTTATGCAGTCATTCAGGTTTTTGAGGTTCCCTCCACTTGTAGTTCCAGTAACTTGGCTATAGCTATAGTTATGAAAACCATTTTAGTATCAACAGAGAGCAGAAAGAGAGACCTATCTTTTGAGCAATAACAACTCCATACCATGAAGTTTACGCTATCTATGGAGTTATAAAGTGGTAACCACACACACACACACAAAATACATATGGTATAGTCCTCCCCCAAAAATGGTCCTGTCCCCCCTGAAGTTCTGTCCCCCCTGAAGTTAACACCAGTGGCTAGAGGAAGCCTACTACATACAATGTGTTTATTCATTAGGCGCTAAAACTTGATTACGTGGTCAAGCGTGCGATTGGAAAATAATTTTAAGGAATTTTAAGGCAATTCATTTTCCAACTGCGCTTGACCACGTACTCAAGTTTCAGCGCCTAATGAATAAACACATTGTATGCAGTAGGGCTTCCTAAAGATAGACAGAGAGAAATTACTAGTAGAAATTCCCAGGTCATCATAAACGGAATCCTTAGAATATCATGGCCTGCAATATGGTCATGTGATCTCATGCTTAACTTCACGTTTTTTAAAAAATATATAAAAATGAGCGATGAAATGTCACGACAACTGTGGCAAAGCAGACCCAAAACCGTCGTTGTGCTCCGCGGCCTTCTCCTGGCCACGCCTTGGGGCTCTCCCGCTATTGTTCCTCATACATACCCGTAGGTTCCTCGCAGGCTCGTGAATAGAGTAAAGAAAGAAAACAAAACTCTCCTGGACCTCTCCCTCTCAATAGCCGTTAATAAACATAGAAGCCATTAATGGAAACGCTTAATCTTTGACTGTCGGGAGAATGTGGCCATCATCAATGAACTCTCAGTTGACATCAGTTGACATAATAACATTATAATCACCTTCTCAATCAATAATCAACTTCAGATTGTACTCATCGGTGTTTCGACTAGATGCTCTAGCCTTCATCAGGAATAATGAACCTGCTCTATATACCAGTAGCTAGCTATCCATCACGCGCTAGTACACACACCTAGCACATGCACTGGATGTAAAATAATAATAACAATAACAATAACAATAACAATAATAATAGTACTAATAATAATAACAAAAAAAACAAACAAAAAAAATAGAATAAATTAAAAAAATAAATAAATGATAACAACAACAACAATAACAATAATAAGATAAATAGATAAAATAAGAGTAATTATGGTGGTCGTGGCTTCAAGTTCAGGCTCTTCAGAGTAGCTACCCAGCAGCCAGGCAAGTCCAGTTTCTACTGAACTGCTCACACTTTGGTGCTAGGCCAATGTGCAATGCCTCCTTTTCTTGCAGTTCCTTCTGTCTTCTGGCCTGCCCCAAGATGGTGGCTTCCTCCCACAAAATAGGATGTCCATTATCCCACGCATGTTCAACAATCGCAGACTTCTCTTTAGCACACTTTCTACAGGCATCTTGATGTTCCTTCACTCTTGTCTCCAGTCTTCTGATGGTCTCCCCTATGTAGTATTTCCCACAGCTACAAGGGATGCGGTACACAACACATTCATGAGTGCTTATTAGCTGGTAAAACATCCTTCACTCTGCTCAGTTGTGTCCTCAGAGTTCTTCCCGATCTGAAGAAGACTTTGATGTTGAACTTCCTGCAGACCCTCCTGATGTCTTCACTCATCCCTGCTGCATAAGGAATCACTATCATAAGATCCTTCTTTATATACCCCTCATTGCCTGTACTAGTGTACTCATCTTCCTTTCTGCGTTTAGATGTATCTGCAGACAAAAGGTTGATGAAGGCTTGCGGATAACCGTTCTCTATAAAGATCTTATTCAAATGATGTTCTTCCTTCCAATCTTATTCAAATGATGTTCTTCCTTCCAAAGGTCCTCCTTCTCAGTCATTACTCTTCTAGCTCTATCATACAAGCTCTTCACCACTCCTCTTCTGACATGGATAGGATGATGTGATCTATAATCAAGGTACCGGTTGGTGTCGGTGGGTCTTCTGTAAATGGTTGCAGTTAGCCTTCCATCTTCCTTCCTGTTTAGGTGGCAGTCCAGAAAGGGCAACGATCCGAGAGTTGAGTTGTTAGTCTTGGTGTATAATAGAGTTGTCAGTGGAGGCACCCTCTGCACCAGAGTTGAGTTGTCAGTCTTGGTGTACAGTAGAGTTGTCAGTGGAGACACCCTCTGCACCAGAGTTGAGTTGTCAGTCTTGGTGTACAGTAGAGTTGCCAGTGGAGGCACCCTCTGCAACATTTCATTTCACGTGAAACAGAAGCTAAATATTCAGAAGTTAGTCTCTTTCTTCCCCTCGGTGTGGAGGAGAGGTCAGCCTCACAGTCATAACAGAACATGCAGAAGCGTCTTCTCTAGTCTCCATTTATGTCAGCTACACTGCATCCTTCCCTCCTAACTCCAACATACATACACACACGTCCGTTCAGTTAATTGCAAGTGTGCTGTGTTGACATTACGAAATCTGTTGTGTTCCCACACCCAATTTCTGGAAAGGAAGTGGCCGTGAAAGAGAGACTATTTACTAGGATGGTCAGTAGACCAACATTCCTGTCAGTTCATTCACAAAACTTCTTCAAAACCACACAACCATCACTCTGTGTGAGGTTACCACCTAGAAACACACAGATACCTCAGTCACTGGCTGGTGCCTGATACACACTCTGTGTGAGGTGGCACTAGCAACACACAGAGACCTCAGGTACTGGCTGGGACCTGATACACACTCTGTGTGAGGTGGCACTAGCAACACACAGAGACCTCAGGACTGGCTGGTCCCTGATACACACTCTGTGTGAGGTGGCACTAGCAACACACAGAGACCTCAGGACTGGCTGGTCCCTGACAAGTCAGAAGATATTGATATTTACAAAAGGAATTTACTACTAAAATTTAAAAATGAATTTACTACTAAAATTAATTGCATAAAGTGGGTCAGTGTATTCTCAGCCTCCCCCCACATGTTGCTGGATATGGGCTGGCATTTAGTTGCCTTGTGTGAATTAAACTTGCTCCTTAGCTGGTGGAATGCGCACATGTCTAGGATCATCCCGACCATTCCTGGGACATCCCAGGGTTACCCGGGTACTAGGGATTCTCGTGGGTCATCCCTGGTGAAGGTGAATGACTATACAGCATGGGACCTGGGATCAGCACTACGGCTGGAGATGCTCCAAGTCTTGGGACATCTTGAGATACCCTGTATCCAGGATCCATGCATGTCCAGGGCATCGACAAGTCCCCCTCACTAGTGATGGCCGGGAATGACCATGGAATCCTGGGATGACAGAACCTCTTAGAACTCCAGCTTCTCTATCAAAAGCGATATAGAGGGTGCAGAATTAATGTATAGCATGTATGTGCGAGGCAGCCAGTCATTTCCGTGCACTGTGCCAAAGTGTGTGAATGTGTGTGTGTGTACAATTCCTTCTCCGAGCATCGTCACTTTATACACCTTAGTTACTCTCCCTGTTCAGACGTGAGGTCGGAGGACAGGTTACTGCTGAGTCACAAAACATATGTCAAGTGGGCGGAGCTACAATTGCCTGTAATTAGAGGGACGTCATCACTTTACAGACTTAGCCTGGGGGATTAATTAAGACAACTAAATGACTTAATTGATGGCTGGAATTCCATAAAGACTTCCCAGGGTGCCTTTTTAGCACGTAGAGCTGATGGAGCCAAAAACTGGAAATATCATGATTGTTTTACCAACGGACAACACGATGACCTAACCCTCCTTCACACACGCACAGCATAGGGTCATCAATAAATACATCAAGTATATACACGCATGAACAGAACAAATTAGGCCATGACCTCTGACCCCCACATACCTGAGTGAAGCAAGCGTGCCAGTCGTCTCCGCTGAGATTGTGCAGATCGTGCGACAGGAGCGCTCGCTGCAGGTAGGTGATTGAGATCTGCCGCACCGACGCCCGTGAATTGCAACAGAGGTGTGCCATAGCTGTGTGGCAGATAAGATCTTGTCATCAACCACACCCACATTTATTAGTATAGCAATATTGAATCTTGTCAAGGTTGTTTTTTTTGGAGAAAATACAAAATGATCAAATTTGAAAATGCCAGCCCGGGGGTTCAGCAGCATTATAATATTTTTTTAAACTTATGGTTATCACTTTATAGCTCCGTAGATTCTGTAAACCTCGTGGTATGGACTTGATATATAGCTCAAAAGATAGGTCTCTCTGTGTGCTCTCTTTTTGAAACTAAAAGTTTTTTTTCATAGGTATAACTATAGCCAAGTTACTGGAGCTCAAGTGGAGGGAACCTCAAAACCTGAATGCCTGATTTTTCCCCATAAATATCTCCAGATTGCGAAGTGCTAGAGAGTTAAAATTAGCACCAATGGCTAGAGGAAGCTCTACTCTATACATGACTGGTTTGATTAGGCGTTAAAATGTAAGTACATGGTCAAGCGTGCGGGTGGAAAATGAATTTCGTTTAATAATCCATATTTTCCACCCGCGCGCTTGACAGAGTACTACTTATGTTTTAGCGCCTAGTGAAAACACTCATTGTGTAGAGTAGGGCTTCCTCTAGCCACAGTTAGCACTTTGCTATTTATGTGGCAAATTCAGGCATTCAGTTGAAGTTCCCTCAACTCTAGCTCCAGTAACTTGGCTATGTTATACCTTGAAAAATATTTTAGTATCAAAAGAGAGCACACAGAGAGACCTATCTTTTGGGCTATATATCAAGTCCATACCATGAAGTTCGCAGAATCTACGGAGCTATAAAGTGGTAACCAGAAAGTAAAACACCCAAAAAAGTTAAAAAAATGGTGCTGTCCCTCCTTGAGGTGCACACTATAGCTATACTGATGTAACAGTGTCTACAAGTGCTAGCCGTACATGGCCAGTACTGCTGTGAATAATCCCTGCTCTCAACCAGGGACAGTCTAGGAGCCAAGGTAGTGGCCTGCCTAATACTGGCAGGGCTAAGGGTGTGGTTAGGACCATGGCTAGGTTATAGCTGGGGCTAGGGTTAGGACAAGGTCTGGGGCTAGGGTTAGGACAAGGTGTATCTGGGGAGTATGACTAGGGTTAGGACTAATGCTAGGAGTGTGGTTAGGGCTAGGATAGGGCTGGAGTATGGCCAGGGCTAGGAATATAGCCAGGGCTAGGGCTAGAGGTATGGCCAGGGCTAGGGCTAAGGCTAGCTAGGGTGAGGAACAGGATCACATAGTCTACCATAAAATTAGGACATGTGCTAAAAATTGTAGGGAACAGGATCACATAGTCTACCATAAAATTAGGACATGTGCTAAAAATTGTAGTATCTTCTGAGCATACACTAGGAAAACTCTTGAACTTTATAGAGCATCATTATATTAAACCTCACAATGGAATCGAACGTGCAGTAGTTAGCAGTTACAGAGACAAGAGTCCCTGAACCTGAAGCGTCTTCATGTACAGAGACTGCACCCACACACTGAGGCACATTCATGTACTGAGACCACACCCTCCATGACACAGGCATATGCGGACGACCACAATTGATTTTGATTTTTGTGAAAACACAAAATTTACAAACTCTGAAAATTCAACTTCTTTGTAGTCCAGTACGAGCATACACAGTACTGTACTGGCTATAATCACTACCTTGGCCACACTGTGGCTAGGGCTTGGGTAATGGTTGGTGCAGTGCTAGGTCTACAGTAGGAGGCCACTCATCAGAACAAGTAGAATGGCTGGTGCAGTGCTAGGTCTACAGTAGGAGGCCACTCATCAGAACAAGTAGAATGGCTGGTGCAGTGCTAGGTCTACAGTAGGAGGCCACTCATCAGAACAAGTAGAATGGCTGGTGCAGTGCTAGGTCTACAGTAGGAGGCCACTCATCAGAACAAGTAGAATGGCTGGTGCAGTGCTAGGTCTACAGTAGGAGGCCACTCATCAGAACAAGTAGAATGGTTGGTGCAGTGCTAGGTCTACAGTAGGAGGCCACTCATCAGAACAAGTAGAATGGCTGGTGCAGTGCTAGGTCTACAGTAGGAGGCCACTCATCAGAACAAGTAGAATGGCTGGTGCAGTGCTAGGTCTACAGTAGGAGGCCACTCATCAGAACAAGTAGAATGGCTGGTGCAGTGCTAGGTCTACAGTAGGAGGCCACTCATCAGAACAAGTAGAATGGCTGGTGCAGTGCCAGGTCTACAGTAGGAGGCCACTCATCAGAACAAGTAGAATGGTTGGTGCAGTGCTAGGTCTACAGTAGGAGGCCACTCATCAGAACAAGTAGAATGGCTGGTGCAGTGCTAGGTCTACAGTAGGAGGCCACTCATCAGAACAAGTAGAATGGCTGGTGCAGTGCTAGGTCTACAGTAGGAGGCCACTCATCGGAACAAGTAGAATGGCTGGTGCAGTGCCAGGTCTACAGTAGGAGGCCACTCATCAGAACAAGTAGAATGGCTGGTGCAGTGCTAGGTCTACAGTAGGAGGCCACTCATCAGAACAAGTAGAATGGCTGGTGCAGTGCTAGGTCTACAGTAGGAGGCCACTCATCCGAACAAGTAGAATGGCTGGTGCAGTGCTAGGTCTACAGTAGGAGGCCACTCATCAGAACAAGTAGAATGGCTGGTGCAGTGCCAGGAATACAATAGGAGGCCACTCATCAGAACAAGTAGAATGGCTGGTGCAGTGCTAGGTCTACAGTAGGAGGCCACTCATCAGAACAAGTAGAATGGCTGGTGCAGTGCTAGGTCTACAGTAGGAGGCCACTCATCCGAACAAGTAGAATGGCTGGTGCAGTGCTAGGTCTACAGTAGGAGGCCACTCATCAGAACAAGTAGAATGGCTGGTGCAGTGCTAGGTCTACAGTAGGAGGCCACTCATCAGAACAAGTAGAATGGCTGGTGCAGTGCTAGGTCTACAGTAGGAGGCCACTCATCAGAACAAGTAGAATGGCTGGTGCAGTGCTAGGTCTACAGTATGAGGCCACTCATCAGAACAAGTAGAATGGCTGGTGCAGTGCCAGGAATACAATAGGAGGCCACTCATCAGAACAAGTAGAATGGCTGGTGCAGTGCTAGGTCTACAGTAGGAGGCCACTCATCAGAACAAGTAGAATGGCTGGTGCAGTGCTAGGTCTACAGTAGGAGGCCACTCATCAGAACAAGTAGAATGGCTGGTGCAGTGCTAGGTCTACAGTAGGAGGCCACTCATCCGAACAAGTAGAATGGCTGGTGCAGTGCTAGGTCTACAGTAGGAGGCCACTCATCAGAACAAGTAGAATGGCTGGTGCAGTGCCAGGACTACAGTAGGAGGCCACTCATCAGAACAAGTAGAATGGTTGGTGCAGTGCTAGGTCTACAGTAGGAGGCCACTCATCTGAACAAGTAGAATGGCTGGTGCAGTGCTAGGTCTACAGTAGGAGGCCACTCATCAGAACAAGTAGAATGGCTGGTGCAGTGCTAGGTCTACAGTAGGAGGCCACTCATCAGAACAAGTAGAATGGCTGGTGCAGTGCTAGGTCTACAGTAGGAGGCCACTCATCAGAACAAGTAGAATGGCTGGAGCAGTGCTAGGTCTACAGTAGGAGGCCACTCATCAGAACAAGTAGAATGGCTGGTACAGTGCTAGGTCTACAGTAGGAGGCCACTCATCAGAACAAGTAGAATGGCTGGTGCAGTGCTAGGTCTACAGTAGGAGGCCACTCATCAGAACAAGTAGAATGGCTGGTGCAGTGCTAGGTCTACAGTAGGAGGCCACTCATCAGAACAAGTAGAATGGCTGGTGCAGTGCTAGGTCCACAGTAGGAGGCCACTCATCAGAACAAGTAGAATGGCTGGTGCAGTGCTAGGTCTACAGTAGGAGGCCACTCATCAGAACAAGTAGAATGGCTGGTGCAGTGCTAGGTCTACAGTAGGAGGCCACTCATCCGAACAAGTAGAATGGCTGGTGCAGTGCTAGGTCTACAGTAGGAGGCCACTCATCAGAACAAGTAGAATGGCTGGTGCAGTGCCAGGACTACAGTAGGAGGCCACTCATCAGAACAAGTAGAATGGTTGGTGCAGTGCTAGGTCTACAGTAGGAGGCCACTCATCTGAACAAGTAGAATGGCTGGTGCAGTGCTAGGTCTACAGTAGGAGGCCACTCATCAGAACAAGTAGAATGGCTGGTGCAGTGCTAGGTCTACAGTAGGAGGCCACTCATCAGAACAAGTAGAATGGCTGGTGCAGTGCTAGGTCTACAGTAGGAGGCCACTCATCAGAACAAGTAGAATGGCTGGAGCAGTGCTAGGTCTACAGTAGGAGGCCACTCATCAGAACAAGTAGAATGGCTGGTACAGTGCTAGGTCTACAGTAGGAGGCCACTCATCAGAACAAGTAGAATGGCTGGTGCAGTGCTAGGTCTACAGTAGGAGGCCACTCATCAGAACAAGTAGAATGGCTGGTGCAGTGCTAGGTCTACAGTAGGAGGCCACTCATCAGAACAAGTAGAATGGCTGGTGCAGTGCTAGGTCTACAGTAGGAGGCCACTCATCAGAACAAGTAGAATGGCTGGTGCAGTGCTAGGTCCACAGTAGGAGGCCACTCATCAGAACAAGTAGAATGGCTGGTGCAGTGCTAGGTCCACAGTAGGAGGCCACTCATCAGAACAAGTAGAATGGCTGGTGCAGTGCTAGGTCCACAGTAGGAGGCCACTCATCAGAACAAGTAGAATGGCTGGTGCAGTGCTAGGTCTACAGTAGGAGGCCACTCATCAGAACAAGTAGAATGGCTGGTGCAGTGCTAGGTCTACAGTAGGAGGCCACTCATCCGAACAAGTAGAATGGCTGGTGCAGTGCTAGGTCTACAGTAGGAGGCCACTCATCAGAACAAGTAGAATGGCTGGTGCAGTGCCAGGACTACAGTAGGAGGCCACTCATCAGAACAAGTAGAATGGTTGGTGCAGTGCTAGGTCTACAGTAGGAGGCCACTCATCTGAACAAGTAGAATGGCTGGTGCAGTGCTAGGTCTACAGTAGGAGGCCACTCATCAGAACAAGTAGAATGGCTGGAGCAGTGCTAGGTCTACAGTAGGAGGCCACTCATCAGAACAAGTAGAATGGCTGGTACAGTGCTAGGTCTACAGTAGGAGGCCACTCATCAGAACAAGTAGAATGGCTGGTGCAGTGCTAGGTCTACAGTAGGAGGCCACTCATCAGAACAAGTAGAATGGCTGGTGCAGTGCTAGGTCTACAGTAGGAGGCCACTCATCAGAACAAGTAGAATGGCTGGTGCAGTGCTAGGTCTACAGTAGGAGGCCACTCATCAGAACAAGTAGAATGGCTGGTGCAGTGCTAGGTCTACAGTAGGAGGCCACTCATCAGAACAAGTAGAATGGCTGGTGCAGTGCTAGGTCTACAGTAGGAGGCCACTCATCAGAACAAGTAGAATGGCTGGTGCAGTGCTAGGTCTACAGTAGGAGGCCACTCATCAGAACAAGTAGAATGGCTGGTGCAGTGCTAGGTCTACAGTAGGAGGCCACTCATCAGAACAAGTAGAATGGCTGGTGCAGTGCTAGGTCTACAGTAGGAGGCCACTCATCAGAACAAGTAGAATGGCTGGTGCAGTGCTAGGTCTACAGTAGGAGGCCACTCATCAGAACAAGTAGAATGGCTGGTGCAGTGCTAGGTCTACAGTAGGAGGCCACTCATCAGAACAAGTAGAATGGCTGGTGCAGTGCTAGGTCTACAGTAGGAGGCCACTCATCAGAACAAGTAGAATGGCTGGTGCAGTGCTAGGTCTACAGTAGGAGGCCACTCATCAGAACAAGTAGAATGGCTGGTGCAGTGCTAGGTCTACAGTAGCAGGCCACTCATCAGAACAAGTAGAATGGCTGGTGCAGTGCTAGGTCTACAGTAGGAGGCCACTCATCAGAACAAGTAGAATGGCTGGTGCAGTGCTAGGTCTACAGTAGGAGGCCACTCATCAGAACAAGTAGAATGGCTGGTGCAGTGCTAGGTCTACAGTAGGAGGCCACTCATCAGAACAAGTAGAATGGCTGGTGCAGTGCTAGGTCTACAGTAGGAGGCCACTCATCAGAACAAGTAGAATGGCTGGTGCAGTGCTAGGTCTACAGTAGGAGGCCACTCATCAGAACAAGTAGAATGGCTGGTGCAGTGCTAGGTCTACAGTAGGAGGCCACTCATCAGAACAAGTAGAATGGCTGGTGCAGTGCTAGGTCTACAGTAGGAGGCCACTCATCAGAACAAGTAGAATGGCTGGTGCAGTGCTAGGTCTACAGTAGGAGGCCACTCATCAGAACAAGTAGAATGGCTGGTGCAGTGCTAGGTCTACAGTAGGAGGCCACTCATCAGAACAAGTAGAATGGCTGGTGCAGTGCTAGGTCTACAGTAGGAGGCCACTCATCAGAACAAGTAGAATGGCTGGTGCAGTGCTAGGTCTACAGTAGGAGGCCACTCATCAGAACAAGTAGAATGGCTGGTGCAGTGCTAGGTCTACAGTAGGAGGCCACTCATCAGAACAAGTAGAATGGCTGGTGCAGTGCTAGGTCTACAGTAGGAGGCCACTCATCAGAACAAGTAGAATGGCTGGTGCAGTGCTAGGTCTACAGTAGAGGCCACTCATCAGAACAAGTAGAATGGCTGGTGCAGTGCTAGGTCTACAGTAGCGAGGCCACTCATCAGAACAAGTCGAATGGCTGGTGCAGTGCTAGGTCTACAGTAGGAGGCCACTCTTCAGAACAAGTAGAATGGCTGGTGCAGTGCTAGGTCTACAGTAGGAGGCCACTCATCAGAACAAGTAGAATGGCTGGTGCAGTGCTAGGTCTACAGTAGGAGGCCACTCATCAGAACAAGTAGAATGGTTGGTGCAGTGCTAGGTCTACAGTAGGAGGCCACTCATCAGAACAAGTAGAATGGCTGGTGCAGTGCCAGGTCTACAGTAGGAGGCCACTCATCAGAACAAGTAGAATGGCTGGTGCAGTGCTAGGTCTACAGTAGGAGGCCACTCATCAGAACAAGTAGAATGGCTGGTGCAGTGCTAGGTCTACAGTAGGAGGCCACTCATCGGAACAAGTAGAATGGCTGGTACAGTGCTAGGTCTACAGTAGGAGGCCACTCATCAGAACAAGTAGAATGGCTGGTACAGTGCTAGGTCTACAGTAGGAGGCCACTCATCGGAACAAGTAGAATGGCTGGTGCAGTGCTAGGTCTACAGTAGGAGGCCACTCATCAGAACAAGTAGAATGGCTGGTGCAGTGCTAGGTCTACAGTAGGAGGCCACTCATGGGAACAAGTAGAATGGCTGGTGCAGTGCTAGGTCTACAGTAGGAGGCCACTCATCGGAACACGTGGGGACATTCACTTACATTCAGGTAAGTGATTGCTGAGTTTGCTGTGGAAGGTCTTTAGCTTGTCCTCGCTCATAAACTCTTGGGACAGTCTTTCCAACAGAGCACTCCACCACTACTCTAGCTGAATCCTCACAATATCACAGATCTTGAGCTCAGCTTGATAATGATGACAATGCTTTTCTCTTTTGAATAGGTCTAGCCGTGCTCTTGGCTTCGACACGGAGCGAGCAGTTCCCCCAAAACCACGCTAGATGAGGATCCACGTCAGGCAAATGGTGTATATTCGTTGCACGCATGCAAAGGAGTTTCCCCAGTGGAGCTTCTTGTAGGGTTCGGTTAAGTGACGTTCGGATAAGTTGGCTCCTACTGCACTACAATATCCCTACAGCACTAGGAGATAGTCTATGACCTCACACACTTAGGAAGTTAACACAGCTGGGACCACTTACTTATCCTAATTATTCAATAAACACCAATCATAGCCATGCCTAGTGACCAAGGTTACAGGAAGCCACTACAAGCCAGGATAGCACTGGCTGGTAGAGAGGGTGCGTGTGATCATAATCAAGTATGCATCGTTGTCATGATGCCAGACAATTTAGAGTGGTGGCTGGAACAAGAGGCCCCAGAGCAAGGAAGCTGAACAAGGACTGATATAACCCTCAGATGTGGGCTGCAAACACCACTGGATACATTGATCATAGCACATCGACACAACATAATATTTACTTCCTGGCTACTAGCATGACGTCCATATCCCAGTTATTCATTTCCTGTCCAATCTGTATATTCTATATCCCAAGTATTCATTTCCTGGGTTACCATGGAGTTCAATTGGCACTCTACATAAAGCATACTCCCATGAATTAAACCTAAGTTACACCTGTAGTTGGAATTTTTAATTTAGCACAGCCAATCAAGATTGGGATCTGTCACAGTAAACCCACACATGATATGTTTATTTCCTTGGTCCCCAGAGAGTTCAAATTTCTATTTGTATACTAACACCCAATGTGAAGTCCCACAAGATTTGGGCCTGTCCAAGTATGATGGTAGCTTACATCAGAATTATGATGTCATGGCAGACTTCCCAATTCTCTCACCCCCTGGGCTTGGTACAAACCAGAAGGTGAAAAGTTCTACACTCAAACAATGTGTGTGTGTGTATGTGTGTGTGTGTGTGGGTGTGTATGCGTGTGTGTAATCTGTATACATTTTTGTGTGTGAGAGTGTTATCTCTGTGCTGGCATGTGTGCGTGATGCGTGTATGGAATGGAACTGGAACCAGCTAGTAAATAGGTTCCAAACAAGACACCTGAAGCTAAGAATTAGTGCACACAGATTTGGAAAATCCATATTTGAACTATTCACTTTCGACACCCTCGACCTTTACACTCAGCTACTCCAGACACACACTTAATGTTTTGTTCTCATGTTTTAAAATATCGTACCTTGCAAAATGGGACACCAAGCCATTCGCCACATGAAACCACACCCCTCCAACTGAGGACCATCAGTGCCAACCGTGCCCGCATCGCCACCGAAGTTGCCTCCAACGAGTCCACCAGGAATGCAAACCTGGCCAAGTTCAATAATGCTGCGAGTCGACACCTTGGCAACGCTGACATTCGCCCCGAGGGCTTCGACGGTCTCCAAATCAAAAATCTGTCCCACTTTGGAATAGAGCGCGTCCAACAGATCCAGCAGCTGCAGAAGGGACGAAGCATACGTCAAACTACTTCCGTCTCCTGTTACCGAACTGGCAGGAATTTTTCTAACTCCTCCCTCTTCTCCCTTCTGGGAGCGCTCCCTACGTGTTGGGGAGGTGGTTTTTCCCCGCCTACTCCCGGGAGGTTTGTCGTACTCCAGGGAGGCTTTGTGGGTCGAGATTTCTGAGAAGTGCCGAATGCATCGCAAGGTGTACGTGAAGTTGGCAGTGTTGATGAGATGGTCGCTCCTTGTGAGGAAGGAGAGACACTCACAAGCTTTGAAGAAGGCCTAAGGAGAGAGGAGGAGAGAAAGGGAAGGAGAGAGGGGAGATAAACAGTATACAGACAGTGAGGGGGAGAGAGAGGAAGCATTCAGACAGTGAGGGAGAGAGAGAGGAAGTATTCAGACAGTGAGGGAGAGAGAGAGGAAGCATTCAGACAGTGAGGGAGAGAGAGAGGAAGTATTCAGACAGTGAGGGAGAGAGAGAGGAAGTATTCAGACAGTGAGGGAGAGAGAGAGGAAGCATTCAGACAGTGAGGGAGAGAGAGAGGAAGTATTCAGACAGTGAGGGAGAGAGAGGAAGTATTCAGACAGTGAGGGAGAGAGAGAGGAAGCATTCAGACAGTGAGGGAGAGAGAGAGGAAGTATTCAGATAGTGAGGGAGAGAGAGAGGGAGCATTCAGACAGTGAGGGAGAGAGAGAGGAAGTATTCAGACAGTGAGGGAGAGAGAGAGGAAGCATTCAGACAGTGAGGGAGAGAGGAAGTACTCAGACAGTGAGGGAACATCCTCAGGTGTCTGCACACTTAGTCGAAACTGCCTGACCTCGCAACTGTACAACTCTGTGTTGGTGTCCCTGCTTAGTTCCTTGCAGCAATGTTGGTGACTTGCAGCTATTGCATGATCACCATAAGCTTCTATCTCTGCACCAACAGAGAGCTGCACTCCTCTCCTACCAGCACGCTCTTCTCAAAGGCAACAGGCAAACCACAAACTTTGCATGTAATTGGTCTAGAGTTAGGTGGCTTGTCTGAGCTGCTAGAGTTCCACAGAGCAGCCTGATCCTAGAAATACTGCTACACCATGTTTACTTGCTACAGTCCCACAGAGAAGCCTAGTCCTAGAAATACTGCTGACCATGTTTACTATCATGAGCTGTTACAGTCGCACAGAGAAGCCTGGTCCTAGAAATACTGCTACACCATGTTTACTAGCATGAGCTGCTATAGTCCCACAGAGAAGCCTGATCCTAGAAATACTGCTGGACCATGTTTACTAGCATGAGCTGTTACAATCGCACAGAGAAGCCTGGTTCTAGAAATACTGCTGGACCATGTTTACTAGCATGAGCTGCCACAGTTCCACAGAGAAGCCTGGTTCTAGAAATACTGCTGGACCATGTTTACTAGCATGAGATGCTACAGTCCCACAGAGAAGCCTGGTCCTAGAAATACTGCTGGACCATGTTTACTAGCATGAGCTGTTACAGTCCCACAGAGAAGCCTGGTTCTAGAAATAATGCTGAACCATGTTTACTAGCATGAGCTGCTACAGTCCCACAGAGAAGCCTGGTCCTAGAAATACTGCTGGACCATGTTTACTAGCATGAGCTGCTACAGTCCCACAGAGAAGCCTGGTTCTAGAAATACTGCTGGACCATGTTTACTAGCATGAGCTGCTGCAGTTCCACAGAGAAGCCTGGTTCTAGAAATACTGCTGGACCATGTTTACTAGCATGAGCTGTTACAGTCGCACAGAGAAGCCAGGTTCTAGAAATAATGCTGAACCATGTTTACTAGCATGAGTTGTTACAGTCCCACAGAGAAGCCTGGTCCTAGAAATACTGCTGGACCATGTTTACTAACATGAGCTGCTACAGTCCCACAGAGAAGCCTGGTCCTAGAAATACTGCTGGACCATGTTTACTAGCATGAGCTGCTACAGTCCCACAGAGAAGCCTGGTCCTAGAAATACTGCTACACCATGTTTACTAGTATGAGCTGCTACAGTCCTACAGAGAAGCCTGGTCCTAGAAATACTGCTGGACCATGTTTACTAGCATGAGCTGCTACAGTCCAACAGAGAAGCCTGGTCCTAGAAATACTGCTGGACCATGTTTACTAGCATGAGCTGTTACAGTCGCACAGAGAAGCCTGTTCTAGAAATACTGCTACACCATGTTTACTAGCATGAGCTGCTACAGTCCCACAGAGAAGCCTGGTCCTAGAAATACTGCTGGACCATGTTTACTACCATGAGCTGTTATAGTCGCACAGAGAAGCCTGGTCCTAGAAATACTGCTGGACCATGTTTACTAGCATGAGCTGCTACAGTCCCACAGAGAAGCCTGGTCCTAGAAATACTGCTGGACCATGTTTATTAGCATGAGCTGCTACAGTCCCACAGAGAAGCCTGGTTCTAGAAATAATGCTGAACAATGTTTACTAGCATGAGTTGTTACAGTCCCACAGAGAAGCCAGGTTCTAGAAATAATGCTGATCCATGTTTACTAGCATGAGCTGCTACAGTCCCACAGAGAAGCCTGGTCCTAGAAATACTGCTGGACCATGTTTACTAGCATGAGTTGCTACAGTCCCACTGGTCCTAGAAATACTGCTGGACCATGTTTACTAACATGAGCTGCTACAGTCCCACAGAGAAGCCTGGTCCTAGAAATACTGCTGGACCATGTTTACTAGCATGAGCTGTTACAGTCGCACAGAGAAGCCTGGTCCTAGAAATATTGCTACACCATGTTTACTAGCATGAGCTGCTACAGTCCCACAGAGAAGCCTGGTCCTAGAAATACTGCTGGACCATGTTTACTAGCATGAGCTGTTACAGTCGCACAGAGAAGCCTGGTCCTAGAAATACTGCTGAACCATGTTTACTAGCATGAGCTGCTACAGTCCCACAGAGAAGCCTGGTTCTAGAAATAATGCTGAACCATGTTTACTAGCATGAGCTGTTACAGTCCCACAGAGAAGCCAGGTTCTAGAAATAATGCTGAACCATGTTTACTAGCATGAGTTGTTACAGTCCCACAGAGAAGCCAGGTTCTAGAAATAATGCTGAACCATGTTTACTAGCATGAGCTGTTACAGTCCCACAGAGAAGCCTGGTCCTATAAATACTGCTGGACCATGTTTACTAGCATGAGCTGTTACAGTCCCACAGAGAAGCCTGGTCCTAGAAATACTGCTGGACCATGTTTACTAGCATGAGCTGCTACAGTCCCACAGAGAAGCCTGGTCCTAGAAATACTGCTGGACCATGTTTACTAGCATGAGCTGTTACAGTCGCACAGAGAAGCCTGGTCCTAGAAATACTGCTGGACCACGTTTACTAGCATGAGCTGCTACAGTCCCACAGAGAAGCCTGGTTCTAGAAATACTGCTGGATCATGTTTACTAGCATGAGCTGCTACAGTCCCACAGAGAAGCCTGGTCCTAGAAATACTGCTACACCATGTTTACTAGCATGAGCTGCTACAGTCGCACAGAGAAGCCTGGTTCTATAAATACTGCTACACCATGTTTACTAGCATGAGCTGCTACAGTCCCACAGAGAAGCCTGGTCCTGCTACACCATGTTTACTAGCATGAGCTGTTACAGTCCCACAGAGAAGCCTGGTTCTAGAAATACTGCTGGACCATGTTTACTAGCATGAGCTGCTACAGTCGCACAGAGAAGCCTGGTCCTAGAAATACTGCTGGACCATGTTTACTAGCATGAGCTGCTACAGTCCCACAGAGAAGCCTGGTCCTAGAAATACTGCTGGACCATGTTTACTAGCATGAGCTGTTACAGTCACACAGAGAAGCCTGGTCCTAGAAATACTGCTGGACCACGTTTACTAGCATGAGCTGCTACAGTCCCACAGAGAAGCCTGGTTCTAGAAATACTGCTGGATCATGTTTACTAGCATGAGCTGCTACAGTCCCACAGAGAAGCCTGGTCCTAGAAATACTGCTACACCATGTTTACTAGCATGAGCTGCTACAGTCGCACAGAGAAGCCTGGTTCTATAAATACTGCTACACCATGTTTACTAGCATGAGCTGCTACAGTCCCACAGAGAAGCCTGGTCCTGCTACACCATGTTTACTAGCATGAGCTGTTACAGTCCCACAGAGAAGCCTGGTTCTAGAAATACTGCTGGACCATGTTTACTAGCATGAGCTGCTACAGTCGCACAGAGAAGCCTGGTCCTAGAAATACTGCTGGACCATGTTTACTAGCATGAGCTGCTACAGTCGCACAGAGAAGCCTGGTCCTAGAAATACTGCTGGACCATGTTTACTAGCATGAGCTGCTACAGTCGCACAGAGAAGCCTGGTCCTAGAAATACTGCTGGACCATGTTTACTAGCATGAGCTGCTACAGTTCCACAGAGAAGCCTGGTCCTAGAAATACTGCTACACCATGTTTACTAGCATGAGCTGCTACAGTCGCACAGAGAAGCCTGGTTCTATAAATACTGCTACACCATGTTTACTAGCATGAGCTGCTACAGTCCCACAGAGAAGCCTGGTCCTGCTACACCATGTTTACTAGCATGAGCTGTTACAGTCCCACAGAGAAGCCTGGTTCTAGAAATACTGCTGGACCATGTTTACTAGCATGAGCTGCTACAGTCGCACAGAGAAGCCTGGTCCTAGAAATACTGCTGGACCATGTTTACTAGCATGAGCTGCTACAGTCCCACAGAGAAGCCTGGTCCTAGAAATACTGCTGGACCATGTTTACTAGCATGAGCTGTTACAGTCGCACAGAGAAGCCTGGTCCTAGAAATACTGCTGGACCACGTTTACTAGCATGAGCTGCTACAGTCCCACAGAGAAGCCTGGTTCTAGAAATACTGCTGGATCATGTTTACTAGCATGAGCTGCTACAGTCCCACAGAGAAGCCTGGTCCTAGAAATACTGCTACACCATGTTTACTAGCATGAGCTGCTACAGTCGCACAGAGAAGCCTGGTTCTATAAATACTGCTACACCATGTTTACTAGCATGAGCTGCTACAGAGAAGCCTGGTCCTGCTACACCATGTTTACTAGCATGAGCTGTTACAGTCCCACAGAGAAGCCTGGTTCTAGAAATACTGCTGGACCATGTTTACTAGCATGAGCTGCTACAGTCGCACAGAGAAGCCTGGTCCTAGAAATACTGCTGGACCATGTTTACTAGCATGAGCTGCTACAGTCGCACAGAGAAGCCTGGTCCTAGAAATACTGCTGGACCATGTTTACTAGCATGAGCTGCTACAGTCGCACAGAGAAGCCTGGTCCTAGAAATACTGCTGGACCATGTTTACTAGCATGAGCTGCTACAGTTCCACAGAGAAGCCTGGTCCTAGAAATACTGCTACACCATGTTTACTAGCATGAGCTGCTACAGTCGCACAGAGAAGCCTGGTTCTATAAATACTGCTACACCATGTTTACTAGCATGAGCTGCTACAGTCCCACAGAGAAGCCTGGTCCTGCTACACCATGTTTACTAGCATGAGCTGTTACAGTCCCACAGAGAAGCCTGGTTCTAGAAATACTGCTGGACCATGTTTACTAGCATGAGCTGCTACAGTCGCACAGAGAAGCCTGGTCCTAGAAATACTGCTGGACCATGTTTACTAGCATGAGCTGCTACAGTCCCACAGAGAAGCCTGGTCCTAGAAATACTGCTGGACCATGTTTACTAGCATGAGCTGTTACAGTCGCACAGAGAAGCCTGGTCCTAGAAATACTGCTGGACCACGTTTACTAGCATGAGCTGCTACAGTCCCACAGAGAAGCCTGGTTCTAGAAATACTGCTGGATCATGTTTACTAGCATGAGCTGCTACAGTCCCACAGAGAAGCCTGGTCCTAGAAATACTGCTACACCATGTTTACTAGCATGAGCTGCTACAGTCGCACAGAGAAGCCTGGTTCTATAAATACTGCTACACCATGTTTACTAGCATGAGCTGCTACAGTCCCACAGAGAAGCCTGGTCCTGCTACACCATGTTTACTAGCATGAGCTGTTACAGTCCCACAGAGAAGCCTGGTTCTAGAAATACTGCTGGACCATGTTTACTAGCATGAGCTGCTACAGTCGCACAGAGAAGCCTGGTCCTAGAAATACTGCTGGACCACGTTTACTAGCATGAGCTGCTACAGTCCCACAGAGAAGCCTGGTTCTAGAAATACTGCTGGATCATGTTTACTAGCATGAGCTGCTACAGTCCCACAGAGAAGCCTGGTCCTAGAAATACTGCTACACCATGTTTACTAGCATGAGCTGCTACAGTCGCACAGAGAAGCCTGGTTCTATAAATACTGCTACACCATGTTTACTAGCATGAGCTGCTACAGTCCCACAGAGAAGCCTGGTCCTGCTACACCATGTTTACTAGCATGAGCTGTTACAGTCCCACAGAGAAGCCTGGTTCTAGAAATACTGCTGGACCATGTTTACTAGCATGAGCTGCTACAGTCGCACAGAGAAGCCTTGTCCTAGAAATACTGCTGGACCATGTTTACTAGCATGAGCTGCTACAGTCCCACAGAGAAGCCTGGTCCTAGAAATACTGCTGGACCATGTTTACTAGCATGAGCTGTTACAGTCGCACAGAGAAGCCTGGTCCTAGAAATACTGCTGGACCACGTTTACTAGCATGAGCTGCTACAGTCCCACAGAGAAGCCTGGTTCTAGAAATACTGCTGGATCATGTTTACTAGCATGAGCTGCTACAGTCCCACAGAGAAGCCTGGTCCTAGAAATAATGCTACACCATGTTTACTAGCATGAGCTGCTACAGTCGCACAGAGAAGCCTGGTTCTATAAATACTGCTACACCATGTTTACTAGCATGAGCTGCTACAGTCCCACAGAGAAGCCTGGTCCTGCTACACCATGTTTACTAGCATGAGCTGTTACAGTCCCACAGAGAAGCCTGGTTCTAGAAATACTGCTGGACCATGTTTACTAGCATGAGCTGCTACAGTCGCACAGAGAAGCCTGGTCCTAGAAATACTGCTGGACCATGTTTACTAGCATGAGCTGCTACAGTCGCACAGAGAAGCCTGGTCCTAGAAATACTGCTGGACCATGTTTACTAGCATGAGCTGCTACAGTCGCACAGAGAAGCCTGGTCCTAGAAATACTGCTGGACCATGTTTACTAGCATGAGCTGCTACAGTTCCACAGAGAAGCCTGGTCCTAGAAATACTGCTACACCATGTTTACTAGCATGAGCTGCTACAGTCGCACAGAGAAGCCTGGTTCTATAAATACTGCTACACCATGTTTACTAGCATGAGCTGCTACAGTCCCACAGAGAAGCCTGGTCCTGCTACACCATGTTTACTAGCATGAGCTGTTACAGTCCCACAGAGAAGCCTGGTTCTAGAAATACTGCTGGACCATGTTTACTAGCATGAGCTGCTACAGTCGCACAGAGAAGCCTGGTCCTAGAAATACTGCTGGACCATGTTTACTAGCATGAGCTGCTACAGTCCCACAGAGAAGCCTGGTCCTAGAAATACTGCTGGACCATGTTTACTAGCATGAGCTGTTACAGTCGCACAGAGAAGCCTGGTCCTAGAAATACTGCTGGACCACGTTTACTAGCATGAGCTGCTACAGTCCCACAGAGAAGCCTGGTTCTAGAAATACTGCTGGATCATGTTTACTAGCATGAGCTGCTACAGTCCCACAGAGAAGCCTGGTCCTAGAAATACTGCTACACCATGTTTACTAGCATGAGCTGCTACAGTCGCACAGAGAAGCCTGGTTCTATAAATACTGCTACACCATGTTTACTAGCATGAGCTGCTACAGAGAAGCCTGGTCCTGCTACACCATGTTTACTAGCATGAGCTGTTACAGTCCCACAGAGAAGCCTGGTTCTAGAAATACTGCTGGACCATGTTTACTAGCATGAGCTGCTACAGTCGCACAGAGAAGCCTGGTCCTAGAAATACTGCTGGACCATGTTTACTAGCATGAGCTGCTACAGTCGCACAGAGAAGCCTGGTCCTAGAAATACTGCTGGACCATGTTTACTAGCATGAGCTGCTACAGTCGCACAGAGAAGCCTGGTCCTAGAAATACTGCTGGACCATGTTTACTAGCATGAGCTGCTACAGTTCCACAGAGAAGCCTGGTCCTAGAAATACTGCTACACCATGTTTACTAGCATGAGCTGCTACAGTCGCACAGAGAAGCCTGGTTCTATAAATACTGCTACACCATGTTTACTAGCATGAGCTGCTACAGTCCCACAGAGAAGCCTGGTCCTGCTACACCATGTTTACTAGCATGAGCTGTTACAGTCCCACAGAGAAGCCTGGTTCTAGAAATACTGCTGGACCATGTTTACTAGCATGAGCTGCTACAGTCGCACAGAGAAGCCTGGTCCTAGAAATACTGCTGGACCATGTTTACTAGCATGAGCTGCTACAGTCCCACAGAGAAGCCTGGTCCTAGAAATACTGCTGGACCATGTTTACTAGCATGAGCTGTTACAGTCGCACAGAGAAGCCTGGTCCTAGAAATACTGCTGGACCACGTTTACTAGCATGAGCTGCTACAGTCCCACAGAGAAGCCTGGTTCTAGAAATACTGCTGGATCATGTTTACTAGCATGAGCTGCTACAGTCCCACAGAGAAGCCTGGTCCTAGAAATACTGCTACACCATGTTTACTAGCATGAGCTGCTACAGTCGCACAGAGAAGCCTGGTTCTATAAATACTGCTACACCATGTTTACTAGCATGAGCTGCTACAGAGAAGCCTGGTCCTGCTACACCATGTTTACTAGCATGAGCTGTTACAGTCCCACAGAGAAGCCTGGTTCTAGAAATACTGCTGGACCATGTTTACTAGCATGAGCTGCTACAGTCGCACAGAGAAGCCTGGTCCTAGAAATACTGCTGGACCATGTTTACTAGCATGAGCTGCTACAGTCGCACAGAGAAGCCTGGTCCTAGAAATACTGCTGGACCATGTTTACTAGCATGAGCTGCTACAGTCGCACAGAGAAGCCTGGTCCTAGAAATACTGCTGGACCATGTTTACTAGCATGAGCTGCTACAGTTCCACAGAGAAGCCTGGTCCTAGAAATACTGCTACACCATGTTTATTATGTTACCAAAACAGATAACACAGCAACAACAAGAAAAGCACAGTGCCCAGAAACAGACATGCAGACAAACGCTTGCATTCCAAGCTGTTGCTGACACAGATTAGATTAAGGCCAGCGTTGCCCATTATTTTGAATTTTTTGACAATATTTTTTTGGGGGCTTATATCCTTTCTAAACATCTGTACAAACTGTCTTTCAAATTTGAAAACATTTGGATGCACAAGTCTCTAGTTATGGTGGATTTTATCCAGGCTCTCACTTACATTCACCTTGAAAATTGAAGAAGGAGGTTAGTTCAGCTTCAGCAAAGTTTGATCGCTCATATCTTTGCGACCGCTTACCCTGGAGACTTTATTCAAGTACTAGAATGCAGCTCATTGCACGTAGAATCATTGCATTCTAATTGAGCATAAATATACGAAAAATTGAAGTACTGCACATGAGTGACATGTGAGCAGTAGTCTAGTGGTGGCCCAATATAGTAGTAGCCCAACTTCAATAGCGATTTCTCAGAAACATGTTTTTTTGAAGGTCAAGACAGATATCTCAAGGAAAAATTTATGTATACCTGCTTCATTATATATCATTTTGTAGCTCTATCTTTGCTCTACGATTGTAGCGCGGAGTTTTTCAATTTGGAAGTGCTAGTCCAATTATATAGTCATGTGTATATACCCTAATATGCCCATATTATTGTTGACCTTGTCATGAAAACTCCGTTAGTATTGAGGTTAATTTTTTCCGCTGGAATCAAGCTTTAGTGGTTCCTCTACTACATACTCCGTTAGTATTGAGGTTAATTTTTTCCGCTGGAATCAAGCTTTAGTGGTTCCTCTACTACATCCATAAAAGGGAAGTGTGTATAGAGCATATCTTAGGAGAGGGACATTTTATTGTGACTCGGGTCAGAATTTTTCCAAACCTCTATACTTTACTGAAACTTCTTATAAAGCACATTATTAGAAAGCTCTTGCAGAGAGCTGTATTCTGGTAGAAAAATAAAATGTAGGGGAAGAAGGACAACAAAATTATGGACGTTCACATAAACTATGATAAAATGGGCAACGCTGGCCTTAAAAACGCACTGCAAAGACAGGCACAATATCAAAAACACATAACGCGAAGAAAAAGCTATGAATATACTAATCTGATAGACTATGAATATCTATATGAGGGTAGGTAGGTATTGGGTAGGTATTGATTGGGGTAGGTAGGTATTGGGGGTAGGCAGGTATTGGGGCTAGGCAGGTATTGGGGGTAGGTAGGTATTGGGGGTAGGTAGGTATTGGGGGTAGGTAGGTGTTGGGGGTAGGTAGGTGTTGGGGGTAGGTAGGTGTTGGGGGTAGGTAGATATTGGGGGTAGGTGGGTATTGGGGGTAGGTGGGTATTGGGGGTAGGTGGGTATTGGGGGTAGGTAGGTATTGGGGGTAGGTAGGTATTGGGGGTAGGTAGGTATTGGGGGTTGGTAGTTATTGGGGGTAGGTAGGTATTGGGGGTAGGTAGGTATTGGGGGTAGGTAGGTATTGGGGGTAGGTAGGTATCGGGGG